>CM062820.1:256308331-256625831 GCA_031772625.1 Pinus tabuliformis | reverse complement strand
TCTCCCTTGAAGTTTTTTTTTTTTTGACAAGCTCTATAATTCTTAAATTTAAAATTGATATATTTTATTTATTTATTTATGTTTTTAATTAATTAATTAATTTTATTTGTTTTTCTTCTTCTTAAAATTAATATATATATATATATATATATATATATATATATATAATTTTATTTTATTTTTAATTTTTTAAATTTTTATTTATTTTTTATTTTAATTTTTATTTATTTTTTTTATTTATTATTATTATTATTATTATTATTATTATATATATATATATATATATATATATATATATATATATTATTTATTTATTATTATTATTATTATTATTATTATTTTTTTTCCAAGCTCTTAATTTTAATTAACGTTTTTATTTATTTATTTATTAATTATTATTATTATTATTATTTTTTCAAATTCTTTGATTCTTAAATTATTATTATTATTATTATTTATTATTTATTTTTATTTTTTGGCAAGCACTTAGATTCTTAATTTATAATTAATATTTTATTTTATTTTTATTTTTTTAATAAACTATTAAATAAATATTTTTATCAGGTTGTTCTGTAATGATGACTATGAAACTTATTTATTTATTTATATATATTTTAAATTAGAATTAACTATTCTATTTTCAACCTTTACAACTAACTAATATTTATATAACCTCATTGATTTATAATTAATTTATTTTAAGATTTAAATCTCCCTTTCTATGATATTTTATTTGAAATATAATTAACTTATATTTATTTAAAATATAGTCAACTATTATCTATTACTTATGTTTATAGTATATTAACTCACTTATTTTAGTATATATTTATAAAATGGTCTATTTACGTTAATGAGATAATTAATAACCGAATTTAACTGATTTGAATAAAAATAAATAAATAAATATTTTGGTCTAACTGGCCGTTTCCTGGTCAAATCTAGTCGTTACCTGGATATTCTGCCTGATCTATTTATAATGCATAGCAAGATCTGCTCATTCAACTTGTCCTGACGATGAACCACACTGGTTGGTTCGAAACGCGTCGACAAAAAATTATCTCTATGTGATTTTCGCCGAAGATTCTTCTCTAAATTGATATGGATCACAGAAGCCTAAATTCAATAATTAATAAATCATTAAACAATTATAATAGTTAAATAATAAAACAGTGCCGCTTTAAAGCTGAGCCCCTCTGGCTAATAGATGGCTTTGCAGAATCTCGCAACGTCACTAAGGATTGCCAAACCATTGCTCAACCACAACAAGAATTTGAGATACTCAAAGTATATTATACTTCAAATTCGAAAATTTCCCTCCTTCAATATATGGCTTTTGAATAGGTGGATATTAATATTATTATTTGTATATCCCTTTGGACATCTTCAACTAAACAGATCTGAATATTTCCCATCACATCTTGGAGTTGTCCTACAAAGTTGAACCTACTGGCCGAAATAGCTAACTGCCTGGAAATCGCTAGCAAACAACAACAACAAGCAGAATGCCCCAAGAAGTCCGTGATATGCCATCTTAGAAGTGTGGGATATGATGCAGCAACTTGCAAAACGCACCCTAAGGATAATAGTAGAAGCTTTACATTCCAAATTTTTTATTTTCAAACATATGCTTTCAAGAATTCTTAATAAAAAGATGATCTCACTTCTTGTGCAGGTAACTATGACTACTTGGATGTGATATTGAAGAGCATACAATCAGGTAGATGCGTTCCTTTTTATGTGGACTTGGATTTCAGAATGCAGTTTGAGATAGAAAAACTCACTAGGGAATACAACACCCTCCTTGAGTTTCTTCCCAATATATACGTGGGCAGGGGTGATAGATTGCAATCCATTGTAAAGATAATATGCGAAGGTGTGAACAATTCGTTGAAGAAGACTGGGATGAACCTTGTCCATGGAGAAAATACAAATACATGCACTCCATGTGGTGGGGCTCCTACAAGAGAACTGCAACCTGCAAATGTGAATGATCATGGCAATCACATGTGAGCATGATGCCTATGGGCATCATGCTCATAGGTATCGTACAAGAGCAACATGGCAATCACATGTGAGCATGATCATGCACATGATGCCTACAAGAGCAACATGGCGATCACAAACTCTTGTTCTGTTGCAGAGTTGATGGGTATGGGGTTCAAAATAATTAGGAGGCATGTTTGGAATCTTATTAATGCTACAGGCAATGTTGAAGTTGTAGTTGTAGAGGAATACCTAAATTGGGGTTCTCCCACAGCAGTCCTATTATGTAAACCATCAGCAGGAAAGTTTATTAAATCCATAGTGTCTTGCCCTTTGGTGGACACTGGTCTAACCTCTCGCTCTCTCAAACATAGCAGAGCCACAACTACCATTTTATAAAAAGAGTATGCATAGTTTTGAAGTTTTGCAACAAGCTAGACTTTGATGCACATATCAGATAGAAATGGTTTATAACTCAATTTAATTTTATATAATTTAATAAACTATTTTAAAACATTAATTATATTATGTCTATTGACATGTAAATGCATATAAATGTGTATATTAGGTTTATAGATATGTATATGCATATTTTGAAATTGAAAGAGAGTTTTTAGAGTTTGGATTATAACTATGTTATCTTTATATAATTTAATAAATTGATTTAAATGACTCATGATATGGATACTAGTCTTTTATTGGAAATGTATATATTAATTTTTTCTCCTTATTTTTTGTAAATTTGGTGGGAATATATTTTCATTGTTTCTAATATATCATTATAATAGAGTGAGAAATTGAACCCTTAACTTCACATCAAAAAATAAAACACCATCAACAAATCATAAATTTTAATTTTATACACATTTTTCTAATAACAAATACAATTTTTAATAATAATTTCTTTATATTTCAATCTAATATTTAAACTATATGTAAAATAAATATTTTTAAAAATTACAATTAAATATTTTTTGCGTCTAGTTGTTAATAACTGCTTATAATGATTAGTGAATATTGAATTCAAAACAAAGCAACATAGCTTCTCAAACATACATTGAGTCATTAAACATGCTTGTATTATGAAACAACGTGGCTTCTTAGACCTACATTGAGTCATCAAACATGTGCTTTATATTATAAACATGTGCCTATTAACATTCTCAAACTGAAATTATGTTGCCCTTGTTAGAGACCGCTTTTGAGCTAGCCACAGTGGATGAATAAATAGCAGGGTTTCGTCGAGAGGAATAAGTGGTAGGGTTTAAAAAATAAAAATGATTTAATGTGATTCTTTGCTACAAGGGGTTTCATTGCATTAATGTTTCAGTTTTCGAGTTCACTTATATTATGGTTTGTAGTATCACAATTTTAGGGTTTGAATTTATTGTATTGTTTTTTTATATTGGTATTAAATACATTTCTCTTCGCTAGAAGCTATTGGAAATGCAATCGGAAAATTTTACTGCAGGTGCCCAGAAATAGAGGAATATGCCAGAACAACCTATGCATACATCTGTGTGAAAATAGACTTCAGCGCTGGATTCCCAGCTGAAATACACCAAACAAGTAAAGACTATGTGTGGAACCAAAAACTCGATTACGAAAGTGTCCTCTTCAGATGTCGATCCTGCTTTGAGACAGGCCACCTAGCAAAAAATTGCCCAAAAGCCTCCCAGAAAAATTCTGCTAGAAAAAATCACCACATATCTACTTGGTGGGAAGGAGCACAAAAAGAACACTACATTGTCATCAAAGAAGAATACTCTTGAGAAAATTCTGAATTACAAGAAATCGGGCAAGAAAGAAATAACTCTCAAGACAAGCAGGGGGGAAGCCCTGCCCAACAACAAAAAAGTAAACTCGACAACCCCTAAAGCATCAACAGTTATAATGTTTCGAATACCACACAAAATAAATCTTCATTTAACAGCAAAGTAGATCTCCTAGACCAAACTTCTTCTCCAACTATCTTCAACAAGACGAACATAATAGATCGTGAAGCTAAGACACCAATGTCCCAAGAACCAGAAGAGATGAAGGAGATGCAAGATAAGGAAAGTTGGAAGACTGTAGAGAAGAAAAAGAAAGCTATAGCACCAATCTCGCCAAGAAATACGAGGAGCGAGACAATTAGAAGCTAAGAAAATTATAGGTTTGATAGACCAATTTGGTCTCAGTGGACGTTAACCACCACCATCATCATCATCATATTATGAAATGGTGCATTGAAAATTACATTCCAATGTACATTGGATTATTAAACGTCTCTCTCCTCGGCATTGGATTATGAAAGGAATTTCTGTTTATATTATAAGAATATAACTCTTTCTCTTGCTTTGGAATTTGGTTGCCTTAGTGTTCTTGTCTCATTTTCCTGGGAAGTAGAAGATACTATTATCTAGTTGTTTGAAATATTATTATTGAAAAAACAAAATTTATAAAACACCTATTGAAATGTAACCTTTGAAACACATAATGAATTATTAAACATATCCATTGTATTATGAACAGTGTACCTTTTTTTTTTGGTCAAATAAGAGTGGAGCCTTCTATTAACCGCAAGAAAGATTACATATGTTACATGGCTTTACAATGTAAGGATCAACAAGGGCTAACCCTATGAAGGGTAACCAAATACATAACGTGAAACCATCTAAGATCTTGTGAGATCTGACGATCACAAACACTCTTGTCTCGGCAATATGCGCCCCTTTTATGTTATGAAACCAGCTCAAGAAATGATAGAAAAGATAGATCAACGCCTTAGAATTCAGCCTCTTCGAGGGGGCAACCTCCTTTACATTACATAAATGAACAATTATTGGATGATTCAAATGACAAAACCTCCTTTCTATATATAGGAGTCTAAGGAGTCACAATATAATCCACCCGACCTAACAATAATAATATAAAGCCACAAAAATAACAATAGAGGGATTCTATGGGGCACAGAAATAACAATATGGGGGTAATAGGGGCACAACAATATAAATAAGGGGTATAACTACAATAGTAATGGGGTAATCACTAGTATTATAGGGACCCAACATGCCCCTCTCCTTCAAAAAAGTGTTGTCCTCAACGCTTGAGTAGTTCTGGATACTTCTGCATAAAATTCTCATCCTCCCATGTGGAATCTTCAGCGGATAAGTTCTTCCACTTGATAAGATACTCTGAAATTGATTGATTTCGTAGCTATCGAGTTCTTGTTTCTGTGACTGCTTCCGGTTCCAATATAATTTTTCCTTCCTCGTCACGTTCTGGCAATATTGTTTGAATTGGGAGCTTGTCGCCTAAAACCTTCTTTAAACATGAAACATGGAAAACTGGGTGCAATCGAGAAGCTGCAGGAAGCTCCAATTTGTATGCCATAGTACCAATCTTTTGCAACACCTTGTACGGACCATAATACTTTGGTGATAATTTATTATCCTTCTTAGATTGCTTTAGGGACATTTGCTTATATGGTTGTAGCCGTAGGAATACCCAATCACCTACATCAAAACTTCTTTCACTACGATGTTGATCTGCCTGTTGTTTCATTCTATTTTGTGCCAACACGAGGTTATCCTTTAAGAGTTGGAGGACTTGTTGTTGATGTTCGATGTGATGTTCCACTGCCTGAACCTTAGAATTTTCTCTTAAATATGATGTGATGGATGGTGGTTGATACCCATAAAGTGCCATAAATGGGGTCATTTTTGTTGCTGTATGGAAGGAAGTGTTATACCACCATTCAACCAGAGGCAACCGTTTGACCCATTGTGTCTGTTTATCAGATACAAAGCAACGAAGATATCCTTCCAAACATTTGTTTACTATCTCAGTTTGCCCATCAGATTGAGGATGATAAGATGAGCTATGAGCTAACTGAGTACCAAAACAAGAAAATAATTCTGTCCAAAAATTTCCAGTGAAAATGGGATCTCTGTCACTTACAATAATCTTTGGGTCTCCATGTAGCTTTTAAATTATTTCCATAAATGCAGTAGAAACTGTACTGGCTTTAAATGGATGTGATAATGCACAAAAGTGTGCATACTTGGTAAGTCTGTCAACTACCACCATGATGACACTCTTTCCCTCAGACTTGGGTAAACCTATGATAAAATCCATTGAAACCTCCTCCCAACGTTGGCTTGGAATGGATAAAGGTTGTAATAGACCCGGTGTCTTAATTGTTTCAACTTTATTTTGTTGGCAAACCAAACATTCCGCCACAAACTTTTGAATATCTGATTTAAGGCCATCCCAAAAAAATTCCTTCTTAACCCTGTGGTAAGTTTTTAAAAATCCTAAGTGCCCTCCTAAGGGAGAAGTGTGCAATTCCATAAGAATCTTTTGTTTTAGCTGGGAATTCTTACAGAGATATAACCGATCTTTGTACCATAACGAATCATTTTGCCAGCTAAATGTATTAGAAGTACTGGAATCTTGTTGTAGCTTTCAAATAAGTGCCCACACTTCTTCGTCATTCTTCCATTCATCCCTTGCTTCGTTTATCCAATCTGGTTGGATAATAGAAATGGCACACAACAATGCTTCCACATCCTCATCCTTTCTTGAGAGTGCATCTGCCACCACATTTTGCTTCCCTTTTTTGTAGATGATTTCAAAGTCATAACCCAACATCTTTGTGACCCACTTTTGTTGCTCTTCAGAGGATAATCTTTGTTCTAAAAAGTATTTAAGGCTATCATGATCCGTTTTTACCTTGAAGTGTCTTCCCATTAGGTAGGGTCGCCATTTCTTAAGTGCATGGAGTATTGCCAACATTTCCTTCTCATAAATAGCTTTTCTTAAAAACTTTCCCTTGATTGGACGACTTTCAAAAGCAATGGGTCTTTCATCTTGCATTAGAACAGCACCAATTCCATTTCCTGAAGCATCACATTCCACAATAAAGGTTTTTGTGAAGTCCGGTGTAGCTAAGACCGGTGCTTGGCACATTGCCTCTTTAAGATGTTCAAAGGCCTTTGTTGCTTCCGGAGTCCATGAAAATGAATATTTCTTCAATAATTTGTTAGAGGTGCTGCTATTCTCCCATAATTCTTAACAAACTTGCGATAATACCCTGTCAACCCAAGAAATCCTCGCAGATGCTTTATGGATGTGGGGATTTTCCATTCCTTAATGGCTTTAATTTTGCTAGGGTCTACCTTAACTCCTTCATGAGATACAATATGACCCAAATATTCCACCTCCTGGACTCCAAAGAAACATTTGGACATTTTTGAATATAATTGTTTCTCCTCCAATAGTTGTAGCACCCTGTCAACATGCTCAACATGATCCTTCCAAGATTTGTTGTAGATTAGTATATCATCAAAAAATACTAACACAAATTTTCTAAGGAATGGTTTGAAAATTGAATTCATCAAACCTTGAAATGTTGAAGGTGCATTGGTAAGGCCAAAAGGCATGACCAAAAATTCATAATGACCCTCATGAGTTCTAAATGCTGTTTTCGGAATGTCTTCAATCTTCATTCTGATTTGATGATATCCCGAACGAAGATCCAACTTGGTGAAGTAAATTGATCCATGCAATTCATCCAGTAATTCATCAATGACAGGAATGGGGAACTTATCTTTAATAGTGAGCTTGTTGAGCTCCCTATAATCCGGACACATGCACCATGATCCATCCTTCTTGTGCACCAATACTACTGGAGTTGAGAAAGAACTTTGACTCGGTTGAATTATACCAGCCTCTAGCATTTCTGCAACCATACGTTCAATTTCACTTTTTTTGACATAGGGATATCTGTACGGCCTGATGTTTGGAGGAACACTTCCTGGAATCAGATGAATAGCATGATCATGATCTCGCATAGGTGGGAGACCTTTGGGAGTCTCAAATACCTTGGAATGATTGTCCAGGACTTTTTGGAGATCTGGAGAAATAGATGATTCCAATGTGGAAACATCTAGCGAACATAATTGTGCAATTACACCTCTTTGCTCCTTTTTTAGAAGCTTTGTCATGCCATTAGAGCTGATTATCTTTCTTGGTTTCCCTGCAATACCCCTTAATTCAACTTCCTTTCCTTCCGTAGAAAATTTGATGAAAAGTTCTTGAAAATTAAAAACTATTGTACCCAAGGATTGTAGCCATTTGACTCCTAGTACAACATCAGCACCTCCCATTGGAATGGAAAGCATTGGGCTAGTCAATACATATTCTCCCATGGATATCTTGATATTATGGCACTTTCCAGAGCAATTTATTGTTCCTCCATTTGCAATCATCACTTGACACTCTGGTGCTGGATATAGGAAGCAATTCAATTCTTTTGCTACCCTACAATGAATAAAATTGTGGGTGCTTCCTGAATCAATCAACACTATTACCTTTTTCTTCTTGATTTGTCCTTCTATCTTGATGGTTTGAGGAGTGGTAATTCCCGCCAATGTATTACAAGATATGGTTGGATTTATTTGTTCTTCATCTAGGCTTTGTTCCTGGAGTATATCCTCTTCTTTTGACCTTTCTTGCTCCTTTCCTTCTTCCTCTTCACAATCTATGTAGAATAATTTCTTCTCAACACACTTATGACCTTTTGTGTATTTGCTATCACAACTGTAACAAATCCATTTTGCTCTTTTTTCTTCCAATTTTTGTGGTGTCAACCTTGTAGGTTGTGGAAGACTAGGGGCAACAAAACTTTCGTCTTTATAGTTGTGAGTGGTATGCTTCCTAGTTGCCAAAATTTTGCTTTCCATTTTTCTTGCTAACCTGAATGCCTTCTCTAATGAATCAGGTTCCCAAAGGCAAACATCATGTTGGATATTATCCTTTAAAGACCCTATGAACACATCAATCCTATGTTCCTCTGGAATATCTTTTACCCTTATGTTCAATTTTTGGAACTCCTCAATGTGCTCCATTATTGAACCCTTTTGTTTGAGACTTATCAATTGGCTAAAAAAAGTGTTGCTTTTTGTATCCTCATAATGTGCTATCAATTCTTCCGTAAAATTTGCCCAAGTGATAAATTGTTTACGAGAACAAAGCCATTGATACCATACAAACTGATTTGGTTCCAAATATACAGTTGCCATACGTACCTTTTGTGTGTTTTGCACATTATTGAGATCGAAGAATTGCTCCATCTGTAATATCCATGTGGTGGGATCCTTGCCATCAAACTTTCTCATATCGATTTTTGGAATATGGTGATTCTTCGATCCAACATTAGCGTCTATGGAATCATGATTAACATTTCTTTTGTTCTCATCATGAGTTTCCTTTACTACCTTTTCACCATTAGTAAGTATTTCTTGTAGAAAATTTGTCAAATCTGTCTTCAAATCTGCCATGCCTACCTTCAAATTTGTGTTCAAATCTATCTTCAAATTATCCATCTTAGCTTCCATGCCATTCATCTTAGCTTCCACACCATTTATCTTAGCTTCTGTTAACTTTTGTGAGCGTGACATTTGTTGCACTTGTTCTTGTAATTTTGATATATCATGTAGCATTTCTTCCGCTTCTTCATGAGTCATGCTAGAGCTTTCAGGTTCCTTACTAGGTGTTTGCATTTTCTTTCCTCGGGGCATCAGTTACTGATAATAATTCTCTACTATGCCCTTTGAATTCCTTCAAAATAAATTTTCAAACCAAGCTTAAGCAAAAATTTAAAAAAATCTACACACCTTTTTTCACTTTGTAGGACCTCGATATTGCCTCTGATGTATCTCTGTACTTTCCAATCATCTAGTTCTAAATTTGTGACCTGTAGTAGCTCTCTGTGTCCTATTTCTAATGCCACCAGTCTGATCCAAATTGGATTCTCCAAGAAAGAGTTATGCACAATCTCCCAAGATGACCTGATTATAGACCTTTTCAGAAGAGAAAACTTGTATGAAGTGCCACGTGTACAATTTTTGATCTTTGGTTCTGAAAAAGATATACAAGAAACAACAGTCCGTTCTCTTTTTTTACGTTTTTACGAAATTTCAATCTAATTCCCAGAGAGAAAGTTATGACAATTTTCCCCAGGTCACCTGTTTTGAATGTAATTCAGGAGTCTGCAAAAATACCAACTTCCTCAAATCATATCTCCGCAAATATTGCGCAAAAAGCTCTGAAATTCGGACCCAAGGTTCAGCGCGAATTCTTATCAAATGGGTTTCTTTTGCGACTTCTGAAAAGTCACAGAAAAAAAGTTATAGCGAAAATTCCACGATGACCTGTTTGGAGCAGCGAAACCCTAGAATCCAAAGCTCTGATACCAAATGTTATGAAACCGGCTCAAGAAAAGATAGAAAAGATAGATCAACGCCTTAGAATTCAGCCTCTTCGAGGGGGCAACCTCCTTTTTACATAAATGAACAATTATTGGATGATTCAAATGACAAAACCTCCTTTCTATATATAGGAGTCTAAGGAGTCACAATATAATCCAGCCGACCTAACAATAATAATATAAAGCCACAAAAATAACAATAGAGGGATTCTATGGGGCACAGAAATAACAATATGGGGGTAATAGGAGCACAACAATATAAATAAGAGGTATAACTACAATAGTAATGGGGTAATCACTAGTATTATAGGGACCCAACATTTTACCTAGTTCACGGACCAGAAATGATTGTGAGCCATTGGTTTATAAAAGTTTGGGTCCGTTTTGAAACTTAAGCTCTGATTACTTGTAGAACTTGACAATTGGTCTAACGGTCCTCTGAGATATCAGAGCGGAAACCTGCACAGTCTATAATTTCCTTTTCGGACCCGATGAGGATTATAAACCGTTAAACTAAAGAGCATCGGGTCCACTTTGGTGGTTAACCTTCGATTGCTTTTCCGCCCGATGGCCATTTGATTACAAAGGCTGTCAAGATCCATGGCCGATGACCTACTAAGAGGCCTGTTGTTTACCAAGTGCCTCTCCCCTGTGGAAAGCTCTGTTTTAAGCATTTATCTTCTCCCTTTTTTCATTTTCTTCTTTTGTTTTTTTTTCAAAATTAATGATTAAAAATGACTTACACTTCCGCTTTCTCCTGCTTCCACTAGTCTTCCTTCTTGTTCAGTCCTAATAGTTTGGAAGTTTTCCATGTCTTTTTCCACCTGTCTTTGACAATCCTCACGCAATTTCCCCAAGGGTGTCGAGTCCCATGCATACCTGCTGTAAATTTCTTTACAAAACACTCCTTCATTTGCCATACTATCAGCTAGCATATTGGCTTTTCTTCGCACATGAACAAATCTGGTCATTCTTAGGGTTTGTAGGTGGGAATGAATACGCCGAAAGACCTGCAAAAGTAGCAAATGTTTTGATACTTTTCTAGGTCCTTTTCCATTTCAGATCTTCTTGGCTGCATTAATAACCAATTCTGAGTGTGCTTCAGTGATGACATGTTATGAAACCAGCTCAAGAAAAGATAGAAAAGATAGATCAACGCCTTAGAATTCAGCCTCTTCGAGGGGGCAACCTCCTTTACATTACATAAATGAACAATTCTTCGATGATTCAAATGACAAAACCTCCTTTCTATATATAGGAGTCTAAGGAGTCACAATATAATCTAGCCGACCTAACAATAATAATATAAAGCCACAAAAATAACAATAGAGGGATTCTATGGGGCACATAAATAACAATATGGGGGTAATAGGGGCACAACAATATAAATAAGGGGTATAACTACAATAGTAATGGGGTAATCACTAGTATTATAGGGACCCAACATGCCCCTCTCCTTCAAAAAAGTGTTGTCCTCAACGCTTGAGTAATTCTGGATACTTCTGCATAAAATTCTCATCCTCCCATGTGGAATCTTCAGCGGATAAGTTCTTCCACTTGATAAGATACTCTGAAATTGATCGATTTCGTAGCTGTCGAGTTCTTGTTTCTGTGACTGCTTCCGGTTCCAATATAATTTTTCCTTCGTCGTCAAGTTCTGGCAATATTGTTTGAATTGGGAGCTTGTCACCTATAACCTTCTTTAAACATGAAACATGGAAAACTGGGTGCAATCGAGAAGCTGCAGGAAGCTCCAATTTGTATGCCATAGTACCAATCTTTTGCAACACCTTGTACAGACCATAATACTTTGGTGATATTTTATTATCCGTCTTAGCTTGCTTTAGGGACATTTGCTTATATGGTTGTAGCCGTAGGAATACCCAATCACCTAGATCAAAACTTCTTTCACTGCGATGTTGATCTGCCTGTTGTTTCATTCTATTTTGTGCCAACACGAGGTTATCCTTTAAGAGTTGGAGGACTTGATGTTGATGTTCGATGTGATGTTCCACTGCCTGAACCTTAGAATTTTCTCTTAAATATGATGTGATGGATGGTGGTTGATACCCATAAAGTACCATAAACGGGGTCATTTTTGTTGCTGTATGGAAGGAAGTGTTATACCACCATTCAGCTAGAGGCAACCATTTGACCCATTGTATCTGTTTATCAGATACAAAGCAACGAAGATATCCTTCCAAACATTTGTTTACTATCTCAGTTTGCCCATCAGATTGAGGATGATAAGATGAGCTATGAGCTAACTGAGTACCAAGACAAGAAAATAATTCTGTCCAAAAATTTCCAGTGAAAATGGGATCTATGTCACTTACAATAATCTTTGGGTTTCCATGTAGCTTTTGAACTGTTTCCATAAATGCAGTAGAAACTGTACTGGCTTTAAATGGGTGTGATAATGCACAAAAGTGTGCATACTTGGTAAGTCTGTCAACTACCACCATGATGACACTCTTTCCCTCAGACTTGGGTAAACCTGTGATAAAATCCATTGAGACCTCCTCCCAACGTTGTCTTGGAATGGATAAAGGTTGTAATAGACCTGGTGTCTTAATTGTTTCAACTTTATTTTGTTGGCAAACCAAACATTCCGCCACAAACTTTTGAATATCTGATTTAAGGCCATCCCAAAAAAATTCCTTCTTAACCCTGTCGTAAGTTTTTAAAAATCCTGAGTGCCCTCCTAAGGGAGAAGTGTGCAATTCCATAAGAATCTTTTGTTTTAGCTGGGAATTCTTACAGAGGTATAAGCGATCTTTGTACCATAACAAATCATTTTTCCAGCTAAATGTATCAGAAGTACTGGAATCTTGTTGTAGCTTTCGAATAAGTGCCCACACTTCTTCGTCATTCTTCCATTCCTCCCTTGCTTCGTTTATCCAATCTGGTTGGATAATAGAAATGGCACACAACAATGCTTCCACATCCTCATCCTTTCTTGAGAGTGCATCTGCCACCATGTTTTGCTTCCCTTTTTTGTAGATGATTTCAAAGTCATATCCCAACATCTTTGTGACCCACTTTTGTTGCTCTTCAGAGGATAATCTGTGTTCTAAAAAGTATTTAAGGCTATCATGATTCGTTTTTACCTTGAAGTGTCTTCCCATTAGGTAGGGTCGCCATTCCTTAAGTGCATGGAGTATTGCCAACATTTCCTTCTCATAAATAGCTTTGCTTAAAAACTTTCCCTTGATTGGACGACTTTCAAAAGCAATGGGTCTTTCATCTTGCATTAGAATAGCACCAATTCCATTTCCTGAAGCATCACATTCCACAATAAAGGTTTTTGTGAAGTCCGGTGTAGCTATGACCGGTGCTTGGCACATTGCCTCTTTAAGATGTTCAAAGGCCTTTGTTGCTTCCGGAGTCCATGAAAATGAATCTTTCTTCAATAATGTTGTTAGAGGTGCTGCTATTCTCCCATAATTCTTAACAAACTTGCGATAATACCCTGTCAAACCAAGAAATCCTCGCAGATGCTTTATGGATGTGGGGATTTTCCATTCCTTAATGGCTTTAATTTTGCTAAGGTCCACCTTAACTCCTTCATGAGATACAATATGACCCAAATATTCCACCTCCTGGACTCCAAAGAAACATTTGGATCTTTTTGCATATAATTGTTTCTCCTTCAATAGTTGTAGCACCCTGTCAACATGCTCAACATGATCCTTCCAAGACTTGCTGTAGATTAGTATATCATCAAAAAATACTAACACAAATTTTCTATGGAATGGTTTGAAAATTGAATTCATCAAACCTTGAAATGTTGAAGGTGCATTGGTAAGGCCAAAAGGCATGACCAAAAATTCATAATGACCCTCATGAGTTCTAAATGTCGTTTTCGGAATGTCTTCAATCTTCATTCTGATTTGATGATATCCCGAACGAATATCCAACTTGGTGAAGTAAATTGATCCATGCAATTCATCCAGTAATTCATCAATGACAGGAATGGGGAACTTATCTTTAATAGTGAGCTTGTTGAGCTCCCTATAATCCGAACACATGCGCCATGATCCATCCTTCTTGTGCACCAATACTACTGGAGCTGAGAAAGAACTTTGACTCGGTTGAATTATACCAGCCTCTAGCATTTCTGCAACCATACGTTCAATTTCACTTTTTTTGACATAGGGATATCTGTACGGCCTGATGTTTGGAGGAACACTTCCTGGAATCAGATGAATAGCATGATCATGCTCACGCATAGGTGGGAGACCTTTGGGAGTCTCAAATACCTTGGAATGATTGTCCAGGACTTTTTGGAGATCTGGAGAAATAGATGATTCCAATGTGGAAACATCTAGCGAACATAATTGTGCAATTACACCTCTTTGCTCCTTTTTTAGAAGCTTAGTCATGCCATTAGAGCTAATTATCTTTCATGGTTTCCCTCCAGTACCCCTTAATTCAACTTCCTTCCCTTCCGTAGAAAATTTGATGAAAAGTTCTTGAAAATTAAAAGCTATTGTACCCAAGGATTGTAGCCATTGGACTCCTAGTACAACATCGGCACCTCCCATTGGAATGGAAAGCATTGGGCTAGTCAATACATATTCTCCCATGGATAGCTTGATATTATGGCACTTTCCAGAGCAATTTATTGTTCCTCCATTTGCAATCATCACTTGACACTCTGGTGCTGGATATAGGAAGCAATTCAATTCTTTTGCTACCCTACAATGAATAAAATTGTGGGTGCTTCCTGAATCAATCAACACTATTACCTTTTTCTTCTTGATTTGTCCTTCTATCTTGATGGTTTGAGGAGTGGTAATTCCCGCCAATGCATTACAAGATATTGTCGGATTTATTTTTTCTTCATCTAGGCTTTGTTCCTGGAATATATCCTCTTCTTTTGACCTTTCTTGCTCATTTTCTTCTTCCTCTTCACAATCTATGTAGAATAATTTCTTCTCAGCACACTTATGACCTTTTGTGTATTTGCTATCACAGTTGTAACAAAGCCCTTTTTCTCTTTTCTCTTCCAATTGTTGTGGTGTCAACCTTGTAGGTTGTGGAAGACTAGGGGCAACAACACTTCCGTCTTTATAGTTGTGAGTGGTATGCTTCCTAGTTGCCATAATTTTGCTTTCCATTTTTCTTGCTAACCTGAATGCCTTCTCTAATGAATCAGGTTCCCAAAGGCGAACATCATGTTGGATATTATCCTTTAAAGACCCTATGAACACATCAATCCTATGCTCCTCTGGAATATCTTTTACCCTTATGTTCAATTTTTGGAACTCCTCAATGTGCTCCATTATTGAACCCTTTTGTTTGAGACTTATCAATTGGCTAAAAAAAGTGTTGCTTTTTGTATCCTCATAATGTGCTATCAATTCTTCCGTAAAAATTGCCCAAGTGATAAATTGTTTACGAGAACAAAGCCATTGATACCATACAAACTGATTTGGTTCCAAATATACAGTTGCCATACGTACCTTTTGTGCGTTTTGCACATTATTGTGATCGAAGAATTGCTCCATCTGTAATATCCATGTGGCGAGATCCTTGCCATCAAACTTCCTCATATCGATTTTTGGAATATGGTGATTCTTCGATCCAACATTAGCGTCTATGGAATCATGATTAACATTTCTTTTGTTCGCATCATGAGTTTCCTTGACTACCTTTTCACCATTAGTAAGTATTTCTTGTAGAAAATTTGTCAAATCTGTCTTCAAATCTGCCATGCCTGTCTTCAAATTTGTGTTCAAATCTATCTTCAAATTGTCCATCTTAGCTTCCATTCCATTCATCTTAGCTTCCACGCCATTTATCTTAGCTTCCATGCCATTTATCTTAGCATCTGTTAAATTTTGTGAGCGTGACATTTGTTGCACTTGTTCTTGTAATTTTGATATATCATGTAGCATTTCTTCCTCTTCTTCATGAGTCATGCTAGAGATTTCAGGTTCCTTACTAGGTGTTTGCATTTTCTTTCCTCGGGGCATCAGTTACTGATAATAATGCTCTAATATGCCCTTTGAATTCCTTCAAAATAAATTTTCAAACCAAGCTTAAGCAGAAATTTAAAAAAATCTACACACCTTTTTTCTCTTTGTAGGAGCTCGATATTGCCTCTGATGTATCTCTGTACTTTCCAATCATCTAGTTCTGAATTTGTGACCTATAGTATCTCTCTGTGTCCTCTTTCCAATGCCACCAGTCTGATCTAAATTGGATTCTCCAAGAGAGAGTTATGCACAATCTCCCAAGATGACCTGATTATAGACCTTTCCAGAAGAGCGAAGTTGTATGAAGTGCCACGTGTACAATTTTCGATATTTGGTTCTGAAAAAGATATAAAAGAAACTACAGTCCATCCTATTTTTGTACCTTCTTACGAAATTTCAATTTGATTCCCAAAGAGAAATTTATGACAATTTTCCCCAGGTCACCTGTTTTGAATGTAATTCAGGAGTATGCAAAAATACCAACTTCCTCAGATCATATCTCCAAAAATATCGCACGAACAACTCTGAAATTCAGACCCAAGTTTCAGCACGATTTCTTCTCAAATGGGTTCTTTTTGCGACTTCTGAAACATCACAGAAAAAAAGTTATAGCGAAAATGCCACGATGACCTGTTTGGAGCAGCGAAACCCTAGAATCCAAAGTTCTGATACCAAATGTTATGAAACCAGCTCAAGAAAAGATAGAAAAGATAGATCAACGCCTTAGAATTCAGCCTCTTTGAGGGGGCAACCTCCTTTACATTACATAAATGAACAATTCTTCGATGATTCAAATGAAAAAACCTCCTTTCTATATATTGGAGTCTAAGGAGTCACAATATAATCCAGCCGACCTAACAATAATAATATAAAGCCACAAAAATAACAATAGAGGGATTCTATGGGGCACAAAAATAACAATATGGGGGTAATAGGAGCACAACAATATAAATAAGGGGTATAACTACAATAGTAATGGGGTAATCACTAGTATTATAGGGACCCAACATGACATTATGAGAATTTGACTCAATTAGTATTTCCACGCACTACTCTAATGCCATGAGCTCCACCATGTTATTTGTGGCAGTTCCCAAATGACTATGAAAGATGTCCTTTATGAACCCCTGCTCATCTCTGATGACCCCACCAAAACCAGCCATCCCTGGGTTATCTTTAGAGGCTCCATCTATGTTAATTTTCAAGAGACCATGAGGAGGAGGTTTCCAAAAGTCTTTACCAACGTTTATTCGACTCACATCCTTATTTATTCTCTGGGGAACTAGTGAATGGAGACCCAATTATAGCAGTATACAAGTGTCCTGGGGCAAAGTGAGGTTCTCAGGAGGTCTCCCTAACATGGAACCAATAGTATCTTTGAGTTGTCTTAATATTTTTCCAATAGTGTTCTAGGTTGAGCCAGTTTTGCTTTTGAAAATCTTGCCATTGCATTCTTTCTAGATGTCCTAGATTAAGAAGCCTGGAACCAGAGTCCAAGCGCTATTGATGATCTCATTGCCTGAGAAGTTCCTTCTCCAATTCCTCAAAGTGTTGGTAATGCTGAGGCCATCCCTGTCAGTTTTCCTGAAGACTAAGGCCACCCAATCCCACAATGTTGAGGTGAAGGGGCAAGGGTTGAGTAAGTGTTCCATCATCTCCTCTTGTGTACCACACAAATAGCATTTGGATGGGCCAAAAAAACCTTTCTTCAGAATATTTTCCTAAGTTAGAATTTTCTTTTGTTGAACTAACCACATGAACAACTTTATTTTCATCCAATGCGGGAGTTGCCAGAGGTTCTTCCATGCCTTATCAGGGTTTTGATAATCAAACCCTAGGGCTATTTGTTTGGCTTCTTTGAGGTTAAAGTTACCTTCTGTGTTTCTTCCCCATCTTAGTTGGTCAAACGAGGATGAAACCAAAATCTTCCTTTGTTCCAAGTCCATAGCAAGAGAGTTTGCCTGAGCTTCCAAAGGGCTCTCTTCCCTATAGCCTAGATCCTTCCATATTCTCCATTTGCCATTGTTTCTTACATGCTCCCAGAAGTCACTAACCATGCATAAAAATTTGTTTTCAGTGTCATTCTTGAGATCATTTATTTCTTCCCTAAAAAGGCTTGGTTCTTTTTGCCAACTGTCCTCCCAGAATCTTGCGAGGTTCCCATCTCGGATCTCCCAAAAGCTGTGCTGCTGGACAATGCCTCTATTTTCCCAAGCAAGATTCCAAATGTGGGAGCCCTTGATAAGCCCAAACATTTGAATATGATCCATTTCCTACCAATTTTTTGCATATTTTTGTTTCCAAATCTTGGCCCATGGGGTTGTCGATCCCTTGATCCACCTCCACCAAAGCTTTGCACCCGAAACTCTGCTAAGTGTTTCGAGGTCATGAAGCCCTAAACCACCATGGGCCTTACTATTTAGGTTTGCATAGCTTCTCCCAAGCTACCAAAGCCCATTTCTTTTTGTCTTCCCTTTGCCCCAAAGAAAATCTCTTTGAATGTTCCTAATCTATTGTAAAACTCCTTTAGGAACAGGGAGAGCAGAAATTATGAAAATGGGTATGGCTTGCAGGATAGATTTTGTGAGCACAAGGCGCCCTGCTAAATTTAAGGATCTGCGTGTCCATTTCCTGACCTTATCTTGAAGTTTGTTAATGACCAGCTCCCACACTCCCCTACTTAGACATTTGTTTGTAAGGGGCATTCCAAGGTACTTAGAGGGTAATTGATCCCTTTGGAACCCTAGAATTCTGATGAGATTTCTCTGAATAACAATGTCGGTGTTAAAATATAAACTTTTGATTTGTCAATGCTTACCTCTGTACCAGCTACCATAGCAAAGTCATTCAAGATTTGTTTGAAAGCTTTAGCTTCCTTGACCGTGGGAATGCCCTGTAGCATAGTGTCATCCACAAATTGTTGGTGAGTTGAGGTCACTCCATCTGTGGTGAGTTTCAAACCCTTGATTCTTCCCTCAGCATTTGCCATTTTTATCGCTCTGCCTAGCCCTTCCATCATGAGCACAAAGAGGAAGGGGCAGAGTGGATCTCCTTTTCTTAGTCCCCTATAAGGCATGAAGGTTCTTAAGGGTGAGCCATTAAGCAGGATTGAGAAACTGGCCGTGGATGCAAGGGCCATAACCCATTTGATCCAATTGTGGTCAAAACCATAATCTTTCAACACTGCCCTAATGTAAGACTAGCTTAGCTTGTCATAAGCTTTCGCTAGGTCAAGCTGTATGATTATACCAGCTTACTTGTTGCTCTTCTAAGAGTGTACCATCTCATGAGCTTGTATGATATTGTTGAGAATCTATCTTCCTTCCACATAACTAATTTTCTCCTCTGAAATGAGAGCTGGAAGAAGGGGCTTGAGTCTGTTAGTAATCACTTTTGAAATAATTTTGTACACCACATTACATAAAGCTATGGGTTTGAATCTATCCAATGTGATGGCTTTCTCCTGCTTTGGAATCAAAGCTATGAAAGAGGCATTAAGAGCCTTCAGGACCGATCTGGATCTGCTTGAGTCTTCCACCACCTTAAGGGTGTCTTGTTTGACTGTTTTCCAACATGCTTTGAAAAAGTCTGCATTGAAACCATCTGGGCCAGGAGCCTTCCCATTTTTCATCTTGTTGATAACTTCAATGACCTCATCTTCGAATACTAGCCTATTGAGATTGTGATTGTCTTCCCTTGTGACAAGCTTGGGAATGTACCTTGTGAATTTGTGAATGAACTGAGACCTATCTAAGAGAGGCTCCTTTACAATGCTAAGGAAGTGTTGTACCAGGATAGATTCCATTTCTTTGTGGGTGACGAGCTCTTTCCCTTGAGAATCTTTGAGTTTTAAAATTCTGTTGTGTGACCTGTGACTCAAAGTTGACTTGTGAAAAAACTTTGTGTTTCTTTCCCCTTCTTTAATCCACTGTACTCTCAATTTCTATCTCCAGAAAATCTCCTCTTTCCTGCACCTGTCATCCCATTCCTTCTGAAGAGCATCTGCTTGAGATTTCCTTTCCTCGTTAAAGCCATATGTGATCATGAGTTGATTAATCCCCTGAAGTTTCTGTTCAACTTCTTTTTTGGCTTCGAAAATGTTACCAAACTATTTTTTGTTCCAATATTTGAGTCTAACTTTGATGTGTTTAAGTCTTTGTTATAGCATGAACATTTTGGTGCCTTGAAAGGGCAGCGCTTCCATCCACCATTTATCAATATTGCTGGTGAATTCAGGGTGAGAAATCCAGACATTTTCAAACCTAAAAGGTCTATTCCTTGGTGTGCCCATAAAAGTTGCTTCAAGCTGGACAGGCCAGTGGTCTGAGCCTCCAAAAGGAAGGATTAAAGCTGACATGTCAAGGCTTGTGAGAAATAGGTCCTCTAAGATCATGAATCTGTCTAGTTTAGAGGCAACTTGAGAAGCCCCTCATCTCTTTTTGTTCTAGGTGAAGGTACCATTTATTGTTTCAGCATCCACTAATCTCATGTTATTTATGAAGTTCTGGAAGGCAATGGAGTCTCTGCCTAGTGTTCTGGTACCCCCTTTTTTCTCTGTAAGAGATTTGATCATATTGAAATCCCCTGCCAGAATCCAACGTATATCAGGATACCTCTCTTAGCTCCTCAAGGGAATTGAGAAGCTTGAGTTTGTCTTCTAGTTTTTGAGTACCATAGACATTTGTAATCATGTAACTCTCCTTATCACCCACAGGTTTTATTACCAGCAAAAGATAGTTCCTAGATGCTTCCGCGTCTAGGATTCCATGTTTTGGGGGGTCCCAGAGCGTAAGAATCCCTCCTGCCGAGTTGTCTACCTTAACCTATAGATACTCATACCTGCTCAACCATTTGCTATGTATTTCTCTAATTTTATCGATCGAGCATTTTATTTCCTGAATGAAAACCATGTCTGGCTTTCCTTCTTTTATTCTACTGCTGATATTTCTTTGCTTCCTTTTACTTCCTAGGCCCCTAATATTCCAGGTTGTAAACTTCATTAAGAAAGGTTTGTAAAAGAGTAACTGGTGAGATATTTCATCTTACTTGAGTTGATCATGAGTTTTCCACATTCTGTCAGCAGCTCATTCTCTCTTTTCCTTCCTCTTTTCCTACCCCGGTTCTTGGAAGAGTACCCTGGTGTTTCCTCCACTATCTTCATCCCTCTATTTTCTTGGCTGTCATGGTTTCTTTTGACTCCAAAACTCTTCGATTGGGATCTCCATAGGAAGAGTTGTTGAACCCTATCAAACTCCTCTTTTGGCAGGGAGTCAACTCCTTTGGTAATACCCTGCTCCAGAAACTTTTCTAGATCCAAGTTTTCCTTCTCAAGAATCTCATGTAGTTCATGATCCTCCATTCCCGCCTCACTTGGGGTCATCTCATGGTCCCTGCTGAGCTCCACAATGCTCGGTAGATCATCTTGTTGTTGGTTGTTCTCTAGTATGTCCTCCATGCTAGTATCCCTATCCTTCTCATTGGTCTTAGTCTCTGATTTCTATTTTTCCCCGTTGTTTCCAATTTATTCTTCTAATATTTTGAAACTATTATGGCTCAGTTTTTTGTCCTCGTTGATTTTATTTTGGTGCCACTTTTCTCCTTTCCCCTTACCCCCCACCTTAGTGAAACCCTCGATATCTTTGCTTAAGGTGGTTTTTTTGTTTCTTTCCAGTTTGTTTAATGGACAGTCTCTGTATAGGTGCTCATGTTCATGGCGCTTGCGGCACCTAAATGGGACATGCTCATAGTCCACCGCCTGCACCCATTCCTCATCATAAAATTATAAAATGATCTCTTCTGGGAGTGCCCCAAATAGGTCCATTTCCACACAGATTGGGTGAAGGAAGTGTATTTTCCTCTTAATGTCGCATCTGATGTCTTTATAAAATGACCTAGTTTATTGCCAATAGCCTTTAGAGACTTCGGAAACCAATAATCTAAAGGAAGGGAGTAAATTCTTATCCATACCGGTACTGAGGTGAATGTTTCTTGTTCTGGGACAAAGTTCATCACCCATGGTCACATGTACATGCCTGCAACAGCATAAAAATAGGGTCCTCCCTCAAACACTCTGTCTTTATCTTCTAAGCTCCTGAATACCACCTTGAAGAAACCCTTGGATCCAAGGTGAAGGTGAAGGTTTATTTCTTCTTTTGGTTTCCAGTGGTACCTTATCCATGCATGTAAGGACTTCTTTGTCAGCCAAGTACCCATAAAATGGCTCGAGGAGTGATGGTTGACTTAGGTTTGCAGCCCCCTGTCGCCCTCAAAGGTGCATCCTTCTGACTGCTGCCCTCTTTCCTCTTATCCCTGTTATCTTCCTCATGATTTTCTCTTTGTTCGTGAGATTTGATATTTCCTGTGTTAGTTTCCTCAGTGATTCCCTCTATTGGTTTCTTGAAGTGATTCAGATCAGTTTCCTTGTTTCTGTTCGCGACTATGTAAATGTAGGAGGAAGTAGAGCTCCCTCCTCCACGACCCACCATGCTGACCAGCTCCAACCCTGACTCAAACCCTAGATCAGAATGCAGCGACTAATATGGTATCTTCATTCCTCTTTACTATTATGAATCATGTACTTATTAACATTCTCAAAATGTATTGGATTCTGAAATGTATGTATTCTCCTAATTGCCTAATTTGTTAGAGACAATCCTTTCAGCATAGAACCTCCATCTGCTTTAGACACAATGGAGGAATAAATGGTAGGGTTTAAAGAAAAGAGTGATTTAATGTGATTATTTTCCGTATGGAGTAATGTATAGGGTTTCAGTTTTTTATTTTTTCTTTCCATGTTTTGAGTTTATTTATATTAGAATATTTTTTTGTTAATATTTAATAAATGGTATATTATGAAACATGCAAAGAAATTTGCATAGGATTATTAAAAGTCTCTCCCTCACATTAGATTATGAGATGGTTCTCCATGTTTTGAGTTTATTTATATTAGAATATTTTCTTTTGTTAATATTTAATAAATTGTATATTATGAAACATGCATTGAAAATTGCATAGGATTATTAAAAGTCTCTCCTTCACATCGGATTATGAAATGGTTCCATGTTCATATTCATTTGCTCGCCAGAATGTTGTTTGTTATAAGAATACAAGTCTTAGGTTTCACTGCATTAGGAACCCATGTTATTATTGAGCTGTGGAAGATTTTATGCACATCAAATTTTTTAGATAATTTAATTAGAGAGTAGTGGAATTGGTTATTTGAAAAAAAAATATATTTTTATTTTTATTTATTTATATTTTCTTTTTAAATTCATTTAGATTTCTCTGCATAATCTAATTTGAGATTAGTGTAATTGGTTATTTAAAAACAAATAGTAAATTTTTATTTGCATTTATTTAGATTTGCTTTTCAAATTTGCTTGGATTTTATGCTAAAAGTTTTATTTCATTTGGTTCTCTATGATTCTGTTTTTCAATTTCAATTGGCCCAAGTTTTACTTATCTTATTTCAAATTGCTATGCTTAGGAGCTTTTTAGGGATATTATCCATCGGACTTAGAACAATTTTGACATTTTGACAACAAGGGAGATTGACATGGATAGTCAAGGAATCTAAGGAATGCCCATGGAAGCTAAAAATTCCCTTGAACATATCTTGTGAAGTAGGTGCCTTTACTTATTTGTATTATTTCTCATTGATTCCATGCAATCAACAACCATGCAAAATATTGTTTTCTTTAATTATATTTGAAGGTAAGGATATAGTGCTTAGTTGAAGACCTGTGCTTCCTTGGATATATATATATATATATATATATATATATATATATATATAGATATATATATATATAAACATAGAGTGCAACATCTAAAATATTGTGATACTTGTCATGGGAAGTGTCTCATGAAATTGCTATAGACATAGCATGGTGGAAAATTCATGCCCAAAACCTTATCACCATAGCAAATAATTCACCTTTTAATAAAAAATAGAAAGAGAATGAAATTTTTTTTTAAATCCAAAGAGCATAATAATCATAAATTCCTACAAAGATTCTTTATATTAATTTGTAATTTTTTTTACAATATATAAAATTTATCTTACTATAAAAATTACAAAATCATGATGTTAAATAATAATTAATAAACAATTAATTTCAATATAAATATATAAATATTTTTGAATTCAAATAAAATAGAGTAAGAAGTCAACTCGACTCACTTCCAATCTCCAAAGATCATGGTATATCCATTTATATTTATGCCCTCACTTCCAATCTCCCAAGGTCATGGTATATCCCTTTATATTTATGCTCTAAGGCGTTCCCTCTAAGAATAAATTCCGAAGAAATTCCCTCTCACCCATGAGTAATAACTTTGCGCCATTGGATTATATGTTAGAAGATTGGGAGATTTTTAGCCTTTGGATCATCACACGAGAAGGTAGTTGAAAGGAAGGTATCGTAACTCCTACTTGGAAAACAAGCGAAGATGATGATCACACACAAAAAATAGGTGGAAATGAAATTGAATTGGTAACTAAGATTTCTGAGAGCCCAGAACCAAAAATATTAGCAGAGGTAGTAGAGATAATGAGGAGCATAGTTCCTACATTGTCTAGATTGATGCACTCGAAACTAAAATCAAGATTTGTCAAAGCTTGACAGAGTCTATTGAATGTTGTCTAAGGGAGCACCAATCCTTTCTTGAAAATATCGCTAGATTCGTCCCCTTTTATTTCGATCTTAATGGTGGGTCGCCTGGAGCATCACATGGTCCTATGGTTGGATATTTGGAAATGGTGTTTGATTTATAAATAGTGTGTGATGGTGTTTGGAAATGGTGTTTGATGATGTTTGTCGAAAGAAACTTCATTTCTAGGAAGAGGATTCTTTACTTTGTCTATGGACCAAGAAAGAATGTGCAGGATTGAGTTTAGCTCCCTTTGATTATTCTAGCACGAAGTCTATTGCTTGATTCCCAAGTTGAGCAGTCCAACAAGAAGTGACCAGGCTATTGGTTTCCTTGCTATTCTTATTTTTAGAGTCTTTAAGAAAAATTAAGGGCTTTTATGTTAAACCTCGCTCTGTCGTGCAAACCCTGACTTATAATTTATACTTCTTATGTAAGGTTATTCCGGTTTTCGGGTATGGCACTATTATTTCAACTTTGAACTCTCATTATTATATACATCATAGTTTTTCGTCATCTTGCATGGTCTATTGGTCTTTTGTTGTTGAGTACTAGAAATACTAGTTTCTTTCTAATGGGATTCCACAGTTTATAGGTATATAGAGGAAGAAGACCTTATGAGGTTCTTGAAAAAGAGTGAGGTGGAACCAATATTTCCCCAATTTGAAGGATCAATTGAGACTTTAAAGATAAAAAAATATGCTTTAATGAATTCAGTGGTATGCATATTTAACTCTGATTTTTAGCCCCTATACTTTTCTCCATTGTAATGTATGCTTTAGGGTTTAAATCATCTGTAATTGATGGAAGCTTTGAAATCTCTGGTGAAGCCTGTAATCCTATGTTATGATCAGAATAGATTCCTACCTATACATCCATTATGTTGACAGATTAAGATTCCTCATTCATTGTACCAAAGTTTCTTTTGAAATTAGATCTAGATTTAATTAATTTGGTTGCAGCAGGTACAGTTGGTAAATGTCTTTTCTAAGAGGTTGAACTTTCACTCATGGAAATATTAGAAGATTGTGACCTTATCAATTTACAATCATGTGAGGATTCATTTTTTTATTCAAAAACATTTGGACTCAAAACAAGGTTCCTAAATGACAACGCTTGGTATATAGACTGAGCCAGGAGTCTCACTATCATCTGCATCCAGGTTTACATTATTTGTGGAAAAAAGAGGTGAACTCTAGCTTATACTATAACAATATCCAATTGTAGAGATATTTAATTTCAAAACCAATAGCCATGGTTGATAATGCAGCCAATTTATCATCTCTTTATTTTTCACCAAAGCCAATTTACTATCTCATAAGTTCAGACAACACTTGAATTTCAAACATTTGAAAAATCATAACCCAAAGGTATAGGAGGCTAGAGAAAAGTTCGAAGAAATAAACTAAAAAGTTAAAATACTACCTCTAGATTAGCTTTTGTTAAAAGAAATATTATGTAGTTGTTGTTGTTTTATTTATATTTCATAACAACCCTAAGGCTAAAAAATTAGTAGGTTAAGATCCAAGAAACCTCCAAGAAAAAGTTGAAACTTTGAGTTGCATTGATTGCCCCACTGTAGTAAATTTTTACAAGAAGAGATTTTTGCATCCAAGAAAATAAAATCAACCATGTTCAAGTAGAACATGTAAACAAGAATATCAAAAAGTGTGAAATGCCATTGATTCCATATAGAAATGATTAAAAAAATGAAAAGATTTTCTAAGAATTTGAAATTATTTTCATATTGCATTTTGAATATGACAATCTTTGTTTTCCTTCCTTCCTTCCATTTTTCTTATTTGTTGCACATAATGGTAGTCTTTCATATTTTTTTTTCAATCACATCAACTAAAAGGATTATAAGCCACCTTCTTAAAGCCATATTAACTTAGATTTTGGAAATTGAACAAATTTGACCATGTTCAGTGAAATGTAATGATTACAAATCAACTTATTAGGTATCCAATGATTTTATATTCCCCACACAAGAGCTTTCATTATAAACGATATGCAATACAAAGCATGATAGATCCTCAAAAAAGGCCTTATGTTTAAACTAAACCTAGCCCTTTACCCACTTTCTTGATTGTTGCTACCTTTATTGTACTATGTTCAAGCATTTACCCCTCAAACTAAATAGATTTCGGGCTAGGAAGATAGAATACATACTTGTATGGTTCATCTCCAGCATGCCTCACAGATCTGCCCAAACCTTTGTAGAGGACACGATTTGACAACTCTGATTCCTCAATTCCAAACATCTTTGCCACCGTGTCATAGAGTTGATCATATGTACAAAACAATGAAGGGTCAAGAGTTCGACCAACTTCTTCAGTCTTTTTGAATACTTTACAATGAATGATGTTGTCTTCAAATGTATTTTCTTGTTTATCCTTCGCCAGCTTTAGAGTTGAAGTCTGATTCTTAAACCATTGAAGACTTTCGATACCCTTGCTTCCTGCAAAATCTAGGCTCTCCCCATTGGAAATTCGTAACACATAATTTTCAGATAATTTGGTCCCATCTCTCCCGCCTATGATCAATTTTTGCACCCTTTCTAAAGCTTCTTGATTTCCATTACTTGGGGTGTTACTAGTTATCCCTGGTGAACCATTCTCAGTAAACATGTGAAAAGCTACCCCATCTGAGGAGCTCAATCTGGATTGCTGTTGATTGTAAGATTTAGGAGATGGTGTTTTTTGTATTGGCTTCCCAAATAGCAGAAAGGATGAGCCTTTTGTGGTTGAGCTACTACCCGACCCACTACTTGTTTCTGTTCATTTTGTGATGAATTTCCTGCTGTCAAGAATGAAGAAGGGCTACTCTGCATACCAGAGCCATCATTCCATGGAGAATTTCCATTAGGTCAGTTTTTACATGGACTATTTGCACAAATTTCAGTTGTAGTGATTGCTTCCATTGGCACCATGCATTTAAGTCGAGTAAATGTTTTGAATTTATTTGACAGGATACAACAAATTCTCAAACAATATTGTGTCAACCGCTTGATGGGTTTCTTATGAAAAATAACGCCAGTGATAGAGGCCCACAAGAAGTTTTTCCCTGCATAGCTTTGTCAGATAATAATGCTTATCTAATTTCAACATCTAGTGGTCAAGTGTCCTTGTTTAAGATGAAGACATTTGAGTTGAGGTATTATTTTATTAGCAGATAGTCTGATTGCATTTATTTCTTGTTTTCTTTAGTGAATAATCTTGTCATGTTCTTTTTATATATGACCAACAAAACAAAATGACATTTTGTAATAATCAGAAGACTGTTTGGAATTTTGTAATTGTAGCTTTGAGTCAATGGAAAAATAATTGTAATTAGTTGGCTCATAGCCATATCTGTTAGGGATTTTTAGTTCACAATGTCTTGTTTTCAAATTTTGTCCTTGATCAAGTTGTTCGAGTTCAAGTTACACATTTTCATTCCCTTGTAATGGAAAATTTTCGGTTGGCTGATTTGTAGTTTCAGGAAGATTCTCTACTTGCTGATTTTCATCTCCAATAGTGTGATCTATAGCGCAATTTGCAACAAGAGAATTTTCCTCATCTTCTTATTCTGCAGAAAGTTAAGTGTGATTTTCACCATCTTTTGCAAGAGAATTTGTGGAAGACGTAGAAGAAATGGTTGACTCGAACTACTCAGCAAAGTGGAAAACCCTTTGAAAAGAGACATCTATAGAAATGTGATCAAATATCCAATATACCTTCACATTTTCATAGTGACCAACAAAAAAAAGAAATTGGTTCATCTCCAAAGATTTGCAGTTGTCATCTAGACTTAAGGCGCATGCTTTACCACCAAATACTCATAAAGAAGAAACATTGGGCTTAACATGTGTCACGGTTGGGGATTTATCCACATTTTATTTTTGTAATGGTATTTTGAATTGGGTTGGCTGTGGTTTAAGAGTAAAATAGTGGGAGTCTCTCATAGTTAGGTGAGATCCCATCCTTTTCATATTGGGAAATGAGGTGTTCTAATGCTCTATAAAATGATGTATCAGTTGCTAGATGGACATCATAATTACTATAACAACCTGGAAATGTAAGTGGAGATACAACAAGTTTCATCCTTAGAATAATTTTTTATGCAATGAGTTGATTAATTCTCAATTCTTTGAACTCAAGGCCATTTATAACAAGCTAGTATCAAGTTCTAAACCTGTGATGGTCATCTCTAAGCAGTGAACATTCATAGAGCTTGGGCACTCGCAACAGTTTTCCTACGGTATGATAATGAGTTGATCGATATAATTTGGTGATACAGTTCTTCTCAGTGCCGAATGTTGAAATGTGGGATGAAGTTTTCTAAATTCTAGAGGTCTCTCTATAATGTCAAATAATGTATTGAGCTAGAATCATATGAACTAGGTACTCAACCTGGGTTTTTGTCTAACTAATCATGGATTAGATGGTCTTAGCTAGATTTATGAAAAAAAATTAAGCAACTTGACATTAAATACCATTTTTTGCCCAAGGTAATCTATATCAAGTTTGATGGTTCAATTACAAATCAAATTCCACTGTTATGCTGACATATAAAAATGTGGAAAGCTAATAGTTGCATCCCTTTTTGAGGTTATATGTTGTACCATTCATTTTTATCCCATGTATTGTAATTATAGGTCATACAATTTATTGTATCCAGTTAGTTAATGGCATTTCCCAACAATATTTGAAGATTTGTGAGTAACAATGCTACCTGTGTGTGAAAATGCAAATTTAAGTGGATTGTAGTTTCTCTATATTCAAATACCCAATCAATTTCAACATGTGCCTTGCTGGTTGATCCAATTAGTACTATATTAGATTTCTCTTCCTTTGGTATAATGATTATTAATTTTTTTCAGAGTGTATGTGAAGTCCAAGTATGCCTCAATTTTGTCATGTTTCATCGTTTTCTAAGATGAGATTTGATGTATGTAAAATGGGACTTTTAAATGAGTTCCATGTGATTTTTTTCCCTTCAGAGGAAGGGATTCAAGATAGACTATGTGCATTTTGAGTCATTTTTTATATCAATTCTAACATGTTGTCACAATTATGTTTTTGTGATCAAGAGTATAGAATTTTTAGGGTGGTGTTCTATGTGCACTAAAATTCTTGAGGAGTCCAGCACTATGTATGGGGTTTTGTTTTCAAGATATGTTCTTCTAAAGTAAGGAATATTTCAAAGGCTTTCTATAGTATGCAAAAGACTAGGTTGTTGCACTTTCTATTGGTCATGTCTCTCTTGAATTCTAGCTTTAAAAAATGTCATCACACATCTACTAACCATTGTGATACTTCACATTTTATTATCTCTTAAACTAGAAAAGGGAAAACATGTGACAATAGTCAATAAATCATTTCCAATAAGTAATTCACATAACTTAAGTCACAATGACCACTAAGAACAATGCAATGGACCAATATTTATTGGTCCATTGCATAAATTTTTTATTTCTTTCTTTTATACTACTCTTTCATATGCTACTTCCTTACATTGTTTCCTTTGCAACATGTGGTGCAATTTCTAGTTAATTATAGCCATTTTTTAACATATTTTTCTAAGTAGATTTCTATTTTGAATAGTGAAGTTACTTTTTATACTTGCTATGTTAAATGGAATGGGAAGAAAATCAACTTTTATATTTTGATCCTTTTGTGTTTTAAAAACATACTAGAGTTGTTATACACATTATTGTTTTAATGTATGAAGCATGCATCCATGTTTTCACTATATAAAATACACATCCAAACTTCATAACATATACAATGCACATCAATGTATATCATAAATGTGGTGTGCCAATGTGTATTATTGATTTAATTTTCTAGTGTTTTCAATATATAAAATGTCCATGAAGGTGATTAGAAAAATAGTTTTTATAGACTATCGATATGTTCAATTATTTGATCATTTCTTTTCATAATAAAAAAATTAATCATATACAATCACATAATGTTATTACAAATTATTCTTGCAATAATTATAATAGTATTCTAAATAGCATTAAATTCAATGTGATTGGTGTAACATAATAGCAATTGCTATAAACATTATCATTGTTAAACTTTTTAAAGTAAATTTGTTATTTTTTTAATCTCCCACTAATATCCAAAAATGTGATATTTCATGAGTTTAGAATAAATCATGTAATTATATTGCATGAAATAATTTATAAAAAATATATAATTATAAGATAAACTATTTATTTAATTGATAATAATTAGTAAATAATTAAAATATCTATTAATTTATAATAGAAAAAATAAAATAAAATATTTTTTTATTTATAATAATTAATAACTAAATACAATATTTATTAAATTTACCATAACTAAATAAAAAATAAAAATGTTAAAAAACACCTAATAAAAACATATCTATAAATGATAAACAAAATATATATTTAACTCAAATAAAATAAGATCAGATAAAATAGAAAGAACTTTCTTATCTTACATTAATATATTGAATTAGACCTTATTATTTTTAGAATGAAGTTCATGTAAAATAGAATACATTTATTTTAATGTCCTTTGTATTTTAGTGAGGGTTGGTTGTTTTAATTTAGTTAATGATATAATTTAATGGGTTTATGATGTTATAAAAAATAACACAGAAAAAATTATTAGTTTCTATTTATATATAAATGTATTTGTTATATTAATGAATTTTAAACACTAGAATATAAAAGTTTAAAAAAAAAACCAATTTTATAATAAAAAAAATTATAAATGTAATAAAATCTAAAAATTAAAATATTTAAATGTATTAAAAGATGCATTTATAATGAAAATGAATTTTATCTTGAAAATTAAAATCTGTAAATACATATGAATAATTAATAAATTTATTATGTATAATTGCTTATCAATTGTATCTCAAATGTATTAAAAGATGCATCCAAATTGAAGATGAATTTAAGTTGAGATGAATGCCTTCAACGCTCACAATTTGGATGGTCACACCTTTAACAAACATTAAGATACCAACATGAAATTATATTTCAATCTCGCAAATATGTAGAGAGAGAGCATGTTTCCTTGCGAGAAGAAGGATAGTCGAACACTTATAACCAAAGTTTTTTAAAAAAAAAACTACTTTGCATAAGCCAAAAATAAAAATAAAAATTACTATTTATAGATTAGATAACCACAATGCATTAGATAACCACAATGCAATGATGAGTAGATAAGGTATGGAACTTACAGTTGTGAAACTTGATGATTAAAAGGAAATGTAATCATCAAGTCATGTTATCTCTATAACACTTTTTCTTAAAAATCGACTAGATTTATTATATTGTATCAAGAGGTGCTCTCCATATAGATGTTGTAATGTAATGTCATGTAAATATTTAAAAAATAAATAAAAACTTCAAATTGAAATAATAAAAACAGAAATTCTACTATATTATTATTATTTTTTGTTAGGTAAATTTGACTTGGTCAAGTTACTAATGATTTTTGAGCTCTAGGTTTATAGTAACCCATGGTATTCATGTGGAATATAGTCTATTTAAAGGGGAATTAAAATGGCCTAAATCCATCTTAACTCTGAATCTACCAAGCTTCGAGAGGGGTCAAATATTCTCAAGAATATTTGATCCCTCTCGGCGCTTGGTAGATCCTGAATTAAGATGGATCTAAACTATTTTTTAAAAAAATTTAACATTACTTCATGTTTTCTTGGTTTGTTTTAGCATTAATATGTGTGAATATATATTCAATATTTAAGATGTAAGATGAAACTCAAGCTAGAACATTTTGAAAAAATAATTCTAAAACATTAAAAGGTGTCTCTTAGCAACATGAGCTAAAACCCTTTACATGCTTAGTGTTTATGTATTTCAATCCATTGCCAAATTTTACCAACCAATTATGCCATAACATTAGTGTATAGATTGTAAATGTTAAAAACACTATAGTTATGAAGACCACAAAAATTGACCACCATTCCTTAATCCTAGTCATTACAACTTCTTTAAAATTGTGTCAGCAATTTTCATTAAATAAAGCAATAGAATCACAAATAAGACTCAATTTCTTTTAGTAACAAGAATGGTTGCAGAGCAGCAAATCCCTGCCCATAGAACAAGAGGTAGTGGACTTTTCCAAACTAGCAATTTACAATGTTTGAAAGTGTGAGTTTCTACCATCTCACCCATAATGTTTAAAAAAAAAAAAAAAATATTACAGAATGTTAAAACAGGCTTCCAGAATTCAATTTTGCAGAAAGCATGGAGGCCTCTAATAATATTTTTGAAGTTGGAAAAGTAGTTAAAATGTTTGGTGATTCTGTTCTGTGTAATTCTAAAGGCCCATTCCAGCAAATTACTCCATTGTTTTGCATAATTCTAAAGGTCCATCCAAGCAAAATTACTCCATCCCCTCTAAACAAGCTGACTATTGCCACAGATCCCCTGTAAACAAGCTGATTATTGCCACGGGTACTCTGCATTTAAAACTAATCAGATAAAATCTGAGAATGTTAAAACAGGCTTATTCAGTAGAGAGATAAGCTTAGGGTGTTATGGTTGATATGAACCTATCATATATATTAGGTGATAATCGTGATATGCTATAGGAGCTTAGTTGTGTGATTGATTACAGAGAATACGTGATATGGTTACATGCTTACCCAATTAGCTCCTTCACTGGTTGCTGCTGACTTAGTTGTGGGGTAATTATGGATTGAAGCAAGGCGAAGTTGTACCTCCATTAACAGATTTATTGCGCTAATCATGCTAGCCAGATCAGATCACTAACAGGTCCACATCCATAGCCGAGAGGAAGTAAAATCAGAATTGTTGGTAAATAAATTATATAATTCTAGTTTCAATACATTCTCAGATCTCGATTTCTCCATGTTTCTCTATGTTTTCCAGCATGGATTCAGCACCTGGGCATGGATAGGATACTCAACTAGGCCAATTGTCTTTTCTATTCTACTACGCTAGCTTGGATGCTAGGCTGTTGGTTGAGCTACTTGCTAAGAAAACATAGGCATATATTAGGACAGTGAATATGTCATATGTCTACTAATATGTCAATACAGTAGGCAGAAGGAAAATAGATGAAGAGCTTCATGGCATTAAATTCCATCTTTATTAACATAGCAAGATTTCTTGCTTGCTGAAGTGGTAAATTTTATATTTTGCCACCGAAACAAATATATAGGTACAAGACAATTTCTTCTTAAATATATTACTGTGTAACTTGTTACCTCTCGGTAGAGATGGATTCCAGCAAAGACAAAGACATAAGTGAAATGCTTAGCAAAAATGCCAAAGGTAGAAGATCTCCATAATGAATAATAGTCATTGTTACAATGTAGAAATATAAACAACAAGATTGGCTATGTATTGTTTTTTAAATTTTTAATTGTTATATATATATATATATATATATATATATATATATATATATATATATATATATATATATATATATATATATATATATATATATATATATATATATATATATATATATATCTAATTTATTTGTCTAAAATAATAAATATATGGACAAAACATTTGAATGACATGTGGGCTTGGATGTGTTATCACCCCAAGAAACTCACCTAGGTTGTATATCAGTGATGCTTGGGAACCTTACAGACTCAACAAAATGTTAGATAAATTGATGGATGAATGAAACAATTGCTGCATATTCAAGCCAGATAACCACTTCTACTATGATTGACCCTAGACATGGGTGAACACCCCTAGAATACAAGGCTTTAGACCACCAATTACTCACAGTTTTAGAGACAATGTGATGATAGAGAACATTGATCACACCAGCAGATGCACACGACCCTGTGATGGCCAACTGCAACCAGTTGAAAGGTATGTAAATCTGTTTGCTAATACACAGATAGGATGACAGCTCTCTGGCATTAAAACAACAGAAACCTACAAGCAAATTCAATGATACATGCTAAATCCTAACACAGAGGTGGGATGACAGCCCCTCTAATGCTAAATATTAATAGCACATGAAATAATGCAGAACAGGCACAGCCTAGAACAAAGGAGAAGCAGTGGAGAGTGAGCAATCAATAGCAAAAGAAGCTTGTATTAGCTCGAAATCCAAACCAGAAGCTGCAGGTTACAAAGTAGTTACAGTCTCCAGAAGTTGAATCTTGCGACCAAATGATATTCATCAACCCAATTACATTGTTTTTCTGGGTATATATAGAATCTATTTACAAAATATCTCTGCTAGCCTATGCATGGAGGTGTCTTAATGGATCACCAACCACATTTACAAACTGTTATGGGCCTCGGATACATTCTGACTATTTTAATTAACAAATTTGGCATTCTCTGATATTTTGGTGTCCTCTCTGAGTATATGGGATATAATGTGTACAATGCTCCATAACTTATTTATATCTTGATCTGCTTGAAGCCGTCCTTCCTGTCCTTGACTGAGTTATCTTTGAATGCAAGCAGCTGAGGAATTAATGTGCACAGAAAGCCAGATCATCTCTTGCTTCTTCTCGCACCCAAAATTAGCCAAAAAACACAGCAATATACATCAAGAATGGATGAATGGCCAAGGAGGAACACTAGTCGTTGGATGGCAAAAAGGATAGCCAAGATCTGTTTGGAATGGCTTACTAGGAGTATACGGGAGCAGAGCATCGCGGAACGTCAGATCATACATATGGATAGACGAGATTAGTCTATGGAGGGTATCAGGAGATGGACGATTGTGTTAAATGAGGGTTGTCAGATCATAATCGGGGAGATCCAATGGCTAACGGGCGACAGAGATGCGAACACATTAATCAGTGGGGGAAGGGTATAGCGGCGGTAAGCAGTTTCCCCGCACCGCTTACCCGGGCTCGACAGTTTTCATACAAGCGGGTGCGATGCAATAATATTACGCCGTGTGGCAAATGCAATGGCGGGGAAACCACTTTCCCCGAAAACTTATGGGTGTGCAGGTCTGCGGAGTGGGGTTTGCGAATATTTTTGGATCACATGGGAAGCGCAATCGGATGGCGGAGAAAAGTGAAAGGTTAATGCACTCGTTTAAAGTTTGATGTGACAGGCGAGGGGTGGGCTATAAAGCTTAGGTTTATGATTTTTTAATTATATGCACGGTTATAAAAGGTTAGGGCCTTAGTGCCAGGGTTTAAACAAAATGTATTAATACGGGGTTTTATAGGTTAAAAATAAAAAGAAGCCCGGGAGGTAAAAAAGGGTTTAAAAAGGTTATCGGGCCTTTTTATAAAGGGTAACGGGGTAAAGGGGTTTAAAGTGAAATAAGGAGGATTTATGAGAAATGAGGAAACAAAGGTATGGGGAGTTATAAGGGCATAATAAAAATGAAGGAGAAGGATGAAATGAACAACTACAACTCCTGTGCAACCCAAACCAGCATTGTCTGACCTATTTTAACCCATGAAATGTTACAAACTGTAGCAAAGCTAACACTGGCTCCTTCTAGAGATGAGATCCTCCCTGTGAGGTCTCAAGAACCTACAGACCACTGCCTTTCCAGCTGAAAACACATTAACCAAAATTCCTAGTGTTCCATTGGGCATGGAGTCTACTTTTTCTGTAAAACTGATAAAACAGCATATTTACAACTTTTAAGGTCAACATAAACATTCAGAAACCGCCCATTAACTAGGCCATCAAAAACTGCTTCTCCCCCCATACTTTTCAGTGTGAAGGTGTTATTCCCTTGAACCTATGAAATGACGAAAGGCCCTGTCCAAAAAGCATCAAATTTCCCATGATTTCCTTTCTTTTCCTTCAATGCATCCCATTTCAAAACCAAGTCACCAATCTGAAAATTATTTGTGTTTTCCTTTTTGTCAAAGGCTTCCTTGACCTTTCTCTGATGTGCTGCAACCTTTTCCACCAGTTGTTCTCTAATTTGATGTACCTCTGCTAAATCAATGATTCTTCTTGCCATGTATTCTTCCTCATTTTTCTCTTCTTGAAGGAACTTTGCCACAGGGAGAGTTAACTGAATTGGGAATACAGCCTCAGTGCCATACACCAGTTTGAATGGAGAACTCCCTGTGGATTTCTTGATGGTCACTCTGTCAGCCCACAGTGCATATTTGAGTTTTGAATCCCAATTCTTTTTATTGTCCCCTAACAGCTTTTTAATTATCCTGATCAGAATTTTATTAGAGGATTCTGCTAGACCATTTCCCTATGGATAATATGAAGTGCAATGGATAAGTTTGATACTCATTGAATCACACATTTCCACTAGTTTTTTTTCCCTGAAAGCTGTTGCATTATCAGTGATTAGTTTCTGTGGACAACCAAATCTGCTAAAAATATTTTCTGTTAAAAACTTCATGACCACATTATGATCAGCCTTCCTTGTAGGTATTGCTTCAATCCACTTTGTGAAATAATCACTGGCTACTAATATCCAACTGTGCTGGCCACTGGAATGTGGATTGTTTTCACCAATGAAATCCAAACCCCACTACTAAAAAGGTCCTTTTGCTTGAATTGGTTTTAGGGGCAGGGATTTCAACTGCTACTTTCCTTCAAATCTTTGGCACCTGTCACAAGATTTAACAAAAACAAATACATCAGAAAATAAAGTGGGCCAATAGTACCCAGCTCTGAGAATTTTGTGGGCTATAGTTTTCCAATAATGATGCCCTCCACACATGCTGGAATGAAACTGCTGCATGACTTCAACTGACTATTCCTTGTCCAGACATCTCAACAATATTCCAGTTGGATCCCTCCAGTAGAGCAGATTTTCAATGATACAATATTTTGCTGCTCTAAGTTTCAAAGTTCTAGCTTGATTTGTATTTAAGCCTGAAGGGATTTCTAGCTTCAACAAGAAATCAATTATTGCAGAATACCAACCACACGAAGCTAGATTCTCAGCCAGTGACTGTTCTTTCACCGTTTCAATTGTTTCCTCTTCTTCTGCCTGACCATTTTCTGCCATCATGCATAGGAAGTCAATGTCTAAAGACCTGCAATTTTCTTCAGCCAACAACTTGGCAAGACCCTGACCTCTGACCAGCTTTGTGGGCTTCAGCTCAATATTAAATTCTATCATTTTTGCAATCCACTTTTCCCTTCTTCCATCAACATCAGGTTGAGTTAAGACCTCTTTTATTGCAGCAGAAGGCACATATGCAATTATTTTTGAATGCGAGATATAAATTCTGAAAGCCTTTAAGGATTTAATAAGAGAATATGCCTATTTTTCTATAATATCATACCTTAGTTCAGAATCCCTCAAGTTCTTGCTGAAAAATGCCACTAGATGTTATGAACCTTCTTCATCTTGCTGCAATAAAACTGTTGCAATAGTATCTTCAGAGGCAAAAGAAAATATGTGGAACTCCTTGCTATAGTCTGGACTTATTAATGTGGGAGCCTCCATAATAGCCTCTTTGATGGAATCAAATGATTTTCTTATTGTTTCAGTCCGTTTTACCTCTGATCCTTTCTTCAACATGGAGGTCACATGCTTCACTAGTTCAGCAAAATTTGGGATAAACCTCCTTACAAAATTTATTTTGCCCAGAAAGGATTGGACATCCTTCTTTGATCTTGGGACAGACAAAGTCTGTATGGCTTTTACTCTTTCTGGGTCAATCTGAACACCTGCAGCAGACACAATATGTCCTAACAGCTTGCCTTCATTTAAAGCAGATTGAGATTTTTTAGGATTGACTAAAATTCCAAACCTCCTGCACTTCAAGAATACTTTTCTTAAATGCTGCAAATGATTTTGATGGTTGTTGGAATAAACTATTATATCATCAAGGTAGATAAACACAAATTTGTCCTTCTCTCCCACAAATGCTATATCCATAGCTCTTTCAAAGGTGGCTCCAGCATTCATCAATCCAAATGACATTTTGGCATACATAAAAGTGCCCCAAGGAGTGGTAAATGCAGTCTTTTCTTGATCATTTGGGTGCACAGCAATCTGATTAAAGCCTGAAAATCCATCCAAGAAAGACATCACCTTAGCTCCTGAGACGTTTTGCAGCAAATGCTCCATCTTCGAAAGAGGATAGTTATCTTTCTTGGAACATTTGTTTAGATTTTTGAAATCAACACATAGTCTGATTTCTCCACTCTTCTTCCTCACCACCACTAGATTAGCTACCCATTTAGAATATCTGAGAGGCACAATAATCTTGGCAGTCAGCAACTTTTTAATTTCTTTCTCAATCAGTGGAAGAAGCATGGGATTTATTGGTCTCAGCTTCTGTTTGAATGGTATAGTGTCTTTTTGTAGAGGTATTTTATGCTGAATTATGTTCTTGTCATATGTTTTCAAATCACTATACTCCTAGGCAAACACATCAGTAAATTGCCTCAATAAATTGCAGTACTCAGCACTTTGATCAGCAAAAAAATGAGTGGACAAATTCACATATTTAGGCTAACCTGGACTTCCTATATTATGCTTATAGACTAAAAATTGGTCTTCTTTTTTGGCAGCTTTGTAAGGCACATCATTTTGGTCAAACAGTGTTTCAAGAGGAATTAGGCCCTTAAGAATATGGTTACTAGGAAGCTGGACAATGCTATTTTTACCAAATTTATTTCTAAGATGGGACTGGGGGTTTTCTTCCAAGGCATCATTTTCTTGATCAATTTGCATTTCTGAAAATTCATCAATGACTTGAAGGAATCTATTCAACTCATCATCATCATTAAAAACTTTCCAATGGTGGACATTGTCAGGCAAGGATGGTCTGTACTTCATTTGCACTTCATAAACTAGTTTGGGAGGCATGGGAGGTATAAATAGACTAGCAGACACAGCAAGGGAATCAGCAAGCTGATTTTGACTTCTAGGAATGTATGAAATATAGAGAAAATCAAAAGAGTCTCTGATTCTCCATACCTCATCTCTGTATGCTTTCAGCCTTGGGTGCTTTACCTGAAATGTTTTATTTACTTGCTGTATAATCAGATCAGCATCTCCAAATACCTTTATCCTCTTGATTCCTCTGTCTTTTGCTGCATTAAGGCCCAACAACAGTGCTTCATATTTTGCTATATTGTTTGTGACTTTGAAAACCAGCTTAAAAGACAGCTGAATGTTTTCTTTCTCTGGAGAGACTAGCACCACCCCTGCTCCTGCAGTCTCCCTGGAACATGCTCCATCAAAGAACATCTCCCAAATCTGACTTCCTTGCTCTTCCTTGGCCTGAACTGTTGGTTTTCTGATCTGCATTACGGCCTTCTAAGATTCTTCTATTTGGAGAATACATGCTCCAAAATCAGTGTCCACTACATATATAGGATGATTTGTAGGATTCTTCTCATCACTGATGATATATGCCAATTGTGCTTCTCTGTACAATCTCCTACTTTCTCCTCCAAACACTAGGACAGTGGCATAAGATAAATCATTCTGTAATGTCCCACCTAGTCTCTTAATCCACCCTCTGGACAGCAGCATGCCAAACTTAGGAGGGACATCTGCTACCACAATATCCATCATCATACTCTTCATGGGCAGTTGAGTTAAGGTAATGGCCAGGTCCTTAATTAATCCAAGACATTTCACCTTCCTTGAATCAAAAGAAAATAAATCATGATAGGGTCTAGTGATATCAAGGCCCAACTCTTCCATGACAGCTTTAGGCATCAAATTGTGACCGGCCCCTGTGTCTAGCAGGCAGTTGTGGAGGATTTTATCATGAATGGTCAATGAGACATAAAAAGATGGAGAATTATTATCAGCAGGCTCAATCATGGGGCTGAGCACAATGGCAGGTTTGTCATCTTGCAAATTAACAGAGTCAGTGGAGGTTTGTTTGGTTTCTAGCTCAAGGGCTTCAAGGATAGGCTTCCTAAATAGTTCACTCTTCACCAACTCAACCAGAGGCACAGATATTTTCAATTTCTGAACTTCTGACTCAAATCTGAAAGAAGAAGATGACTTATCAGAACTTTTTACCTCTTGAACTGGAGCTTTGAGGATGACTGGATCAGCTGCTGGTCTTCTCTGCTTGATATTCTGAGATTCTGTTTGAACGGCAGCTCTTTGGGCAGGATTTTCCTTGGCATTATTTGCATTGGATCTCAGATTATATCTATGTTGGTCACTGATTTGTAGAACAGTGCCTATGTCCCACTCCTGACTGTTTTGTTCTTGCAGTAAAGATTGTTCATACTCAGCCATTGTTAAAAATGCAGTGCTGCCTTTATCTTCTATGCAGTGAATTTCATCCTCATCTTCTTCAAATTGTTCCTCCTCCATGACTACATTCTGAAAGGGAGCTTTAACTTCTGTTCATCCTTTGTTTCTTCACCCCTCTGCATAATTTGTAACTGCTCATTTTCTCTTCTAAATGGATTGGGGTTTATTGGAGTAAATGTGTTCTGCTGCCTTGTTTTCCCTTAGTTCTGCTCAACCTTTAGCTTAGAAATTTCAGCAGCCAACGACTCTATCATCTTAGTCATTTTGTCCAATTTAGGCTCTGAAGATGATGCGGAAGAAGTAGAAGCCTGACTTCTCTGTCTTCTCCTGTCAGCATGACCTTTGAGCTTTTCTACTGCCATAATATTGGACTCTACTTCTAAGGCTGCATCCTGCATGTCTGCCAGCGTAGCACATCTCCTTTCTCTCAATAACAGGCAGAAATCAGAGTCAAAAGCATTGGCATAAGTGAGTTTGGCAGAGGTAGGAGTAGGCTTTACCTCAGCTGGTATCTTACTATACATTCTATTGAATATTTTATTAAAATCGGGTATTGATTCACCATTTTCCCTCTTCAAGCTACCAAACTCTGTGTGGTAATACAGCGAGTCCTTTTTAACTCCCCATTGTTTCAAAAATGCATCATCTAATGCTTCAATATCAATTATTGATCTGTGGGGTAATTCTGTAAACCACTTCCTAGCCTCTCCATCAAGGCTCTGGACAAAAAATCTCATCCACACATCATTTTCACTTATATCTAAATTATCAGCATAACTGTAAAAAGCTTCAAGGTGTTCTTCTGTTGTTACTCCCTCTGTACCAGTGAATTTAGGCATATATTTCTGATATTCTCCCACAGGCATAGGATTTAAAGGGACAAGCAATACCAACGGTCCATATCTGGCAGCTACAATTCTTTTATCCTCGTAGGTGCTTGCTGTCCTGCCATGATTGGAATAGTTGGAAGACTACTAGCAGATTGAATAGTAGGGAGTAATGTGATGGATGACAGAGATAAAGGGATGTCTTGGAGTGAATGGGAAGCTTTCTTTGGACTAAGATTCAAAGAGGAACTAACTATACAAGGGGCTGAACCAATCTCTGAAGACTTTTCCTTATTAACAGTGTTGGGCTCTAAATCTTCAAACTATAAATCTTCAGCAATAACTTTATCTTTCAGAGATGAATTAGATTTCTTAGGCTTACCTGATCCTGATGCCCTTTTCTATGAAGCTTTCTTCGATTTAACAATCTTCTTAGGTTCAGGCACTGGTTCAACTAGTGATTTCTGAGGATTTCTTCGAGTATGTCTCACAAACTGAGCCAGAACTTCAATGTGGAGTCGCCAAATGATGGTCTTCCTCCAATGGAGTTCCCAAACAGATGATTACAACTGGAAACTATGTTCAAACCTTGTCTGTCATCAAAGTTTGAAGCTGTGTCATTCTCCCAGGGAAGTTGAGCTTCAATTCCCCTCTCCCCGGCAACGGCGCCAATTAATGTTATCACCCCAAGAAACTCACCTAGGTTGTATATCAGTGATGCTTGGGAACATTACAGACTCAACAAAATGTTGGATAAATGGATGGATGAATGAAACAAATGCTACATATTCAAGCCAGATAACCATTTCTACTATGATTGACCCCAGACATGGGTGAACACCCCCAGAATACAAGGCTTTATACCACCAATTACTCACAGTTTTAGAGACAATGTGATGCTGGAGAACATTGATCACACCGGCAGATGCACAGGACCCTATGATGGCCAGCTGCAACCAGTTAAATGTTGGCATTATGTTTTCTGGTATGACTGTATGTTATAGATGTTGTACTTGATGGCAACTCCAGTGGCAAGGCTCTCTGTTTGTTGAAAATTAAGAAAGACGCAGGAAACCAGTTCAGGAGGTGCGTACCCGCAGGTACACCATGCAGGGTCCGCGTCCAGCGACACTGGCCAGCCGTTCAGGGGGTGCGTCCACCCAGTGCACACATTTCAAGGCAGAGAAAAAGCATGTGGGGGTTTCTTGTGTGGTATCTAGCCGACGGTTTTGTGTTTCTATGGTGTCGGCTCGTGGTATTGTTCCATGTTTTGGGGAGGAGCTTGCCTATATAAAGCAAAGGAGTTCATTTGGATTGTGCATTGTCTTTGCTTGAATATCTTATTTGGTGAGATCTAGTCCAGATCTAAGAGGGCGAATCTTCTAATGGACTGTGATCTCTATGGCGCATGATCAGATCTGTAGATCTGACTGGTTGGGTTAGTCTTGAAGTCTTCATATCATTTATATCTGAAGGGACGCAGGTTCAGTGGAAGAAAAGTGCGCCGGGACGCAGGTACTGTAAAGGGCAAGTGCGCCGAGACGCATCACAGTAGAGAGAGACCTGCGTGGGGATGCAGGGCGATCGAGGTTCAGGTGCGTCTCTGAAGCAGAAGGACGCGGCGCGATAGTGTTTTCAGGCGCGTCTCTGTAGTGAAAGACGCGGCGCGATAGTATCTTTGGGTGCGTCCCTGAAGCAACAGAACGCAGAGCAGTCAAAGGAACAGTGCGTGGGCACGCAGCGGAGCAGAGGGATATCTGCGTGTGGACGCAGAGTAGCAGAAGGTTAACGGCGTCTGGTCGCAGGCCACAGAAAGAAAATCTGCGTCTCTGTTTTAAAGATGTTCTGTTGATTGAATTTCTCTATTGATAAGGTGTTCTGGGTTAGTTCTGTTGTTGTTGATCTGATATCTGTAGTGATCTATATCTATTATGTACTTGTTGATTATCTTATGCTTTATGAAAAGAAGTAGGGGGTTGTAGCTCCCTTCCAGGAGTAGACTGGAAAACGAGAGAGAGAGAGAGTTGTAGCTCTCTGCAGGTTGCAGCCTGCGTACTGGTAAAGGACTGCACCAGTACAAAATCATTGTAAAAGAAGTTTCTAAATTGAAAGAAGATAGAGACATATTGCAGCAGGTGGTTTTCACCCACATTGGGTTTCCACCTTACATCTTGTGTTCTTTGGTGTGACTATCTGTTTTTCATGCTCATTATTTTATGGTACTGACATGCTAAAATAATTCAAGGATCAAATAAGGAAGATTTATTTAATTGCTAGATAATACTGATTCACCCCCCCCCCCCCCCCTCTCAGTATTATTTCCAACAATTGGTATCAGAGCAGGTCCTTTGATAGAAGCTTGATCACTTGAAGGTAGATCGTTCATCATGAGCAACTACGAGAGAGAAGCATCAATCAGGCCACCGATTTTTGATGGGACAAACTTCAATTATTGGAAGGTAAGAGTTACTGCATATCTTCAATCTCTTGGTACAGAAGTTTGGGACATTGTAGAAACAGGCTATGCTTTTCCTTCAGCTACTCCTACAGATCCAGCTGAGAAAAAGAAGTATGAAACAAACGCAAAAGCAGTCAGTACTCTATTAGGAAGTATATCCCAAACAGAATTCATGAAGGTAATGCACTTCAAATCAGCAAAAGAGATATGGGACAAAATGGTCACGAACTATGAAGGAGATGAACAGGTAAAACAAGCTAAACTTCAAACTCTCAGGATTCAATATGAGACTCTCAAGATGTATAATGATGAAAGTGTTGCTAATTATTTTCTTCGGGTAGATGAGATTGTTAATTGTATGAAAAATTTGGGTGAAGAAATAAAAGAGGCTATAGTAGTTCAAAAGATTCTAAGATCATTATCCCCCAAGTTTGAATCTAAAGTATCTGCAATAGAAGAAAAGGAAAATCTCCGTGTTCTCACTATGTCTCAGCTACATGGAATTCTAACTGCTTATGAAATGAGAAAGGGAGGTCCATCAGATAGAAGGGAAGCTGCTTTTAAGGCATCAGGCAAAGAAGATTACTATGAAGCAAGCCATGTTCCAGAAGAAGAGGAAGAAGAATCAAATTTTGTCAGAAATCTTCAAAGGGGTTCTGGAAGGTTCAGAGGTAAGCTACCTTTCAAATGCTTTGCTTGTGGAAGAGTAGGTCATTATGCTGCAAAATGTCCTTATAAGGATAAAGGAAAGGAACCTGCTAGATGGAACAAGAAACAAAGTGCAAATAAGAAAAGCTACTACACCCATGATGATAGTGATGGTTTATCAAACAGTGATGAAGATGAACAAGGTAATAAATATAAGTTGTTAATGGCATTTGAAGATGATGATTATGAGGACGCTGTAGATGTGAATAACCTCTATGATGAAATTACTAGACTCAAGAGATGTATAGAAGAAAAGAATGTGATCATTGATACTCTACAATTTCAAATTGATGAAAAAGAAAAACATCTTGAAAAACTAGAAGGTGAAATTGTTGGTCTCAGAAAAGAAATTGAGAAAACAAAAGCTATTAATCTTAAGTTTGTCAAAGGATCTTAAACTTTGGATGAGATTATCAATGTGCAGCGGTCTCCTCTAAAAAAGACAGGTTTGGGTTACAATGGAGAAACCTCTCAAGCATCCACCTCAAAAAGTTATCTTGATGCAGCAAGAAGAAATGAGCAGAAGAAAAATGAAGATAATCAGGTAAAGCAGGGACAAAATACAAACAGAAACTATCAGGGGCAATCCATCTTAAGGGTGAACAAAAGCTACAACCAGCCACAGGTAAAATCTTCTCAGTTTGGTTCAAGAATAGATGAAAATAGAAATTACAATCAGTTGGCAGGTAGATTCAATAACCGCAGAAGCTTCTTCAATGGACAATGCTTTTCTTGCCATAATTTTGGTCACAAAGCAGCTCAATGTGTTGCATATAAAACAATCATGACTAGGGAAGCTCAAAAACAAAGAAGTATGACAGGGATGACAAAAAGGACCTATAACAACTTTTCGGTTCTTGAAAATGAAGTCGAATGTTCTATTTGCAATAACTTTGGTCATGAAGAATCTGAATGCAGGAGCAGGTTTCAGCAGAAAAAGGAGCAAGCCTCAAGCACCAAAACATGGAGAATAAAGGAACCTCAAACAGAAAGATGTGGAATAGCATTTTATGCAGAGGGACAGGAAAATCTATGGTACATTGACAGTGGATGTTCGAAGCATATGACAGGTGATAAAGAAAAACTCGAATCTTATTCTGTTCTAGAAAAAGGAAAGAAAGTCTCTTTTGGAAACGATACTCCTGCAACTATAAAAGGAAAAGGCATTGCGCAGTTAAAAGGAAAGGTCAAGGCTGGAAATGTTTTGTATGTTGATGGATTGAAGCATAATCTTCTAAGTGTCAGCCAGATGTGTGATCAAAGGACCGAGGTTATTTTCAGATCGAATGGATGTCTTGTTCGTGATCTTGATACAGGTAAAACAGTACTCAAAGGCAAAAGAACTCCAAATAATCTGTACATATTTGAAGAAGGACAACAACAATGCTATCTGAGCAAGGATGAAGAGCACTGGTTATGGCATCGAAGGTTGGGACATCTAAGCTTCTCACAAATAAGGAAAGCATGCAAATATCAGGCAGTTCGCGATCTTCCAGATATCAAAATTCCTGACAACACCATATGCAGATCATGTCAGTTTGGAAAACAAACCAGGACTAACTTTCCAGAGAAGGAAGGATCAGCTAGCATGCCTCTTGATCTAGTACATACAGATACATGTGGTCCTTTTAGGAAAAGAACACCTAGAGGAGAGGAATACTTGATATTATTTATTGACAATTTCTCCAGGTTTGTCTGGTTAGGACTTATGAAGCACAAAGATGAAGCTTTCGAAAAATTCAAATCCTTCAAAGCCTTGGTTGAAAATGAATCAGGTCACAAAATTAAGTGCCTCAGATCCGACAGAGGTGGGGAATTTACTTCAAATGAATTTTTCGATTTCTGTGATGAACATGGCATAAGGAGAGAATTCTCTACAGCTAGAACTCCTCAGCAAAATGGAGTTGTTGAAAGAATGAACAGAACAATCCAACAAATGGCTCGTGCTATGCTTGATGAATCAGGAACTCCCGCAACTTTCTGGGGTGAAGCTGCACATGCTGCGGTTATTATTCTCAATAAGAAAAATGTCCGGGTAAACAGCACTCAAACTCCTCATGAGCTCTGGAGTGGTAAAACTCCTTCGGTAAAGCATTTCAAAATCTTTGGGAGCAAATGCTATATCAAGAATACTGATGAGCAGCTTGGCAAACTTGAACCTAGAGCAGATGAAGGCATTCTTCTTGGTTACTCTCCACATAGCAAAGCATACAAGTGCTACAATAAAAGACTTGGCAGAATTGTTGACAGCATTGATGTGGTGGTTGATGAGAAGGGATACATTCCTAGGCAAGTACATCGGGAAGATATCGAAGAAGATGAAGGCTACCCTCAAAGACAGAATGATGAACAAGAAGGACCTCAAGAAGAACCTGAAGAAGAACCAGAGGAGCAGACAAGAATAGAAGAGAAAACTCCATCCAGATATGTTCAGAAGAATCATCCAGAATCTCAGATTGTGGGGCAGAAAGAAGCAGGTGTACAAACAAGAAGAACAATTGCAGAAGCCTCAAGCTATTTGGCATTACTATCCTCTACTGAACCACAAAATGTGAAAGAAGCATGCAAAGATGAATGTTGGGTAAAAGCAATGGATGAAGAACTTGAGCAAATCGAAAAGAACAACACTTGGGAGCTGGTTCCTAGACCAAAGGATAAGAATGTTATCGGAACAAAATGGGTCTTCAAAAATAAATTGAATGAAAATGGAGAAGTAATTAGAAACAAAGCCAGACTTGTTTGTAAAGGGTATGCGCAGCAAGAAGGAATAGACTTTGAAGAAACTTTTGCTCCTGTTGCAAGACTTGAGGCCATCCGAATGTTCCTTGCTCTCTCAAGTTTTCAAAACTTCAAAGTATTTCAAATGGACGTGAAATCAGCCTTTCTGAATGGAGACTTGGAAGAAGAAGTGTACATTGAACAGCCAGATGGGTTCATTCTTGGAAATGATCCAAATCTTGTATGCCGATTGAAAAAGGCTCTCTATGGTCTCAAACAAGCTCCAAGGGCTTGGTACTACCGGTTGGACAAATATCTTCATCAACAAGGTTTTTCAAAAGGTTCAGCAGATAGCAATCTGTATATAAAAGTTGAAAATGACAAATTGCTAATACTTGTTGTGTATGTAGATGACATTATTTTTGGCAGCAATGAAGAAGCTATGAGTCAAAGTTTTGCCTCGGTCATGCAGAAAGAATTTGAAATGTCCTTGCTAGGAGAACTGACATATTTCCTTGGTTTGCAAATCCAACAAAAGGAAGGAGGAATCTTTTTATCTCAAACCAAGTATCTCAAACAGATTTTGAAGAAATATGGCATGGAAGATGCTAAACCAGTATGTACACCCATGGTCACAGGATGTAGTCTCAGTGCAAATGATGAATCTGCAGCAGTACATCAACCAACCTACAGATCTATGATTGGAAGTTTACTATATTTGACAGGTACCCGACCGGACATCATGCATGCAGTTGGAATAGTTGGAAGATTTCAGGCAAATCCGAAGGAGACTCATCTTCAGGCAGTAAAGAGAATCTTCAAATATCTTCAAGGGACTCAAAATTATGGCTTATGGTATCCTAGAGATACAGATATTTCTCTTCATGCTTATACAGATGCAGATTGGGCCGGAAGCGTGGATGACAGGAAAAGCACAAGTGGTGGTGCGTTCTTTATGGGTTCCAGACTGGTATCTTGGTTCAGCAAGAAACAGAGTTCGATCGCCTTGTCTACAGCTGAAGCGGAATATGTTGCTGCTGCATCTTGTTGCACCCAACTTCTTTGGATGATGCAGACTTTGCAGGATTTTCAAATCACTTGTACACCACCAATCCCCATCTTATGTGATAATACAAGTGCAATCAGCATCTCAAAGAACCCTGTTATGCATTCAAAAACCAAGCACATACCAATCAAGTATCATTTTCTCCGGGAACAAGTGCTTGAACAGAAAGTCAAGTTGGAGTATGTTCCTTCCAAGGAACAAGTTGCTGATATTCTCACCAAACCATTGCCCAGGGACACGTTTGAATACCTCAGGCAAAAGCTGGGGGTTGTTGATGCATCATCTTATTGTTGAACATCTTCTTATTGGTGGTACAGGCTCAGGGGGAGCACATAATGCATTGTTGGCATTATGGAGAAGGAGATCTTGGAAATAGCTGCAATATGTCTCTATCTCTTTCATGGTGGATCTCTGATTATTTGTTGCAGATCTGGAGGAGCATGAGCTTAGGGGGAGCATACCCTTTGCCCTTGATGTCAAAGGGAGAGAATGAAGCTGAAGTTTGTAAGGTTGCCATCAAGTCCAAAGGGGGAGATTGTTGGCATTATGTTTTCTGGTATGACTGTATGTTACAGATGTTGTACTTGATGGCAACTCCAGTGGCAAGGCTCTCTGTTTGTTGAAAATTAAGAAAGACGCAGGAAACCAGTTCAGGAGGTGCGTACCCGCAGGTACACCATGCAGGGTCCGCGTCCAGCGACGCTGGCCAGCCGTTCAGGGGGTGCGTCCACCCAGTGCACACATTTCAAGGCAGAGAAAAAGCATGTGGGGGTTTCTTGTGTGGTATCTAGCCGACGGTTTTGTGTTTCTATGGTGTCGGCTCGTGGTATTGTTCCATGTTTTGGGGAGGAGCTTGCCTATATAAAGCAAAGGAGTTCATTTGGATTGTGCATTGTCTTTGGTTGAACATCTTATTTGGTGAGATCTAGTCCAGATCTAAGAGGGCGAATCTTCTAATGGACTGTGATCTCTATGGTGCATGATCAGATCTGTAGATCTGACTGGTTGGGTTAGTCTTGAAGTCTTCATATCATTTATATCTGAAGGGACGCAGGTTCAGTGGAAGAAAAGTGCGCCGGGACGCAGGTACTGTAAAGGGCAAGTGCGCCGAGACGCAGCACAGTAGAGAGAGACCTGCGTGGGGACGCAGGGCGATCGAGGTTCAGGTGCGTCTCTGAAGCAGAAGGACGCGGCGCGATAGTGTTTTCAGGCGCGTCTCTGTAGTGAAAGACGTGGCGCGATAGTATCTTTGGGTGCGTCCCTGAAGCAACAGAATGCAGAGCAGTCAAAGGAACAGTGCGTGGGCACGCAGCGGAGCAGAGGGATATCTGCGTGTGGACGCAGAGTAGCAGAAGGTTAACGGCGTCTGGTCGCAGGCCACAGAAAGAAAATCTGCGTCTCTGTTTTAAAGATGTTCTGTTGATTGAATTTCTCTATTGATAAGGTGTTCTGGGTTAGTTTTGTTGTTGTTGATCTGATATCTGTAGTGATCTATATCTGTTATGTACTTGTTGATTATCTTATGCTTTATGAAAAGAAGTAGGGGGTTGTAGCTCCCTTCCAGGAGTAGACTGGAAAACGAGAGAGAGAGAGAGTTGTAGCTCTCTGCAGGTTGCAGCCTGCGTACTGGTAAAGGACTGCACCAGTACAAAATCATTGTAAAAGAAGTTTCTAAATTGAAAGAAGATAGAGACATATTGCAGCAGGTGGTTTTCACCCACATTGGGTTTCCACCTTACATCTTGTGTTCTTTGGTGTGACTATCTGTTTTTCATGCTCATTATTTTATGGTACTGACATGTTAAAATAATTCAAGGATCAAATAAGGAAGATTTATTTAATTGCTAGATAATACTAATTCACCCCCCCCCCCCCTCTCAGTATTATTTCCAACATTAAAAGGTCTGTAAATCTATTTTCTAATACACAGATAGGATGACAGCTCTCTGGCATTAAAACAACAGAAACCTACAAGCAAATTCAATGATACATGCTAAATCCTAACACAGAGGTGGGATGACAGCCCCTCTAATGCTAAATATTAACAGCACATGAAATAATGCAGAATAGGCATAGCCTGGAACATAGGAGAAGCAGTGGAGAGTGAGAAATCAACAGCAAAAGAAGCTTGTATTAGCTAGAAATGTAGACCAGAAGCTGCAGGTTACAAAGTAGTTACAGTCTCTAGAAGTTGAAGCTTGCAACCAAATGATATTCATCAACCCAATTATATTGTTTTCCTAGGTATATATAGAATCTGTTTACAAAATATCTTTGCTAGGCTATGCGTGGAGATGTCTTAATGGATCACCAACCATATTTACAAACTGTTTTGGGCCTCTGATACATTCTAACTGTTTTAATTAACAAATTCAGCATTCTCTGATATTTTGGTGTCCTTTCTGAGTATATGGGATATAATGTGTACAATGCTCCATAACTGATTTATATCTTGATCCGCTTGAAGCCGTCCTTCCTGTCCTTGACCGTGTTGTCTTTGAATGCAGGTAGCTGAGGAATTAATGTGCACAGAAAGCTAGATCATCTCTTGCTTCTTCTCGCACCCAAAATTGGCCAAAAAACACAGCAATATACATCAAGAATGGACGAATGGCCGAGGAGGAACACTGGCCATTGGATGGCAAAAAGGACGGCCAAGATCTATTTGGAATGGCTTACCAGGAGTATACGGGAGCGGAGCATCGCGGAACGTCAGATCATACATATGGACAGACGAGATTAGTCTATGGAGGGTATCGAGAGATGGACGATTGTGTTAAATGAGGGCTATCGGATCATAATCGGGGAGATCCAACGGCTGACGGGCAAAAGAGATGCGAACACATTAATCAGCGGGGGAAAGGTACGACGGTGGTAAGCGGTTTCCCCACACCGCTTACCCGGGCTCGGCAATTTTCGTACCAGTAGGTGCGATGCAATAATATTACGCCACGTGGCAGATGCGATGGCGGGGAAACCACTTTCCCCGAAAACTAACGGGTGTGCAAGTCTGCGGAGCGAGGTTTGCGAATATCGTTGGATCACATGGGGAGCACAATCGGATGGCGGAGAAAAGTGAAAGTTTAATGCACTCGTTTAAAGTTTGATGTGACAGGCGAGGGGCAGGCTATAAAGCTTAGGTTTATGATTTTTTAATTATATGCGCGGTTATAAAAGGTTAGTGCCTTAGTGTCAGGGTTTAAAAAATTGTATTAATACGAGGTTTTATAGCTTAAAAATAAAAAGAAGCCGGGGAGGTAAAAAAGGGTTTAAAAAGGTTATCAGGCCTTTTTATAAAGGGTAATGAGGTAAAGAGGTTTAAAGTGAAATAAGGAGGATTTGTGAGAAATGAGGAAACGGAGGTATGGGGAGTTATAAGGGCATAATAAAAATGAAGGAGAATGATGAAATGAACAACTACAACTCATGTGCAACCCAAACCAGCACTGTCTGACCTGTTTTAACCCATGAAATGTTGCAAACTGTAGCAGAGCTAACAAGATGCAAGCCACGTTCCTGCATGAAAAACCACCTTTCAAACAAATTAGTAAAACTATTAAAATCACCTTCTTAAATTGGTTGTGCTAAATTTAAAAAAAAAAGGATGGAAAGAACATGTAAATAGATATGGAAATGATGCAAAGAACATGTAAATAGATATAGGTACAAGACAATTTCTTTTGAAATATATTATTATGTAACTTGTTACCTCTGGGTAGAGATGGATTCTAGCAAAGACAAAGACATAAGTGAAATGCTTAGCAAAAATGCCAAAGGTAGAAGATCTCCATAACGAATAATAGTCATTGTTACAATGTAGAAATATAAAACATCAAGATTGGCTATGTATTGTTTTTTTAATTTTTAATTGTTATATATATATATATATATATATATATATATATATATATAATTTATTTGTCTAAAACAATAAATATATGGCCAAAACATTTGAATGACATGTGGGCTTGGATGCAAGCCATGTTCCCTGCTGCATGGAAAACCACCTTTCAAACAAATTAGTAAAACTATTAAAATCACCTACTTAAATCGTGAACGGCCACCTTTCAAAAGATTTGATAAAGCTACTAGAAGCATTGTTATAAACCATATAAACTAGATAACCAAATCATTAACGCATCAATAAGAGTAAGTAATACGACATTCTAGCATAAACCTCTCGAAATGTTTGGGTGGGAATATTGCAGATAGGGCAGAAACCATGGATTTTAATCAGAATGATGCAACTCCTGAAAATTTCTCCACCGCCTTTGAATCCATCCAGGCTAACAATGACAAGGATCAAGTCACATTGTTGTTTTTCTTTGTGGACAAAGATCTTGTTTCAGGTGCCTCAGCTGTTTTTCTTGGCGGACAAAGATCGTGTTTCAGGTGCCTCAGCTGTTTTTCTTAGCGGAAAAAGATCTTGTTTCAGGCCTCAGCTGGTGTCCAGGTTCTCATTTCTAATTCCCTCAATCCCTTATGTAGTGAATTTATACAAAACCAGATATCGATAATGAAAATAATAGTAAAATTAGCTGTAAAGAAAGACCCAGAGCGTAATTTTTTGGACATTCAGAGATTTATATTTGAAATTATTGGTAAATTGAAACCCTCAAATTTAAATTTTATAGATTTTTAGGGCAGAGCCAATGATTTATAACGCACTGGAGAAATCTGAGAAGAATGCAGTGTTTAGTCGAGGTTACACCAAACAACATAGATTGATACAATCTTATTTATGCCAAAGACTATTCTTGCTTTACTGGCCTCATTCCACCACCTCTCTGATCTACGATTTCGAAACTATGGTTGATGGTTTATGCATAAAAAACTTCAAGAGGAATGGAATGAAAAGAATTCATGGTCAATCTCTCCCACCCCGCCATTTTTTCTCTCGTCAAAATAAACGTTTTTGACATCTTCCAACTCATATTGTCCAATATCTGAAACATTATCAGTGTCTTCCGACTCGTTTACATTATCTGAAACTTGTTTTGTATATTCTTTACATTATCAAAAACTTGTTTTGTATATTCTGAATGTTGGATGTCTGAAACATTCTTAGAAACTTCCGGCTCAAATTCGAACCCTAGCATTGATAAACATTGCTGGAATCTTATTTTTTCGGCTTTGATGCTGGAATTCTTGCCCTTCCCTTTGTATCGATTAAAAATATTGCATGTCAACCCTTTGTATCTATTAAAAATATTGCATGTCAATCCCTTCATGCTTGGAACCTGTAATTTACTCTCACCGTGTTAGGAAAATAGCACAATTCACCTCTGCTTTGGTTGTTCGCTCTGCTTTTACTCACTTTCATGGAAAGAGTGGATTTCCAGATTTATGAAGATAAAGTCGCACACATAAAAATATGTCTAATTCATTATAGAGATTTTCCTCGTTAATTCTGATACATGCTTTCATTCAAAACCATTAATAAAAAAATTCCTCTAAATACATGGCATTCAAAACCATTAGTAAATGTTGGTTCGGTGTCTATCCATAAACCCTTTTAGGCACTGTTTTGTATGATGGTGGCAGCGCTTTGGATACATTTAATAATAATATAATTTTACTGATATTTACCTGGTGTAGATTGACCCATCCGCTATCTTGCGGGTAGTAGTTCCTCGCTAAGAAAATGGTGGGATTACGTTGGACTTAGAAGAGAACTTGCATACAATAGGGCATAGATTTAAGATTGTGAATAATATTGTGGTTGCAGTGGATAAGAGTGAGGAGAGTATGTGCACCTGTGAATGATATGTTTGAGACTGCTTTGTAGCTTTGTTTAGACTTCAAAAGAAGCAAAATGCCTCCTGTAGAAAAATGGAAAAAATGCTAATGCCTCCTGTAATAAAATAAAAAAAGGGGAAGGGAAAGACAGGTATTACTCTTCATGAATGATTAACGTCTGTATTGCTCTTATTAGAAAATATTTTCAGAATCAAAGCATTAGAGTTAGAAAATATTTTCAAAATCAAAGCATTAGAGAAAATATTAACGTTTGTCTTGCTCTTATTAGAAAATATTTGCAGAATCAAAGCATTAGGGTTAGAAAATATTTGCAAAATCAAAGCATTAGATAAAATATTTGCAGTGTGGCTTCAACATCCTGCATCCTGCCATCTTGCCATGAGAATCATGCTTCTTGCCATGAGAATCAAAGAATTAGAGCAAATTCTTGTTTGATAAATCTGCAACGTGAGCAAATTCATGAGCATGAGCAAATTCCTATTCCTGCCATGAGAATCAAAGAATTAGAGCAAATTCTTGTTTGAGAAATCTTCAAGATGAGCAAATTCTTGTTTGAGAAATATACAAAAAGGTCAGCTACAATAGAGTCTTTGGAAAGTTGGCTACCATATAGTATTTGAGAAGTCTTTGAGAAATCTGCAAAAAGGCCAGCGGGCTACCATATAGCATTTAGAATTGAAGAAGAACTGAAGACAAGTGGCTACTGACATGCAAAATTCGTGTTACTGCCCAATATGTTGTGGCTTTGCGGTGTTGCGACTAAATATGTTGTGTACTTGACTGACCAAGAGATACATACAACAATTAACAACCAAAAAAAACCTAAATAAACATTTAATTTCAATGAACTAATGCTAGCATTAGTTTCAATTTTCTTAAATATGAATAAAAAAATTAGTTAACCATCATATTATAGCCTTTTTAACCTCTCTGCCTCGAGAAGAGGCTAAATAAGACGATAAAAAATCTTATTGGTCTTGAAAAATCAATGCATCCATGTGATACGTTAAACATGTTTCATAAAATCTAAACTTTAGGTTAAACTTGCAGAGCTTAATGCTAGGACCAAAAAATCGATTACTATAGTCCAGTGCCACAGGCGGTAGGGACTAATAAGTTATCATTAATTGGCAGGGCCAAACTATGAATGATAGAAATATTTGTCATAACATGAACACTATATGGCTAAATATCTCCATATTAGTGTGGTCTGAAATAATATAGACATGAATGTACATCATTCAAATTTATATAGATATTCGAGATTGCATAATCGTGTGCTTTGAGAAATGCATCAATACATCACATCAAACTATAAGCTGAAGCTTTATTTAAAAGTATAAATTTTCTAATTTTTTACTGAATTTTTAACATAATTCATAAAAAAAATTATATTTATAGTTAAAAGCAACAAAAAAATAGACTCTATAGAACATGTAGTTTGTTTGGTTAAATCGTGGGTTAAATCATCGACAAATAAGGACAGGCAAAACTTTTTAATAAACTCATCGTAAAATGTGCAACATTGAATGTATTAATAAATTACATGATTTTTATTAAGCATGGTATAAAAACCCACAAAGTAGCCCAAAAAATAATGGAAATTCCAACAAGATTATGATAATCTAGAAAAAAAATTGAAAGTTTGGGTCAACAGTGACAAACTTCAAAATTTTGGGTTCCTCAACGGTTCTTGATGGTGCTGAATTCATTTCCACCATAAAAAAAATGATGCCTTTTTTTTTAAATAAATACGAAAAATCAATGCAGAGATTTCAAAAAAAATAATGAATCTCAACATCTAGGAAAACATTTTAAAAAGAACATTGTAAAAAGTGCAACATTAAATGTGATTCATTAAGGGCAAAGGCTATAGTAGGTGGTTGAATGGCCACGAGAGAAGCGCTAACATCTGACACTAAGTGTGCTAATCAAAACGCGTAAAATTAAAGGATATAAAGATTAATAAAAATAATTATGAAAATAATACATGGAGGCATCAAATAAATAAAAAATCCAGGCACACATCAACTCAATATTGATAATAAATACAAGGTCTTGGATAAACGGTGATTGGGTGCTTTGTTAAGGCACTCCTTGATGTGAAGTCATCGGTTCAATTCCTTGCCCTGATTGGGGTGACATAATAGACATGATTAAGATGTAGTCCTACCAAGCTTACAAAAAAAATATTGATAATAAATATTTTGGACACATGTTAGTGTGAGCTTTTTTTTTTATTTTTTATGTTTTTAAATAATTTTTTATTTTTGATAAATGAATTGCAAATCTCATAAAATTAGGGTATATCTTTAAAAATTATAATTTTATTATTTCTAGGGAACTATTTTTGGAATTATCATTTTATTTTATTATACTAATACATATTTATTTTAATTACAGATCTATCAATCATAAAAAGAATCAAACCTCTTGAAATGCAAACCTCTTTTAAAGAGCAAAAATTGAGAAAACTTTCGCACCTTCAAATATTTGAGGTATTAATATATATATATTGTTTGAATACATAAATTGATTTAACCACTTTAAATTCCCTTGGGAAGTTGGATTGTGTAAATTAAATAGTTTAAACTTGGAATTTTGACAAATCTTTACTAGGATTTAGACAAAATTATTTGGAAATTTAGAATACTAGGATTTCTTGAAATGCTTTAATCATAATTGAACTGAATTACTAAGCACACACACTTCACTTTATATTTCTCAAATGGTGTTTCATATAAATACATGAAGTGATGTCTAAATATAGAAAAACTAACTTGGACACATAATCACTTGGTTGAAAGCCTATTTCAACCACACACCAATATAGGACTACTATTTGGAGAGAACAACACAACCATCTAACTAGGAATAAATAATGCCCTAGATAATAGGATCATACTCATTTTGGTAGAGCTTAGAACTCTACCAATAATGAACAATAAAATTAATAATTAAATAGTCTCAAACACATTCAGAAAAGTGGGAGTTACATGTTCTAATACTCCTCCTTAACAACTAGTTGTCTCAATCTCAATCAGAACCAATTTTACATCTAGTACAATCTAGTGTTCACAAATAAGATCATAATGTTCACATAAATATAAAGAGATAATCATTCATTGAAATGCATGGGTACACAATTGTTGCAATTGTCGGTGTATGAGGATGTTCATTCACATACATGGTTCATTAAATAAACATGGCTTTATACATATACCTCACTCTTCATCATCATCATCATCATCTCAGGTTTTGGAACCATGCCTATGATTTTCTCAGCTGACTCTCAACCATGCTTAGGGTCTTCTAAGCTGACTCTCCCTCAAGTGGTTTCTACATAATCACAAACATAAACTACAAAGTGGTTTATGTGGCTATGACTCAGGTACAATTACAATCTCCATCAATGGAGATACCAAGTACTCCATCAACTCAAACATAACTTTGTAGACTTGCTTACAAACATATGTATGACACATACTACAATATGATCATGAGTTTTCTATTATTCAACACATCTTTACCTACATTTTCCACCATCCAATCTCATATATTGCTCCAACTTAAGTTGTTAGAGGGACTCTAAAATAATTGTATTGAGTTGTTCTTGTCTTCCCTTGGGCTTTCTAAACAATGGGAGTTCTTCTTTTCTCTCTTGTGCCTACATACAATTGATTATTTATTTCCATATAAAAAGAATCCCATCTACTGAGGTACATGGATACCATCCATTGTACTCTCTAGCTTTCTAGGAACCCTTTTCACCTACATGGTTCATCAATCATGTTATACTCTCTTTGAATTGTTCCTTGCATTTTGACTCCATCTCACATTTTCCCCTCATTTAATCAAATACTAAATTCTTCCATTTCACATCAAGCATAAGTAAGAGTACACTTTCCACCCTCATACCTACCTAGTGGTTAATTCCACAACTTGATGAAACATCTTCTCTCTACATAAGAGGGATAAACACTAAATTTCTAACTCAATAAGGCCTATAAAACACGTCGGGAAATAAAATTAGACCAATACTTTGGGTTGTCGAGCATAACAGATTATGCACCCCTTATAACACATATGCATCATTACAACAATCTCAATTAATTTACAAAAAGCATTGAAAAAGCTTTACAATAACTCAAATATTAAAACATTTCTATGTGATAGTCATTTTCCCAAACATATAATCCCATTTACACTTCATCACAATGTAGAGCTTTCTACTACTTCTTTACCTCCTTTTTTAAAAGTATGCACAAAGTTGGTGCCTTCATCTTTTATAACTTCAATATTTATCTTTAATATCTCTCTTGAAATTCCATTCTTACATGTGATTTTTTAGTGTAGCCAATTCTAACAAAACCACTATATTTCGTAGTAAATTGGCTAGACTTGATACAATGATTACTACTATTAAATTCCAAGACATGACATAAATAGAAATTATAAACATTACAAAAATTTCAGATAATTTTTCACCATAATAAAATGTCTTCAACAACATACACAATTGACAATCCATCATAGTTGTTATAGACATTTTTGGGCACTGCAACCCCAATCACAAATGTCCATAAACCAAGGTTTCCTAAGTCCCTAAAAGTGTTGTTCCAACCCCTAAATGAACAAGGTCAACTGATTACAGCATCTCCCAGAAGTTCTCCATGAAAAACTACTCATAACTAGTCAAAACTGGACCATTTCAACTGCTCCATGGTCAAAGTGCGTTGCATCCCACCTGAATACACACAGTAGGTGCGATGCATGTTGAAAATCCCTTCTATGGGGTGCGATGGGAGAGAGTGGACAAATGGCAGGGTCAATCCGCAAGGTGGAGGAGCATGGAATCTTCCAGAAACTTCTCCTGTTGATGAGCCCCAAAAATGGATAATTATTTGGGCTCATTCAACCTCCTAATTCGACTTAATCCACCATTCTCATTAGTTTATTGCATGTTTTTTATTATATTTATGCTAGTAGAGTGAATTGGGTTAGTCATTATGCCAACAAGTCTAATGTGTGCTTTGTGTAGCCTTTTTGGTCAATTTGGAGACAAAGTCAATGGTTGAAATGAGCACTTGGCAGCCAAATTCGTGGAGAGTATTTTTAGGAAGGTGTTCCCTTCATTTATGGGCCCTTACATCGAATTCTCCACCATCAGCTCGGAGTTCAAGGGCCACCAAATCAATTAGCACAAGGGCAGCCAAGTAAGTCAAGTAGGACTGCTGTTAACTACAAGTTTTGGGCAGCCGAGTCCCTAAAGTTTAGGAGGACTGTTGGGGTCCTCAATTTGTATAAATAAGAAGGCTTAGGGCCTCATTTGGGTTAGCTAGTAGTTAGCCAATGGTTAGTCATTTTGTAGGCAGAAGTTAGCTAGTTTGTATTTCGATTTTTAGGCAATAGATTAGTTTTGTTGTCAGCTCATTTTCAAGTTCTCCTTGTGGACAGTTTTGATGTAACTCTTCATTTCTTGGTCAATAAAGATGAATCTATCTTTGCACCAGCTCTAAATCTCTCTTAGGAGGCTGTAGTTCTTGGGGTTGGGCCCATCTCAAGCGCCCAGTACCTCCTTTGTTTACCTTTATGTGTCTTTGCTGCATTCTTAGAATAAAATCTGCCATTTAGATCTAAATCTTGTTTTGTTATTTAGGTTGCTTTTGATGATTAAAGTAGATTTTCATATTCAAATTGATTTTATAGGTTAATAACATAAAGGATCCTTGGAAAAAGGGCTCAAGCACCTCTGATCTTACCTCTCCCTCAGTGGGATCGTGAGTTGGGACAAAGGTGACCTTGCTGCCCAACAAAAACACTAGTTTGCTTGTCCATGCAATCTTTGGTGTAATGTTTTCATTTGTAGGAGTTAGTCATGCGTTCAGGCCTTTTGAAATGCTTCTTTGCTTAAGTGTTGTACATGGTTCTCTTTATGAATAAAGCTGCTGTTCATTTGTTTCATTGACAGTTAAACTAGATTAGCTAAGATTTCGATGGTGTGCAGGACTTAGTTGATTCAGTTAAGTGTACACCGTGCAGGGCATCTCCATGTCTCTCTCATTCACCCAAGCTTCGTCCAGGCCAGCTGCTCCATCTCCTAGTTAGGTTCCTCGTCTCACAACTGTCTTTCTTCCCACGTAACCCTACCTTATTGCTCCTCCATTGTCTTAGCCTTCTTTAAGTCAAGCCAGCTTTCCACACCCTCTCACCACTCCAACCATCAGTCCTTGGGTCATTTCAGGCCCCTACTCTGCCTCCCTATCCATTCATGCACCTTACCTCACTCACCCATCCTCCAAAATCCAATTTTTAAACATCCTGTAGAAAAATTACAAAACATCCTGTAGAAATCCTAAACATCCTGTAGAACCCCTGCAGACTTCCTGTAGAAGCTCACGAATGAGGTTTCTTGATAGCCAAACTCTGTGAAACTCTCTGGAAGGGTGTTAGGGACCCCTTAGGCCCTCTCTGTACCATCCCAACTTTTTCCAAGCATTTCTCCTCCTTGATCCACCCCTGCACAGTGAAAAGCCAATTAAAAGCACATGCATGATAATTCTAATAATTCAGTCAAAAATACAAAAAGATGTTTTCTTCAGCTAGAGGCAGTGTAGACACATGTATTTTACCTTCATAGAAGTAATGGCATCTATTCTCGTAGTTTTCATTCTCTCCTTTGCATCAGTAGGACTAGTTGGTAGAATTAGGGTTTTCTAGGGTTTGCGTTTCTTTTTGGCTTTCAGTTTCTTTCCACAAGTAGATTAGCTTCCTTTGAGTTAGCTTTCATCCATCAGTTAAAAAGCTTCTTCTAAGAGCTCATAGAAGTTGGCTTGAGCCCCTAGAGGACTTGTGCCAGCTGACCAAGTGACAGCTGTGGCAAGAGCTAGTACTTGTGCATATAGCACTGTCGCTTCCAAGTTTGTTGCGAACTACCGGGTTGATAAAATTAAAGAAGGGAGTTCCAGGAGTTGTAGCATTATTGCTACAATACTGGAGCCCACCACCTGTGACACTTGCCTCTCTGCATTCGCCCAAGGATGAGTAAGAGATCATCAATCTCCAAGTGGAATCAAGAACTATCAGAGAGAGGACACTAATCAAATCTCAAAAGCTGACTCATTCCCCTTGCAAACATCTATATATGGATCCCTCATCCCAGAGATCCAGAGGCTGGAATTTTGTATCTTGTAAGGAAGTGCTGTTGGTTTCTTGGTGCAACATCATAGTGTTTGGTGATCTAAGGTTTTCATGAGGTGAAGAAGGGCTTTCTTGCTGAGAGGATGATGCTGGGTCAGAACAATTGGTTGTAATCCTCTTTGCTCTTTCTTTATTATCAATAAAGCTATTCAAGTTTTCCTCCACATTCTTGTATGATTGATGTTATATGCATTTGTGTGGTCAATATATATCTGGTCCTATATTGTTTATGATAATAGATATATGTTCTTGGATAGTGTTATGTTGCTTTGATTCTATAGGTGCTCTTTGAAGTTGGGTAGACAAGGAAGCAAGTGGCGAGGACCTATCAGAAGGGAGAGGAATCGAACCAAGAACCAAGCGCAAGAGAGAGGTTGGTCTCCTCATTCCTCTCTTATATGTCTCTCATAAAGGAAAACGAAAGTAGTTTTTAGTTTGTTTGTTTCTAAGGTAGCTACCAGCCTTAGTGGGACTAGCAGCTCTGCATAGACACTAGTTTTCCTGATAACAAAATGGCGACTCCACTAGGGAGCGAATAGATTGTTTTTTTATCGACATTTGTTTACTTTATAAACTTACAGACGGAGCCTGAAGTCAAGCCAGCTAGCCTTCAAACTGCATTTGCTATGCAAGTGCAAAGTAGATCAATGATTCTTCAGTCTATCTCTGGGTTTTGTTTATGAATTAAACAATTGATTTACAAGCTCTCTAATTGCCCTTGTGGTGGCTCTAGTAACCTCCTTAGATCCACCCCTGTGATTGATTTACTGATTACCACTTGCTCAGCCTAAATCCCTGAACTGAGCTGCAAACTGTGACCCGGAACCCAGCTAAAGTCTCATCCCTGGTCCATCACACTGTGTCTTCTTTGAAACCTGAATGCATCGCACTTCCCGAGTGTAGTAGGTGCGTTGCATTTCAATTTCCCTGTGCTACAAGTGCGCTGATCAGACCTCTTCTGCTCTTAGATTTTAGCTTCTGTGTTCACTCTTTTCAGCTCTATTCAGGAGTTTTGCTACCTGTAGTCAGTACACCTCTGTTGAAACCCCCTTCCTTGCCGTTATTCCGCCTCCATTGTGCAAAGAACTGTAAATGTTTTTATGTATTTTTGAGTCATTTTCAGTTCTCCTTTACAAAGAAGTAGCGTAATTGTGCTGTCGTTTCTTGATTTGAAAGTGTCGCAAGTGTCGTTTTCAGTCATAGAAGAGAATCTGATTGTTCTTGATAGTCGATTACACTATTACTCTTGTATTTGATTTGAATTAGTAATTTTTCAAGTGTCGAAAGCAAGTTTTCAATTTTGAATAGCAAAGTGTCGTCATTGTCCTCATTTTGTTTTGAAAAGAAGCTTGTTAGTAATTGTCGCTTTGAAAAGTAATTCAGATTTGCGCTTAGCTTTCTTTTTTATCATTCACACATTAAGAAGGCTGAAAACAAATACATGCATGTGCATGTGCATTTGCATTTAGACTGTTTGTTGGTTTGATTTAGGACAGTGCATATAGTGTGTGCTCTCTGCTCTATGTTGAAAGAAAATCATCTCTCTTTCCTTAGTAGCTAGGATTTTCATTGCAAAAAGAAGATTAAACGACTGTTTATCATCTTAGATTGCATTTTAGGAATTGTACATCTACATCACGCGGTGAACCTGAAAGGCAAATTTCTTAAGCAAGATCAACTATAAAATAAATTTAATGAATCTAAAAACGCTTTGGAACCTAACGCACAACATTTAGAAGTCTAGGCTAGAGACGTATTCCGGCATCGTAAAGCCTGGTAACTGTTGTTTTCACTGTTGGTTGGGTGATTCCTCCACTTTGAGACGATAAGTGCCAGTACGGACTTGTGCTCCCACGTACCGTCAAGTATATTTTGGGAGACCACAATAGGCTTTATCCTTTATCCATAGGAAGCCGTGTCTGCCGCCCTATCGATCGCAATGCACTGAACACAGCATTCGGGAAGATTGACTGCCGTACCATAAAAAGTATTCTGCAGTTTTGTGATTGGTTTGGTAATCCCTCTGTCTATATTTCTAGAGCAATCACTTTCGTTCCTTTTCAGACTCCTTAACAGAAAAGGTCCATCTGAGCACTTTTCACTTCAGGCTCATTAAAAATCGAAGGTGACTAGAGTCATCTTTTGTTTTTTCTCGACTCTTAAAAATTGAAAAAACAAGTTGTGTCAAAGCGTCTAAAATTTATTTTAATCGGAATAAACATCACCTTTCCTACGTTGGTCTTAGGTTGAGAAAAATGGAGTCCACCAACCAAGGAGTTCCCCTTGGAGGAAATCCTAGTCCCTTCTCCTCTTGGGGAGATGTTGGTGCACCCCATATGGCCACATTGTCTCTTCTAGGATTGACGATTGGCTTGCCCTTATGGCTCTTCTCAACTTCTGTCGTTCAGAACACCGTGATTCCTGAACAATCAATTCAGCAACTAAACGATACCAAAGTTACCCCCCAACCCTCTACTTCGTCCAATTCTTCCTCTCCTCCTTCCTCTTCGCTTGATGAAGCTGGTAAAGCCCAAAATCAAGTAACTGAGAAGAAGAAGGAGAAGAAGAAGAAAGAGAAGAAGAAGAAGGAGCTAAAGACGAAAAGGGGCCACCAAGCATCGTCTAGCAAAAATCCGCACACTGCACCAACCAGGCCTAAATCGCCATGTGTCATTTGCAAAGGAGACCACTATCATCGAGATTGTCCTTGCATCCCTCGGATCTTAAGGGACTGGTCTCCTCGTTTGCACAATCCAGTGTCATCAACCTCTGATGATCATGTTGGAAGTACACCGTCAACTAGTGAAAGTGAAGCCCCTAGACAAAAAGGAAAATATAAATTTCCTTGTAAATTGTGTGAAGGCGATCACGCCATCCATCGTTGTCCCTTCTTAGACGAAGCTAAAAGAGTTTTGGACGACCATCCGGTTTCACCATTACGGCTTCCTCCTGGATATAAGAAACTCTTGCCGAGTCCGTCACTAGTTGAAAATCCGGCTGACACGCCCTTGTGGTCGGCCAAAGTGTCTACCATTGAAGATAAACCATCTGAATCCACACCAGACGAAAGTCAAAAGGTCGAGGTGGTAGTTGACCCGGTCTTGCCTTCAGAGGATCAATCTTCAGATGATACAGTCACCGAAGAGAACAAGAACGACACCATTCAAATTCTCTTCGTAAGCACAGACTCCGATGAACATGGGGGTAGTCTACCTGTTCCTTTACCACAGGAAGGAAGTTCGTTAGAGTCATATCCGACCGTCTATTCGGTCCCACCTCCAAGCAACCTAGTTGTTTTCTTTGACTGGAATTTACTAGGCAGACCTCGTTTACCGGCTAGTGTACCATTTCGAATCATTGCTCAAATATATAGAATGGTCATGGCCGGTACCATCATAGATGAAGGGGCTTCTGTGAGTATCATTTCCTCAACTCCTTGGAAAGCACTTGGTTCGCCATCGATTTTGCCCGAGATGAGAAATCTAACAGGCTTTGACAAAGGAACCAGTTGACCGTTAGGGATCCTTCCCAATGTGCCGATAACGTTGAGAAGGAAAACCATTCACATGAATGTAATGGTAGTCCAAGGACCCCTGGATTATAATCTACTCCTTGGACGAGACTATATTTATTGCATGGGAGCCGTCGTCTCCTCACTCTTTAGAGTAATGTGTTTTCCGCACGAAGGAAGAGTGGTCAAGCTCGTAGACCAGCTTTCATTTCCCGGTTCACACATAGCAAATAGTCATATACCAACCCTGAATGGTCTTTTCACGCAAGGAATGTCTCATCAATCCCCAGTCCGTCCTCCTGATGAGCGCAAGTGATTCGGAGGACATGACTGAAACCCAGGGGGCATGCACCCTGGTCTGCTTCGGCAGGAAAACCTTGGGTATAGGGTAGGTTTCTGCGAAGGATATATGACTAGTCTGACACACCCGTCCATTTAGGAAAATGGGATTAGGCTGGAATAAGATTCCCTCGTCAAAGTTATGTGAGTGGAGGCGTCTGCGCCACTCACCTTTGTCTATTTCGGTAGACATCGCCCAAGAAGTGTTTTGTCTGTGGTACAGATAGAACAATCTTTGGTAACCTAGAAATTTTTCACTATACCTGGGGGCATGCAAACCTTTTGGCGTGCAAGCAAAGAGCGACCATTTATTTTTTAAATTTATAGGTCCTCTAAACCTTTAAACTTGTAGGATTGGTCGTTTCCTAACTTGCATAAAGAAAGGATCCGGTGCAAAGCTTTGTAAGGTGCAAGCTCCATAAAAATGGCATCTTAGATGAGACATCCTTATTATACGACTGGATCGAGCAGTTTTAACGCGGAATTCAAGCTCGTTAAAAAATAAACATAAGCAATGAGAAAGTGTTCCCCCAGCATTTAAGCTCATTAAAAAATGAACCATTTTCCAGTAAATAACCATCGTGAATGTATTATCATCAGCCTTTTGCAGCCTTGGTCGTGTTCTCATCATCACCTCCACTCTGTATTGGCTGATCATTCACATCCACTTGATTGTTTACCCCTTTTGAGGAACAGCTGCGAAGAGTGATCCTGTTAGCCATCCTTGTGACACTGCCGTGATTGGAAAATTCCAAACCTTACCTGGAATCAGCTGCTACCCGAATCTATCACTCGTTCCTCAAAAAATGAGTCTCCTTTAAGCTCTTTTCAACTAACTCGTAAAATATGAAAAGATTGCCGAGCCATTGGCCTATCCAGTTCGTTAAAGTGACCCGAAGTGCTATCCCTCCTTTAGATTTTAATCTTTTTGGACCAGAGGGATTATTACAAAAAAACATCGAGCGCCTGTTTTGTTCGGCTCGTTAAAATTACCGAAAATTCATCCATTTTGTATTATTTTATAATTTTTCAGACTTAAGGGATTAGATGACGAAAGAGGATTTTTGGAGTTTCCTTTACGTCCCTTTTCAAACTCTCTAAAATTGAAAAGGACCGAGTTATCTTTGTCATTAAACTCGTTAAAACCGAATAGCGACAAACTTGTCCATAACAGACAAGAACGAGTTTCACTATCGCTAGGCTCGTTAAAACATAGCGATGGGTTTGCCCGAAGGGAAAATTATAGAACAAGCATATGTTATCCTCCTCAAGCTTGACAAAAATAAAGAGGTACTGGTCAGCAATGACTGGGGAAAAATTGGGAAGAAAACTTGAAGAAAGTTTGTTGGTAGCAAGTCGCTCTTGAACATGACACTTTCACTCCGCATCCGAGTTGGGTTGGGTTGTTCCATTCACTGGTCACATCACCATGGTTGCGTCACACCATCCATATTTGGGGTTAATGCTACCGATCCATCATGTCAGTGTCACCGATATGTTCAAGAGAAGTCGCTCAGAGAATTCACCTGTGTCTCATCCACTACAATACATTCACGCTCCATTCTTTCATGACCGCCACCCTGAACCTTATATCACCAGACCGTTTTCACCTCCATTAAAATAATTTGCTCCGTTCCATGTCATTGATGTGGGATTCACTAAGGCCCTCCTATGACGGATCGCTCTTGTTGACATCAGCTCATTATCCAAGAAGTCGATCTAGGAACAACCCTTTTAGTAGTTTGAAGCTTGCATGCCTCAATGGCAAGTTTCTCACTTCCAGCGATAGGTTTACATCAATGGCCTTCTATCGGAAGATTTTGCGTGGTGTTCGATGCCAAGTCCCTTATTCACACCACGTGAATTGTACTGTAGTACCTTGAGGGTCATCATCATTATCGGTGATTCCTCTCGTGCCTGTTAACAGCTTACATCATTGGCTGGTAATCAGGCGATGTCTTTCCATGTTCGACTCCAAAACATCTCTCACATGGATCAACTTGTACTTTGAGTGAAGATCGAACGAGATTGAAGACCCCGGATCTAGTTTCATCCATCCGGGCTGCGATATATATTCAGGAAAATAAAGACATCAAATGTACATCATTGCTGCACAGATAATCATCCAATCTAAGGGATGATGGCTCTACCAGAATCATCAGTCTACACTCAGACGATTGTCTGTCTCATGTACATGAAAATGAATTTATAAAGCTGAGCATGGGAATGCCCGCCTCAGCTAGATCATGAAAATATTATGAAGATAATGTATTGTATTGTATCTTATTACAGGTCGCCTTCCAGCTTGAAAAAACTTTAGATCCTCATGATAAAGCATTTCACCCGACATCAAAAGATTAACGACCTCATGCTTTAGGGGGCAACTGTTATAGACATTTTTGGGCACTGCAACCCCAATCACAAATGTCCATAAACCAAGGGTTCCTAAGTCCCTAAAAGTGTTGTTCCAACCCCTAAATGAACAAGGTCAACTGATTACAGCATCTCCCAGAAGTTCTCCATGAAAAACTACTCAGAACTGGTCAAAACTGGACCATTTCAACTGCTCCATGGTCAAAGTGCGTTGCATCCCACCTGAATACACACAGTAGGTGCGATGCATGTTGAAAAGCCCTTCTATGGGGTGCGATGGGCGAGAGTGGACAAATGGCAGGGTCAATCCGCAAGGTGGAGGAGCATGGAATCTTCCAGAAACTTCTCCTGTGACACTTGCCTCTCTGCATTCGCCCAGGGATGAGTAAGAGATCATCAATCTCCAAGTGGAATCAAGAACTATCAGAGAGAGGACACTAATCAAATCTCAAAAGTTGACTCATTCCCCTTACAAACATCTATATATGGATCCCTCATCCCAGAGATCCAGAGGTTGGAATTCTGTATCTTGTAAGGAAATGTTGTTGGTTTCTTGGTGCAACATCATAGTGTCGGGTGATCTAAGCTTTTCATGAGGTGAAGAAGGGCTTTCTTGCTGAGAGGATGATGCTGGGTCAGAACAATTGGTTGTAATCCTCTTTGCTCTTTCTTTATTATCAATAAAGCTATTCAAGTTTTCCTCCACATTCTTGTATGATTGATGTTATATGCATTTGTGTGGTCAATATATATCTGGTCCTATATTGTTTATGATAATAGATCTATGTTCTTGGATAGTGTTATGCTGCTTTGATTCTACAGGTGATCTTTGAAGCTGGGTAGAGAAGGAAGCAAGTGGCGAGGACCTATCAGAAGGGAGAGGATTCGAACCAGGAACCAAGCGCAATACATAGGTTGGTCTCCTTATTCCTCTCTTATCTATCTCTCATAAAGGAAAACGAAAGTAGTTTTTAGTTTTTTTGTTTCTAAGGTAGCTACCAACCTTAGTGGGACTAGCAGCTCTGCATAGACACTAGTTTTCCCGATAACAATAGTAATCATGGTTTATTAGCCAAAAGTTACCATTATTCAAGATTAAAAAGTAAACTCTAGCTCCACCATTTGCATTGTCTAATGTTTTCATCAACTTCCTTTATTCCTTCGCAGTAGTATCCTAGGCCTTTTAATCACTTTTCATGAATTTTCCTACATTCATTAACCTCTTCTTCACTGAACTTGTTGACTTTCCTATCAATACCAGAGCGAGGCATGAGACCAACTAATGAATGAAATCAATAATAAATCACCTCGAAATCCTCACTTCTAGAGAAACCCCATGGTGAACCATTTTTCTAAATCCTTTACTTGAGTAGGTGAATGTTGGTTTGACAAAGTGGGACCAAACACCTTACAAAAATCAAACTCTTCATTCCTTCTACCATATCGCTTAATCAGTTGAGTTGATATAGAATATATAGGTAGTTTTAGCTGTCCTAAAAGGACCAACCTTGATTTACATGATAACGGAACACCCAAACCCCCCTTAATACCATGCCTACATAAATGAACATTGATCAAGAACAACATTAACTTTAAATACAACAACCAATTGGGCCACTTTAGGAACATAAAATAAAAAAGTGGAGAACACAAAAACTTATGTTCATGCTTCCCAAATGACAAGAAACCAAGGTTGGGTATGATAGGCTCATTAAATAAATTTTCTTGACAAAAGTGTCGGCAGCCTAGTCACATGCACCAAAGATGTCTTTGACATTAATCTTGCAGAAGGACTATTTTTTCCATTGACTTCATATGGGATGCAAGCTTCATCTCCTTTCTCCTCAATTTTAGTACAAAAATTCTAATTTTCCATATCGTAGCCTTCTGATAACTCCACCACGACCAATTCTTCCAATTATGTTTCTGAAAAAACATGAAACCTCTGCTTGTATGTATACTTCAGTGGTCTCAAAACTAGCTAGTGTACAATCACAACCATGGCCATTACGACACGCCTCCCCTAACTCACATGGGATCCTCACAAGGCTCTTACTTCATAAGATGATGGACAAAATATCATAAACAACACATTCTCTTTGACCTTGGGCTTTCTGGTGAGAGTGTAGGCTTAGACCAGGCTCTGATACCAACTCAAAATATATTGAAAACATAATATTGGAAGAAGGGTTGCAGTGCACTGGTGATATCATCATTCTTATGCAACACTGCATCATTCACACATACATTCATCAAACTAGCAATAACATACATATATAGGATTGCTATCTAGTTAAACAAATTCCTTGCATATAGGAACTAAAAATTAACAAGGACTAATTAGGCAATCAGTCCAAATAGAAACATATCAATTTATATTATTAATAGGAGAATATTCTAGATTATGCTATATTCTAACAATCTTTACTAAACTTAGACAAATTTAATTAAAAATATATGAAAATGTAGAATAATAAGACTACTTGAAATGTTTTAATTATAAAATTTTTATTTTCTCAATTCGAAACCATATATAATATATGCATAGTTGACATTAAAATATTTTATTTAATATGGAAATTGAAATATTTTATTTATGAACCATATTATCTATAGGTTATTTTATTTTATTTTATTTTAGTATATATATAGTTTTAAATAAAAATGAATATTTCTTAGAAATGCATATTAAAATATTTTATTTATAGACTAGAAATCTTTGTATTATTAATAATATTTTTGAAATGTTTTATATGAATATTTATTAAGAAGAATTGAATGAACTACACATCACCATTTTCTTATTAATCGTATTAGGAAATAATTTTCTTACTTTCAATTACTTGCTTTCCTAAATTATGGCAACATTTTATATGGCTAGCATTATTTTTTTTAATATTTTCTTTTAACATATAGATATATATGAAGTTGATAATAAATTAAATTGATGATGATGATGATGATGATGGTTAACGTCCACTGAGACCAAACATTGGTCTATCGGACCTAAAGAAACAAATTATTTATTTTGATTTAAGATTTTATTCCTATGCTCAAAAAACTTGGAGAGAAGCCTCCCGAGCTCACTATAATTTTGACATTGTAAAAGGCTAGGAAGGTTAGTATTGTAACAAATATTGTGAAACTGAGATCTAATGTGGTTGTGTGCGGGGCACTCTAAGAGGAAGTGGTTTTCATCCTCGATGTTCCTATTCTCACATATATGGCAGATCCTTTCCATCCATGGTGTTTTAGGAACTGCCCAATAACCTGTTTCACTATGGAGCTCATGAGAATTCATTCTAATCTTTGCTATATTAATTTTCTTCTTTGAGCTAGTTAAAATAGAGAGATACTTTTGATCTTCTAGGGTGGGGTTGATGACCTTCTTATAATAACTTAATTTTCTTTTAGCTACTAAATCTTTCTCACACCACATTTTTTCTTTGAACTTAGAAGTAACAATATCTTTAATGTTATTAATGTTTTGCAATGCATCATTCTCGTTGATCTCCCAATAGTTTAACCAGGCCCTTGTGTCTTTATGCCACCCTCAATTGAGCCTTAGCTGGTTTTGGCTGGAATTTAAAGCTAGCTTAGGAAGTCTATGATCATCTATGTTATTGAGCTTGTGCTTGTACAACAAAAACCTAATCATATCTAGGCTCTCAATAGGGGAAATGCCTGCTTCTGTAAGGAGAATAGGATATGGTGTATTACTTTTAATTTTCAGGTTATAAGTTATAAAATGCTTCTGGATTTGCTCAATCTTTCTCCATGATTCTCTAGAGATGCTGCAACCCCAAACCTCATAGCCATATAAGATAACAGGAGTGACTAAAGTTTCAAAGAGGAACTTATTTTTATCCCACATCACAAGGTTTGCTGTTTTACAATTATTTTCAAGACAAAAATAAGCTTTCCACCCCCCATTATTCCTTTTCTCAATGCTATGGTTCCAGTTGAGCTTCTAATGAATATCAATTCCTAGGTACTTGTAAGAATACACTTCCTCCAATTTATTATTGTCATACATAAAATTAGCATAAGTGTCCTTCTTGGATATGATAATCATAACTTTTGTTTTGTCAGTGTTAACAGTCATACCCATGGTAGAGCAGAAATCCTTAAGGAGCCTGAGTTTCTTATCAAGATTAGATGGGAACCTTGCGAAAAGAACAATATCGTCAGGATAGAGAAGAAGGATGATGAGTATCCCAGCTAAGATCGTGCCATCACATCCTGCTTCCTCTAAATAGCCTTCGAGCTTATCGATGTAAATGCCAAATAGGGTAGGGGAGAGGGGGCAACCTTGTTTAACTCCGATGTTACACTTAATATCTTTTGACCACCCCTCATTGCTCTTTAGCTTGGAAATTACATTCTCATATAACCTTATAGCGACAGCTCTCAACTCAAGAGGAACCTTTAGCTCTTCTAATCTATTCCAAAGGTTGTATCTAGGAACCGTATCAAAAGCCTTTCTAAAGTCCACAAAGCAACAAAATAAATTAGATTTATCATTACGACATTCCTCTGCAATGATCCTAAGCGTAACGAGGTGGTCTATTGTTGAGTGATGCCTTCTTAAACCTGCTTGGCCTTTAGCCCGCTTACCTTCACTTTCAAGCCATATGCTTAACTTCTTTTCCAAAATACTACGATATAACTTGGCTAAGAGAGGGCTGATCATAATTGTCCGATAATTAGAGGGATTATTTGTATCCCTACTTTTAAAAATAGGGATAATTAGGCTCTCAATCCAAGGTTTAGGGAACCCTTACTTGATTGCTTGATTGAAAAGCTTTTGGATGTGGGGGATGAGGATAGGACCTCCAATTTTCAAGATTTCCACCTGGTAACCTTCAATGTCCTTAGCTTTCCCATTAGCAAGGCGATTAACCCCAAACTTAATGTCTTCTAAAGAGAAAACTTCTTTCGTTGTGAGCAGGGTTTCCAAATTATCCATGACATTTGGAGATTCATAAAGCTTTTTAAGATAGGAATTCCAATCGTGAAGAGCAATTTTATTATTATCTCTAGTCTTCCTAGTCAAAATCAACCTCCAAAATTTCTTAGGAGCTACCTTAGAGAGGTGTAAGAGATTCTCCTGTCTTTGATGAATGTACTGCCTCTTTTTCCTTTTAGTTAGGGCTTTGTATATTTTTATCTTGTCCATTTTAAGAGATTCATCAACAGCTTCCTTAATTGCTCTCCTCGCACTTTTACAATCTTTGTCATACCATGGATTGGTTTTGCTATTTCTTTTATTATTTGAAACTTCAATTGAGAACTTTTAAATAGAATATGAGAGGGTTGTAGTAAAATTGTGATAGAGGTCTTCTATGTTTTCTATACTAGATAAAGGAAGCAAATTAGTTTTTAATTCATTTAGAAAGAGATCATTTTTATTTCTATCAAATATTAAGTTCTTTTGGCTGTAAGTATTATTTTCTATGGGAACTCTATGCATGACAAAATTGAGAGTTATAAATAAAGGCCTATTATCAGAGTCGTGTTTTTGGTCGTTTAAGATGTCAAAATTTATTATTTCGTTGTATAATGGGAGATAGGAAATAACGTAGTCTCCCATGCTGCTACCAAGTCCATGGATGCAGGTCATCTTGCTGGAATTGGGCCACTTCTTTAGACCGTTGCAAATTATGAGATCCTGAGCACTACAGAGTTTGACTAGCTCCGACCCAAACAAATTTTCCTCGAGGTCTTCAGAGTTCCTTTTGTACCTACTAGCCAGAGTAGGGTCTTCGTCTAACCAAAGAGGATTAGGGTTGGAATGATTGTTTAGAATAATAGCTTGGTTGTTTGAAGTTCGAGCATTAAAGTCATCTATTAAAAGGATATTACCGTCATTCCTTAGGCTAGAAATTTCATTCTCTAAACCATTGTAAGGGTTAGTTTTATCTAGATTCTTCTTCTTATAGAAGTTAGAATTGATGGGGGGACGAATAACATATTGCTATGTAGGACTTTTTATTATTAATGTCACTGATCTCTATCCAACTATATTGGTTGTGAGGGTCGTTTTTTTAAATCCTAGCATGCGAGGAGATGTTCTTCTTAATGTAACAAGTTATTCCCCCAATGGCTCTATGGGAGGATCGCTTGTTCCAGGTAGACCATAGCGTAAAGCCATCTATCTTAGGGACCTTAGATTCTTCGTGCTCCCAAGTTTCAGCAAGCAAAATAATATCAACATCATTTGAAATCCAACTTAGCTTGGGGCCTTTGTTCCATGGGAAGCCTCGACAGTTCCAAGAAAGGATCTGGAGCATGTTTAATTGCTATTGATTACTATCTTTTTGGTTTCTATCTCGAATAAAGGCTTTTCTATTTCTGATTATTGCCCATTTTCCTTCCTTTCTAGCTTCTTTTACCTTTTGAACCTCCTTTCTTAATTCTGCTTGATCTTCTGGAATGAGATCTTCATTTATGAATATTCCCATTCCTTTTAGACTTGAGGTTTTACTAAGTATGTCGTACTTATGATCAGTGGAGCTCACCTTTATGCGGATTAGTCTTCCTTTATTCTCGATTAATTTCCCCAACCTTGTTGCTTCTGTGAGACACATTGTTTCAATTTGTAATCTATTATGTAATTCTGTCTGGGCCAAGGCTAAAGTATCCTCATCTACTTCCTCTTTTAAACCGAAGATTATAAGGTTCAAGGCCCTTTTGTTACATTCATGGTCTATTTCTATTAATTTTTTCATTTCATATTTAATTGGTTTGATATCTAACTTATCTACCACATTATTTAGGGTGAGGCGGCTATTAACTTTTTTTCTAGTTCTTTAATCATGTCTTTCATTTTAAGACTCTCTAAAGTATTAGCATCTCCTCACCGGGATGGTTGGTTAGTATCTTGGTTTTGTTTTTCTATAACTTGCAATCTAGTCTCCATTGCCTTCATTTTATTCTCCAGTAGTTCTATTTTATTTTCTATTTTTTTTTGGATCGTGTCTTCAAGAGATGCAAATTTATTTTCCAGCATGGCTTCTAACTCTTTATGTAGCTGGGCTTCTCTTTCTTCTCTACGTTTCTCTAAAGACCCTATATACTCATAAAGGCCTTACAGAGTAACTGTGCTAGGTCTACCCTTGGTAATCTTTCGTAACTGTGGTGAAATATTCATACTTGAAATTATATGTGAAAATATGTATTATAAAAAGAAAAAGATAAAGAATGTGTGCACCTGATATCATCAAACCTGACTGCAGATCGCCCGTGCCCACCGCAACCCACAGACCAGAGATGCGGGCCTCAGAACCTGGGTTTAAATGCCAAAGAATATATGCGAGCCTCTATCTTATATGCGAGCCTCTGCCTTGGTCATATAGCGAGCCTCAGAACTAATCACCGAAGATGCGAGCCTTATGGTCTTATATCGTAGAGGAAGTGTATATATAAAGTATGTGTTTAACTCTTTCACCGAGCCTCAGAACTCTTTCACCGAAGAATATATGCGAAGAATGCGAGGAAGTGGATATATAAAGTACGTGTTTAACTCTTTCACTGAGCCTCAGAACTCTTTCACTGAAGAATATATGCGAAGAATGCAAGGAAGTGTATATATAAAGTATGTGTTTAACTCTTTCACCGAGCCTCAAAACTCTTTCACCGAAGAATATATGCGAAGAATGAGAGGAGGTGTATATATAAAGTACGTGTAACTCTTTCACCGAGCCTCAAAACTCTTTCACCGAAGAATATATGCGAAGAATGTGAGGAAGTGTATATATAAAGTACGTGTTTAAGTAGGTTTAAAAATATTTTTAAAAATATAAAAACTATACATCTTTCCCAATATCGTATTTTTTTATATTTTTTTACTTTAAATTATTTGATCTTCTTTTAAATTTTATATATAAACATGTTATTTTGTATAGAGATCAAAATATTTAATATATGGTTGAGAATGAAAGTGAATATTTTTACCATATTTTTTTCATTTTGAGTTGTGATATCAATAACAAATCAAATAAGAAAAAAAAATGAGATAAAAATTACTATTTTTTTATAATACTTTTAATTAAAACTAACCAAAAATGTTATTCATGTATACTTTATTATTGTTATCTTTTCTAAATAAGTATTATTTTCCTATTTAAAAAATATATATTTTTGTTTAAAATGAACCTCTGCCAACTCCACTTTAAACCGTGAGAGAATTACACTACCTACCTTAGATGTCACTCCCGATACTATGCGTTTTGCGTTATATAGATAAAATTCAAATATTCCAAGCTTATTGACATAAGAATCAAGGTTAATGTTTTTATAATTAGTTTTCCAATAATAATGTCGTATGCTTTCGTTTGATTGGGAATTTTCCCCGTTTTGACTATTGAAATTGGGAGATTATGTTTTTATGGATTTAGAATTTTGATTAAGAATTCAAAAAGGAAAGATTAATTAATTTATTATAGAATTATGTGATTATAAAAAGTTTTTTTTTTTTTTTATTTGGTATATTTTTAAGATATAGAAAGTTTAATGAAATTTTCAATTATTATTTTATTATGTTTAGTTGTTATATGAATTTTTTTTAATTATATTATTAATTATAAATAAATATTAAACATTATGTAATAAGTTAATGGTTTTTCTCTTTTATTTATAATCAGCTTAGATCTATCTTAAATCCAGATCTATCAAGTGACGAGGGTTCAAATCTCTTGAGATATAAACCTTTTTTAGAGTGAAAAGAGATTTGATCTCTCTCGGTGTTTGATAGATTTGAGGTTAACATGGATCTAAGATCCATCTTTCCCTCTTTCTCTCATTTCTCTCTCCCTCTCTTGAGATACAAACCTCTTTTGGAGTGAAAAGAGATTTGATCTCTCTCGGTGTTTGATAGATTTGGGGTTAAGATGGATCTAGGATCCATCTCTCCCTCTTCCTCTCCTCTCTCTCTCCCTCTTCCCTCAGGCTTTACTCTCTCCCTCCCACTCTGCTTGTCTCTCTCATGTACTCTCTCTCCCACCACCTCTCTCTCTACCCTCTTTCTATATCACTATCTCCCTCCCTCTTTCCTTCTCTCTCCCCTCTCTCCTCCTCTCTCCCCCTCCATCTATGTCTCTCTCTCTCTCTCTCCTCTCCTTCTCTATGTATTCCCTCTTGTCCTCTCTCCATATCTCCACTCCCTCTCTCTCTTTACCTCAATCACTTAGTCCTTATTCTTCCCTCCTTCTCTTCCCCCTCCAATTCCACCTCTCCCTCCCTCCCTCTCTACTCTCACTCCCCTCCTCTCTCTCTCTTTATTCCCCTCTCTCCCTCTCTCTTAAATCTCTCCCTGTCTCTCCTCCCCATCTCTCTCTCTCTCTTCCCTCCATCTCTATCATTATCTCCCTCTGTCTATCCTTCTCTCCCCCCCCCCCTCCCTTCTTGCTCCCTTTCTCTCTCTCTCCCTCCCCCTTCCATCTATATGATGGAGACTTTTTACATGCTATATGTAATATATAAAATATTTTACATTTTATTTTTTTACTGTGAAATGAGATATGGTTTTTGGCATGTGATATTGATAAGCCATGGTATTGTCTCATGGCATTGTACTAAAACCTATTTTCAAGTTACTAATATTCGTAGTCAATTAGAGGTGCATGCTTAATAAGCTTGTTATATTGTAAATTTATTGTACATATTAAGTTTTTATGTGCTTATTAATTAAATTTAGATATGGTTATGGAATCAATATTAGTCTCTTCCAAGATATATTTGTTTTTTTATCACTATTAGTTTAGCATTGACCAATGCAAATTATAATGTTTAACTTTGAAAAATAAATATTTATCTTCCAATTTATTTAAAAACTATCAAACATTTGATTGGACCATAACTTAAAAGGTCTTATTGTAGCCTCTGCACACTATAATGTTATGAGGATAATTGCCTTACATATTTTATGTCATAATTTATTGATATGGTTACAATATTCATGCATGAATTTATATATTTGTATAGTGATCTTTTATTCTTAAGCTTTACAGGAAAACCACCCAAAAAAAAAATACTTCAAAATAACTTATACTCAAGTAAACAACATATCTACCATCGATTACTTCCCACCATAATTTAAGTAAATCTTTGCATAAAAAATGGATACGAATAAGATGTAAAAAATATACTTATTGTTTATGTTTTCTTTAGCACTTATGTAGGAGTAAAATTATAAATGTGTAGATTTATTAGTTGTTACTACCCACCAAAATTTATGCATGTTCTTATGCTTGAGCAAACAATTTACTTATCCACTTCACATCTCAATTTACTAATCATTGCCAACGAAATACAATAGGATAATTTGTTTATTAACCATGATTAATTTAGCTCTGACCCATATAACTTATAATTATTTATGCAATTTTCCCCATAACATAATTGTTAATTTCAATTTTGTTAACTAATTACATAATACTTAATATATTAAATTAATTATCCTATGGTTTAACTTTGATTTTCATTATTCTCATCCATATCCCCTTAACCCCTTACCGTAATATATATATATATATATATATATATATATATATATATATATATATATAATTAAAATATAAAATATTTATTTTATTTTATTTTTTCTAAGTAGTATTGATCTATTAATATGATACAAAAAGTTACAAAGAAACCTAATCTCAGAGACGTTAAGCATCCGCCATCATCACAAAATGCAACTGTTGGTAATGGACTGCCCCAACAGAGGGGAAACCAGTCCAAGAGACTTTAAAGACTGCCCCTGTTATGGGGGAAACCAGCCATTGAACAACTAGACCTTGGTTTTCCAAAATGAACCAAAAATGAACCAAAAAAAAACAGGGACATAATCAAGTAACAGAATGACATTTCCATCTGGCTGAGAGTTAACCAGAGAATTCAGGACATTTGGCATGGAGACAGAACACATCCAAACCATAAAACCATGAATCATAGAAACAAATCCACCTGGAAGCTGGTACCTTTGCGCTCGACCAAGAAACCACAAAACAGTGAGATGAATCCACCTGGGAGCCGGGAACCTTTGCATGCTGCCACGAGTTAGGCTGGTGGATCCTCCGGAGCTGGCTCTTCCTCAATCCGACAAGCAAACTGATACCAATCATCCTCCTCTTCAAAAGTGCCTCGACCTTGAACAATTGGAGCAACCCCCGTGCCTGCAGCATCCATCTGTCGCTTACCAGTGTCTTCAGCTTTGTCTTTGCCATGCAAAGTCTTACTGCTTTCTCCTTGCTGCTTGATGCTGATCCCCTGACTACCTGACTCTGCCTTAATCTGCTTGTTTCCACGACTGGACAGAGTATCTTGCGTCCCAGACTCTTCCTTGAAAGAAACTGTGATGGTAGCAGTGATTATAGGCCTGTATAGGGAACTTCGGAACCGAAATTGAGTGTTGTGAGGGTCAGACAGAGGAGGGAGTGGGAGATCCACAGTGTGGATAACATTGTTTCTCCAACCTCTTCCACTTCTGGTATTCGGGTAGCTATGAGTGGGATTAGTGAGCGAGATGGGCAATTCAGTAGAAGAGTCTAGGGAGTCAGAGGTGCAGCTGGTAGAAGCTCGCGAGCAGTTAAAACCACCATGCGAACCTCTATGTCTACTACACATGTGGTGTCTGAGGCGAGCCATAGCGGAATTGTCAACGGAAGAAATGGAAGGAAGGCGATGATGAGCAGGAGCAGGGGTGGGCAAACCACAAGCAAGAAGACAATGACAGGAATCCAAAAAATGAAAACCATTACCAAAATCCTGACAAGGGAGTATAAGGCAGCGACTGCTTGTAGCAGTTCTGAAGCACGGTTCTACCGCATGCAGAGAACAAACGCCATGGAGAAGGGGAGGAGAAACAAAGCGGTTTGCAGGGGCCATGGTGATGAAGGAGATGAGCTCTTCACATCTTTCGGAGAAAATAAATGTCGCCTGCAAGGTGTTTTTATTCCAGCTGTTGTGGGCTCTCATGACGAAGCGCAAAGCTAGATGGCTTCCCAACCCGCCATCAATTCGTCTTGTCAATTAAATGGTGTTGTTGACACCCGGGTAAAATATTTAATTTTTTAATAATAATTATTATTATTATTATTATAAAGGTATCTAAAAGATATATACCGAATCAATATAGAACAACCCATAAAGATGATTAAATTTTAAAATATAGTAAGCTAAAGTATAAATGGTTTAATATGTTTATATATAAAAAATAAATTGAGTTGTAACCAAACGGGTGTAACTTATTTAGATTGAAAAAAAAAATTATTAATTGGGTTGAATAAAAAATTGAGTTGCAAAATTTTTAAAATAGAATAAATTAAAATATAAAATATTTAATTTTATTTATTATTATAATTATTTTAAAGGTATTTAGATTATATATACTACATTAACATAGAACAAACAAATAAATATGATTCAATTTTAAAATATAGTAATATAAACCATAAATTATTTGATTATATATATATATATAGTTGTGAGCCCAATAGGGTGTAGTTTAATTAACTATTACTTTGTTATAAAGTAATGAATAAAGCATGAGATTCAAAGTTAAAATTCAACTAAATTAAACCAAAAAAAAGTTTTCAAATTTTTAAAATAGAAAAAATTAAAATATAAAGTAAACTATTTTAAGTATTTGGATATAGCACAAACAGTGATTTTAAAAATATAGTGAAGAAAAAAAAATCATTTTTTAATATATATATATATATATATTTTGTTTGAGTGGGCCTCATAGTTTAGACATGTGTTTCTTTTTAAGAGGTTACAAGTTCAAAAACAAAAAAGGTAAAATATGTATATCTTCCTTGTGTATATGTGGGTTTTTTTTATCCTCCAAAATGTTCATCATTTTAGAAATAAATAATAATAATAATAATAATATATAAATCAATTGAGTTATAAATTTTTTAAAATAAAATATATTAAAATATAAAGTATATAACTGGTTAATTATTATTCTTATCTTTTTAAAAATTTCTACACGATATATACCGGATTAATATAAAACAAACTTATAAAAATGACCAAATTTAATAATATAGAAAGATAAAGTATAAATAATTTAACTTTTCACACTATTACTATTGTTGTTATTGATATTTTTCAAGTATCTACACAACTGAAATCGTATGAACTCTTTGAAATTTGATGGTAAAAATAAATTCGATTAAGCTATATAAACATGGAAAAATTACAATGCAATTTTCCCTCCATTTACTTAAAGAATCCGCAGTTAACCACACTAAAAATAAAATTATTAAGTCGTTACCCACTTCAATTTGGCCATTTCAATTCACATTCGACCAATTGCCGCGCCCAAATAAAGACTCCAATCGCTCGTGCTCTCGTCCGTGCGGCTCCCCGCATACCATGTAAACTCCCCTCTGCTGTTGCACGAAGCTTCCAGTTCCGATTCCATTTCCTTGGTACCTGACATCAATGGCCCATCTATTTCTTCAAGGGCCAGCAAAGCCTCTGACATTGAGGGCCTTGACACATCTTTCGGGTGGGCGCACTGCAGTGCCAACAATAAAACTTTATCTATTCTTTTCATGTGTCCTGAATTCCTAATCGTGATGTCTATAACCTCCTCAGCCTTGTTCTTCTGCGTCATGTCGAACACCCAGTCCGATAATAGAAAGTGTTCCAGAACACCACCAGTGGAATCCAGAGCCCTCCGACCCGTGATGAGCTGCAGCAATATGATGCCGAAGCTGAACACGTCGCTTTTGTTGGACAGATGGCCGTAGAGAGCGTATTCCGGAGCCACATAACCGAGCGTCCCGACAGTCCTGGTGCTGTAGTGGCTATTCTCCTCTTCGTCTTTCTTTAACTTGGCCAGACCAAAGTCTGCCACAAGCGCATTCAGATGGGTATCCAGCAGCACATTCGCAGCCTTCACGTCCCTGTGAATGATGGCCGGCTTTGCGAACTCGTGCAGATAAGTGTTGAAAATATAATTTCAACTGTGCAACAGTTGAGCCATGCGGCAGCATGAGGACAATAAACCGTGCGTTTCACCAAGGATAAAAAAAAATCGCTTCAAAAATAAATTTGCAGGCTTAAAGATCCGCTTTAACCTCAGCCGTCATATCTAACCGATCAACGGTCTAGATCGTATCGGCGTATCGGCGGGTTGGAGCATCGGAGGCAGGCAGCGGCAGCGATATGAAATATCGCCGATGAGCGATCGCCGATATTGCATCGGCGAAGTCGCAGCGGAGGACTTACAAAGTGGTTTTGTTATTGTGCGATGAGTGATCGCCGATATCGCATCGGCACATCGCTATCGGCAATGTCATAGGGTCGGGACTTTTAACATGAGTAATGTCGCGATGCGATGGAGCGGACCCGACAACATTATAAATAGTTTTTGATGAACTTACAAGTCCGCACTCAGAGCATTTTCAATGTATTTTCATTATATAACGAAATATGAAGAAAAGTAAAGGATCGGCAGATATTGCGATCGGCATATCGCAATCGGGGAAACCAATGGGGCATGGCTTTTCATATTTTGTGCGCTACCCGATGGATCGGACCTGATAGGTTTCCAAAGCCAAACTGCATAATGACTGAAATCCACCCAAAGGCAATTTTTGTGTTTTGCAGCGCTTATGTATGTTTTCAAATATACGGAGAAACAGAGAATTGGCGCGGAGGCAGTTAAGGTGAGCATGGAACAGTACAACATAGCAGGCAGAAGCTTTCAATTTACAGCATGGCCGAGAAGGAAGCAGGTTGCGTTCAAGCTCCTGCACATTGAATTTCCAGCGACCACAGTTAATGCTCTTTTCAGCCGAGGACGAGAAGGACAGCCTCGAGCAGTTCACAGTATGGGACTCCATTTTTGTTCATTAAAACTATTCAGATTTTGTATGTAAGTTAGGTGTGTGCATTGTAGTTTTTGGTGTGATAGTGTGTGACACAGGTGTAGTGCAGCAGCGCAAGTGAATGTTTTACGCAGCAGCGTAGACTGTAATGTAGTGTGTGTGTGTTTTCTTTTTGGTGAATCCCTCTGAGCAGAAGAGGAAGAATATTGTATCAGGCTTTTCATTTTTTTTAATGAATACAGATCCCTGTTTATGCATGTTATACTCTGTTCTCAGAAACAATCTTTTAAACTTCCGCTGTGTTAAAGATCCTGTGTGTGAAGAACAGAGCATTGTTCTCTGTTCTGTGATGTTATATTCTGTTTTTGGGATTTTGACAGAAAAACCCCCAACAGTGGTATCGGAGCTGGTTCAGGCTCTTTGAAGGGTTCAAAGAAGCTGAAGGAAGGATTCTTACTGCAGCAACTTCTCCAGCAGAGCGAAGTCTCAAGCAAAAGAATCCAAGGTATTTACCAGTGATTTTTAATACATAGTCAAGTATTGTAAGAATGGCTGGCACCAGCACCAGCAATAGTATGGGTATGCAGCTCCCATTATTTGATGGCAAAAATTATGATTATTGGGCAATAACAATGAAAGCATTGTTTGCTTCCCAAGACTTATGGGAAATAGTTGAGGATGGTTTTGAACAACCAGCAGATGAAAATGAGTTCAATGCTTTAACTCAGGGAGAGAAAGATTTGTTAAAGAGCCACAAGAAGAAGGACTCAAAAGCCCTTTTCTTCTTGTATCAGGCAGTGCATGGAAGCGTGTTTCCAAGGTTAGCAGCAGCTAAGACATCCAAAGATGCATGGCAAACTCTTAAAACAGCCTATCAAGGAATGGAGAGAGTGAAGACAGCAAAGCTACAGTTGTTGAGGAAAGATTTTGAGAATCTGAACATGAAAGAGTCAGACAATATTGACTCATTCTTCACTCAAGTAATTGGCCTGGTCACACAAATAAGATCTCATGGAGAGACACTTGAAGAAAGGAGGATTGTGGAGAAACTATTGAGGTGTTTACCCTCAAGGTTCCATGTGATTGTCACCACCATAGAAGAGACAAAGGATCTCTCAAACTTTTTGTTATAGACAAATTTGTGCCTTACAGCAACAAGCATGAATTGTCAATAATCCAAGGGATCCAAAGTTCCCTAAACATGATGTTCCTACCCCTAGAGGAACAAGGTCAGCAAACCAACAGCTCTCAGATCAGTTCTCCACCTGAAAACACTCAAAAACAAGCAATCCTGAAATCAAAGCAGGTGCTCCACTAGGTTTCTGCGCTGAAACTCAGTTGCTCCATGGTGTACCTGCGTTGCAAAGCAAGTGGAACAAAGGCCACCTGCGCTGAGCGAGATGGGACAAGTGGCACACTGAATCATTGCTCTGGAATCTTCCAAAAATGACACTTGGATCAGGTATTTCGCCTTGTGATGAGTCAGAGGCTCTGTTTCTCCAAGTGGAAGCAAGGTTCTCCAAGTGGACTCAAGAACTGAAGATCAACTAAAGATTAACTGAAGAGAGAGAGGACACAAGGCAGCTACACATCAGTTGCAAGCTGACTCATCCTTTCTCAATTCATCTATATATTGAGCTCTCTCCTATGAGCTCAGGAGGCTGGAATTTTGTGCAAAGTAATGATATGCTGTTGGTTTCACTATAGAACTATTGGGTGATTGTTTGAGAGAGGTGAAGAGGAGAAATTCTTTCTGCTGGGAGGTGTTGCTGGGTTGGAGCCTTCAATGGTTGTAATACTCTCAGAACCTTTACTTCTTCATCAATAAAAGCTATTGAGGTTCTTCTATGTGCTCTTGTTTCAATAATATATTGTGATGATTGCATGTTTGGTTTACACTAATCCATGAACCAGTTATGATTGCATGCCTCTTGTAGTTTCCTTCTTTGTTATTTTGCAAGATCTCATTGTAGCTGGGCAAGCAAAAGAACAGGGAGCTAGGAGCAAGCGGCCAAAGAGAAGAGTTTGGATTCGACATTAAGCGCAAGGCAACGGTTAGTGCATCTCTCCATTCTCTTTTGCTTTCATAAAGAAGTAAACCTTAAGTAGTTTGTTTTACAGTTGTTGCTAAGGAACTATCACCCTTAGAGTGGGATAGGGTCATCCGAGTTGGATACTTTTCCCTACAACAAACTGGCGACTCCGCTGGGGATCGTATCTGTTTGATTGTTTGTAGTATTTTGCTATTCATTTCCTGAACAAAAGAGTACCAAATCGAAAAGCTTTTGACTATATCAAAAGCGAAGTAGAGGGCAGCTACTCTAGCTCATTTCTGAGCATGTTCATGATTTGAAGAGCTGATCTACAAGGACTCTTGTAAGCTCTTAGTGATAGCTTTTCATCCTCCTTGTCATCCCTTAGTGTGTACTTGACTGATAGCTTCTGATTTGAGCAAAAACCGTGAATTTTTGAGAAAACTGTGACCCGGAGACTGAGAAAACGCAACTTTCGTTTTCCAAAGCAGGCAGTACACAGGCTACCTGCTTTGCAACGCAAGTAGCCCCTTCGGGACCTGCGCTGAATGTCAAACATGCAGTGTAGTACCTGCTTTGATCCATTTTTGCCTAGTGCTACTGGGGTTTCCTCCTGTTTCTTGCCCTGTTTTCACCATTGTTTTGCAGCCGGTTACCAGTCCATGTACCTATCTGAAACCAACTTTACTTGCCATTATTTCGCCTCAGTTATATAAAGAAACTGTACTTGTTCTTTTGTATTTCTTACATCATTTACAGTTTCCCATAACGAAAAGTGAACTAGTCTTGCTTTGGCCTCTTAGATCCGAACCTGTGTTAGGCATTTTGCTGGTCTAAAGAGTTAGCTTGTTTGCTGTCCATAGCTGATTAGTCTTTTTACTTTCGTCATTATGGTTTGATTTCATGTATTTCAGTGATTAAACAAGTAAATCTTAAGATGTCTTTTGATTTTGGACAAGCTTGTTTGTTTTCGCTTTAAATCGAAATCAAAGTTATATAACAACTTTCTTTTTGTAATACATCAACATTAAGAAAGGGAAAAGAAAATACATGCATTGTGCATTTTGCATTTGAAAAAGTTTGCATGATGATTTAGGAGAAAGTGCATTAGTTTGTGCTGTATGAACTGTGTGAAAAGATATGCCTTTCTTCTCCCTCAGTAGTTAAGTTTTTTATCAGTCAAAAAGATTTGAAAAAGCTTGCTTCTCATCTTAGGCTGCATTTAGGAATTTGTCACATACATCTCGTGGTGAACCTTGAAAGGCAAACTTTAAAAAGATCAACTTAAAATATACTGAATGAACCTAACAACACTTTGAAACATAACGCAAACACATAGAGGTCTAAGCTAGAGACGTGTTCCGGCGTCGTTAAACGTAGTGACTGTCGATCTCGAAGAAGGTGGGTGATTCCTCCTGAGAGTCGGTGGCACTAATACGGACTTGTGCTCCCACGTACCGTCGAGTATATATTGGGAGACCCCTATAGGCATATATCCTTTATCCTTAGGAAGCCGTGTCGACCGCCCTACTGATCGCAATGCAGTGAACACAGCATTCACGAAGATTGACCACACGTACCGTAAAACGTATTCCGTGGTTTTGCGAAAAGTTTGGCACACCCTCTGCCTAGATCTCCAGAGCAGTTTCTTTTGGCCTTTTTCAAACTCTATAACTGAAAAAGTCCATCCGAGCATTTGTCACTTCGGGCTCGTTAAAACATCGAAGGAGACTAGAGTCATCTTTAGCTTTTTCTCGACTCTTTAAAACTGAAAAAGCAAGTTGTGTCTAAAGCGTCGTTATAAAATTTATTTTAAGCGGAATAATCATCACCTTTCCCTCGTTGATCTTCGAAGTTAGTCCACCACAAGTGGAAGTTCCTGAAGAATCGCTAAGAAATCTTTTGGATAGACTAGATATGTCTGAACAACCATCGACATCTAGGACTGTGTCGTCCGACACAGCAGCAGCAGAGCCTCCTGCTGCTACTCCAACGATGTTCGCTGGTATACCATCTGTCCCGGCAAATTATCAACAACAAGTCGGAGTCCAATCAGGGACAACGACATGGTTAGTTCCTATTTCTTCATCCAGATTATCATCTGATATTTCTTATGTTGAAACTCGCCAAATTGATCCATTTGGAGGTCAATCTGGGCAATCAATCCCCTTGAGTTCCGGATTGATACCGTATGGGGGGTAGTATGCCCTTTCATTACCTCCTCCGGGAGGATACCCATACGTGAGTTCACAACAAAGTTCAGGTCAAACTGGAATTACATCCAGCGGTTGGGTACCAATACTGCCTCAGCAACCAGGGGTTGTATATTCAATGCAACCAGTACACCCTGTGTCGAATATTCCCACCATACCTGCTATAATGAATGTGTCGCAAGTCTCAACGACTCAATCACAATCTCAGGGTAGTGCCTCCTTATCTGGAGCGACTCAGGCTCAAACAAGTACTATGACTCCTCATCCTAGTCAATCATCCAGTATTGGTCAACAGCAAATGGTCCAACAACCAGAGCTGGTTCAATCTCAACAACCGCCATTCCAGCAATCATATCAAGGACCTGAGCAACAAGTCTTTGTAAGTAATGGGCAACCATGCTATAATGGTTATGCCCATCAACCTTGTCAAAGTTGTCAGCATTATGCTGGTCTGCAAAGACCCATTGCTCAGGCGATACCATCTTATCCTAGATATGCTTCGCCTAACCTGAAACAACAGTTGCCCTTTGTAGCAACTCTAGAATTACCAGATCTAAACCGGCTGACGAATGATCCAATTGCTTACGCACCTTGGTGGCCAGCGATTCCGCATAAACTTCCATCGGACATTCCTAAATTCAATGGAAATCCAGGTGAAGACCCATCGAATCACGTCATGACTTTTCATCTGTGGTGTTCATCGAACACTCTAAATGATGATTCGATAAGACTTCGCCTCTTCCAGAGGACATTGACAGGTCCAGCGGCTAAATGGTATATTGAATTGCCAAGAGCCTCTTTCGACAATTTCAGCTCCTTAGCCACGACTTTCTTAACCCATTTTCAATTACCGATAAGGTATGAAATGGGAACAGAACTCCTTACCAACTTCAAACAGACAACAGCCACTCACATATCTGATCATATACATGAGTGGCGACGTCGTCGTAGGATGGTGAAAACTTACGTTCCCGATCAGCTGTTAGCTGAATGGTTTATAAAGTCGTTACTTCCGGCTATAACGGAAGATGTGGCCAAGGGAGGAGTCGTAACAGAGGAGCAAGTCATCGCTCGTGCTCAATACTTAGACTTAGTATATACTCAGTCGGGCACGCTCTACGACAAAATACCTGACGCCCCTAGACTTGAATTTTCAATTCCTCCCCCTCCTAAATCGAATACTAACTCTCACGCCAGTAATGGCGTGACTGGCAAACGCAAAATTTCTAGTCAAAATGCAAATGAGGAACTTCTTGCCTCAGAAGTAAATGCCATGTCGACCGACAAGGGCAAACAACTGAAGCAACCAGGGGGCAAGAAGAAAAAGAAAAGGAAAGGGAAACCCCCGACAGGGTGTCATATATGCGATGAGGATCATTGGACGAAATATTGTCCACATATAGCTGAAGTTAAGAAACTCTTCAAGAGTTCAAAAACCCCAGCAGTATTGACTGATCCGTTTCCTAATCCAGGTCAAAATCTGGTTGCTAATCAAAATGCTTCCTGATCCCAAGTGCTTATGTTGTCTACCTCAAAGCAGCAAAATAATGCTTTGACAAGGAATAAAGATTACAGGAATCCAAAGCAGTTGAACAACAAGGCAAATAAACAACCTAGTAGTTCAACAACAACTTTGACCAAAGTCGTGCCACCCATCATTCCTGAACCAATGATAGAGTCGCCAAAGGGAGTAGTACACAAATCGACATTTAATCCTCGTGCAAAAATAACACAGGATTACAATATAATAGAGGACCTGGCTCAACCATCGTCCGCTATGTCGACGCCTGAGGTACAGCAAAATTGCACCTCCCAAGAGCAAGCTTTATTATCAGCCATTGGTGGGATTGGCCCAATGGATTCCAATCTTGTGGCCTTTGATCATAAAGGATATGACCCTCAGTTACCAGCTCAACTCGCTTTCCTTATTCAAGTGAAAGCCCTCAACAAAACTGTTCATCGAACAATTATTGATGAGGGGGCATCTACATGTCTTATGTCGATGAGTTGCTGGAAAAATTTAGGCTCACCACCCTTGTCGAAATCGTCAACGACGTTAAAAGCATTTGATGGACGATCATACACTCCATACGGGATTTTAAATAACTTGCAAGTTGAACTGGGGGGCAAAACAGTAGAAGTTGATGTTGAAGTAATCGACGGAAATCTCGATTACAACATCCTACTGGGAAGGCCCTGGATATACGCCATGGCCGCAGTTGTGTCGACCTACTTCAGGAAGATTGCATTTCCCTTTCAAGGAGGAATTACAGTCATCGACCAACAAAAATTTCTCCCCAACAGTTCACAAGTTACGGGAAGCAACCCAATGATCCATGGACACAATCATTCGCTTCAAAATATTGGAGTAGGTCTCCTAAAAGACCCTACCTTAATGGGTACTTTTGCCCTACCGCCTCCAAGTAATCTGGCGGAAGTAGCCACAGTGGAAACCTACAATATGAAATCTTCTATATCCAACGGATTCAGAAGATTCCTAAATATTTTGTCAGCATGGATCATCGCCCTAATGGAAATACTGTAAATACAGTGGGCCCCGAGGACGGTTCTTATCTCGTGTCAACCTCGTTAAAAAATGAAACAAGGAGTCATGAGGATAGTTCTTTTACTATGTCAACCTCATTAAAAAATGAAACAAATCCCCTTTCAAAATTCAAAGGTAAACCTTCATTCCAACCACCAAGTTGAATGCAATGAAGCTTGGGGGGCACCCTCCTTTGACATGCGTTATTATGATGCTGGGGGCATGCAAAATCGAGCAGTTTTAGCACACAGTTCATGCTCGTTAAAAAATAAACGCAAGATCCGAGCAGTTTTAGCACATAGTTCATGCTCGTTAAAAAATAAACATAAGTTGTGAGCAATCTTCCCCTAGAGTTCAAGCTCACCCAGAAAAAATGAACCGGTAAATAACCTTGGTAAATGTAACCTTTGACAGCCATATTAAAGCCCTTGGTCGTGTTCTTGCAGTCTCACCTCCATCCGTTCATTTGGCCAATCGTTCATCTCCATGTGTTTGTTTACCCGTTTTGAGGAACAGCTGCGAAGAGTGATTTCACTAAGCCATCCTTGTGAAACTGCCGTGATTGGAATATTCCAACCTGTACCTGGAATCTGCTGCTGCCCTGTTCATCACTCGTTCCTCGAAAGACGAGTCGTCTTTAAGCTATTTTCACTGACTCGTAAAATATGAAAAGATTGCCGAGTTTTGGCCTTCCAGCTCGTTAAAGCGACCGGAAAGCTATCCCTCCTCTAGATTTTAATCTTTTTGGACCTGAAGGATTATTGCACAAAAAGATCGAGCGCTTGTTTTGTTCGGCTCGTTAAAGCAATCGAAAATTCATCCCTTCTGTATTGTTTTATACTTTTTCGGACTTAAGGGATTAGAAGACGAAAAAGGAATTTTGGAGTTAACTTTCCGTACCTTTTCAGACTCTCTAAAAATGAAAAGGACCGAGTTTTCCTTGTCGTTAGACTCGTTAAAATGATTAAATAGCGACAAACTTGTCTTTAGACGAGAACGAGTTTCCCTATCGCTAGGCTCGTTAAAACATAGCGATGGGCTTGCCCGAAGGGCAGGTTATAGAACAAGCATATGTTATCCTCCTCAAGCTTGACAAAAATAAAGAGGTACTGGTCAGCAATGACTGGGGAAAAATTGGGAGAACCTCACAGCATTAATGGTAGCAAGTCGCTCTTGAACATGACACTTTGTCCTCCATATCACATCGGGTTGGGTTGTTTCATTCACCGGTCTCATAACCATGGTCCTCGCCACACCATCCACAATTGGGGTAATGCTACCGATCCATCACATCAGTGTCGTTATATGTTCAAGAGATGTGGTTCTGCAAAGAGTCAACCGTGTCCCATCCACTGCCATACATTATCCTTCATCCACTTCATGACCGCCACCCTGAATCATACATCACAGTTTGTTTTCACCTCATCACAATCACTAGCTCCGATCCGTGTCACTGATGTGGGATTCATTAAGGCCCTCCTTTGACGGATCGCTCCTTGTCGACATCAGCTCATTATCCAAGGAGTTGATCTAGGAACAACCCCTTCAGTACTTTGAAGCTTGCATGCCTCAATGGCAAGTTTCTCACTTCCGGCGACAGGTATACATCAATGACCTTCGACCAGAGGATTTTGCATGGTGGTCGACGCCAAGTCCTTTATTCCCACCATGTGAATTGTACTGCTGTACCTTGAGGGTCATCATCCTTATCGGTGATTCCTCTCGCGCTTGTTAACGGTTTACATCATTGGCCGGTAATCAAGCGATGTCTTTCCATGTTCGACTCCAAGAAATTCTCACATGGATCGACTTGTACATCGAGTGAAGATCGGAAGAGATTGAAGACCCCGGATCTAGTTTCATCCATCCGGGCTGCGATATATATTCAGGATATAAAGACATTTGATATGTACATCATTGCAGCAGATGATCATCCTTCTCAAAGGATGATAATTTCAGCAGAGAATTATCAGTCTACAATCAGACGATCGTCTGTTCTATGTACCAAAATGTATTTATAAAGCTGAGCATGGGAATGCCCGCCTCAGCTAGATCATGAAAATGTATGAAAAATAATGTATCGTATTGTATCTTATTACAGGACACTTCTCAGCAGATTGAATGAACTTCGGATCCTCTCAATAAAGCATTTCACCCGATAAACGACCTCATACTTTAGGGGGCATCTGTTATAGACAAATTTGTGCCTTACAGCAACAAGCATGAATTGTCAATAATCCAAGGGATCCAAAGTTCCCTAAACATGATGTTCCTACCCCTAGAGGAACAAGGTCAGCAAACCAACAGCTCTCAGATCAGTTCTCCACCTGAAAACACTCAAAAACAAGCAATCCTGAAATCAAAGCAGGTGCTCCACTAGGTTTCTGCGCTGAAACTCAGTTGCTCCATGGTGTACCTGCGTTGCAAAGCAAGTGGAACAAAGGCCACCTGCGCTGAGCGAGATGGGACAAGTGGCACACTGAGTCATTGCTCTGGAATCTTCCAAAAATGACACTTGGATCAGGTATTTCGCCTTGTGATGAGTCAGAGGCTCTGTTTCTCCAAGTGGAAGCAAGGTTCTCCAAGTGGACTCAAGAACTGAAGATCAACTAAAGATTAACTGAAGAGAGAGAGGACACAAGGCAGCTACACATCAGTTGCAAGCTGACTCATCCTTTCTCAATTCATCTATATATTGAGCTCTCTCCTATGAGCTCAGGAGGCTAGAATTTTGTGCAAAGTAATGATATGTTGTTGGTTTCACTATAGAACTATTGGGTGATTGTTTGAGAGAGGTGAAGAGGAGAAATTCTTTCTGCTGGGAGGTGTTGCTGGGTTGGAGCCTTCAATGGTTGTAATACTCTCAGAACCTTTACTTCTTCATCAATAAAAGTTATTGAGGTTCTTCTATGTGCTCTTGTTTCAATAATATATTGTGATGATTGCATGTTTGGTTTACACTAATCCATGAACCAGTTATGATTGCATGCCTCTTGTAGTTTCCTTCTTTGTTATTTTGCAAGATCTCATTGTAGCTGGGCAAGCAAAAGAACAGGGAGCTAGGAGCAAGCGGCCAAAGAGAAGAGTTTGGATTCGACATTAAGCGCAAGGCAACGGTTAGTGCATCTCTCCATTCTCTTTTGCTTTCATAAAGAAGTAAACCTTAAGTAGTTTGTTTTACAGTTGTTGCTAAGGAACTATCACCCTTAGAGTGGGATAGGGTCATCCGAGTCGGATACTTTTCCCTACAACACTTTTCAGTTGATGAGCTTCATGCATCACTGATTACACATGAACAGAGGTTGAGTAGAAATGAAAACTCATCTCTAGAGCAAGCCTTCAAGACCCAGATGTCCTTTGGAAGAGGAAGAGGTCAAGGCAGAGGAAATAAGAGAGAAAGAGGCAGAAGCCAAAACAGAGGTGGAAGGAACAGTCCAGCAAATGCTCAAGGAAGAGGCTGCAATCCAAATCAGAACCAAGATCAAGGCAGCAGCCAACAAGGAGGACAACATCATGCTCAAGGACAAAGGTATGAAAAATCCAATGTCCAATGTTATTATTGTAAAAAGTATGGGCATTATGCCAGTGAATGTAGGAAGAAGCAGCTTGATGAGAGTAATAGATCAAATGCAAATATTACTAGAGAAAATGTCAGTCAAGATAATGTGTTGTTAGCTTGTAATATGGCTGAAAAAAATAGTGAAGATATATGGTTTCTAGATTCTGGTTGTAGCAACCATATGACAGGGAACTTAGCCCTGTTTTCTGCTTTAGATCAAAGTGTGAAGTCACAAGTCACACTTGGGACTGATAGCAAAATTTCTGTTATGGGTAAAGGAGAAGTTAAAATATTTACAAAGCAAGGTGAAAAGAAAACCATAGCAGATGTCTATTATGTTCCTGGAATGAGATGTAACCTCTTGAGTATTGGACAGCTTGTTCAAAAGGGTTACAATGTTTTCTTTGAGAATGATGTATGCACCATCATGGATATAGCACCTAGCAAGCGATACATTGCTGAAGTGAAGATGACGAGGAACAGGATGTTCCCTCTTAGACTAAGAGCAGATCTGAAAAATAAAGAAGAAATTGCAGCAGTCACCCAAGAGGCTTTCCAAAGCGTGCCAAAGGATGAAAATTGGTTGTGGCATTTGAGATTTGGACATCTCAACTTTGGAGGTCTTAACTTGTTGAGCAGAAAAGGAATGGTAAGAGGATTACCGTTGATAGAGAAACCGGACAGCCTTTGTGAAGGTTGCATATTGGGAAAACAACACAGAGAAAGTTTTCCAAGCGGGAAAAGCATAAGGGCAAAAGCACCCTTAGAAATTGTCCACTCAGATTTATGTGGACCGATGCAAAGTTCATCTTTAGCTGGCAGCCAATATTTCCTAACATTCATTGATGACTTTACAAGAAAAACTTGGGTATATTTCCTTAAAAACAAAAGTGAAGTGTTTGAGAAATTCCAAAATTTCAAGGCATTTGTGGAAAACCAAAGCGGGCTGCACATTAAAGTTTTGAGAACAGACAGAGGAGGTGAGTATATCTCCAAGGAATTCCTACGGTTTTGCAGAGAAAGTGGAATTCACAAGCAGTTTACAGCAAGGTACACCCCACAGCAAAATGGAGTTGCTGAAAGGAAGAACATGACCATTATGGATATGGCAAGGAGCATGTTGAAGGCAAAGCATTTGCCAAATGATTATTGGGCTGAAGCTGTAAATTGTGCTATATATATTTTGAACAGGTGTCCTACAAAAGCTGTGATGAACAAAGTGCCGGAAGAAGCATGGAGTGGGAGAAAGCAAGGGGTCACCCACATGAAAGTTTTTGGATGTGTGGCTTATGCACACATTCCAGATCAGCTAAGGAGGAAGTTGGACAGCAAAGGGGAGAAATGTATCTTCATTGGATACAGTGAGGAATCCAAAGCTTACAGGCTGTATATCCCATCCACCAAGAAGTTTTTTGTCAGCAGAGATGTTCAGTTCATTGAAGAGGAATCTTGGGATGGAAGCATAGAGAAAACAGTGAATGTTAAAAACTGTTTGTCTCATGATGAAGATGATGAGGAGGTGGCTGAAATGCATCCCCAAACAGCGGCGCCAACACAAGGACAGCAAGTGACACCCTCAAGGAGAAATGAGAGTGCTTCTCCAAGCACACCACAAGGAGGAGATTCAAGTGCATCTTCAAGCACTTGCACACCAAGTGAAAGAGGTAAGAAGTTCAGAAACTTAAGTGACATTTATAATGAAGGAATGAATTCCCTATTTGCCTTGTATTGTCATGTGAATGATCCTATTCATTTCGAAGATGCTATAAAAGATAAGAAATGGATAGAAGCTATGGATGAGGAGATGAATGCCATAGAAAGAAACAAGACATGGGATTTGGTTGAGCTACCAAAAGGTAAAGAAGTTATTGGAGTCAAATGGGTCTATAAGACCAAATGCAATGCTGAAGGCAAAATTGAAAGGCACAAGGCAAGGCTTGTTGTCAAGGGATACAAGCAGCAGTATGGGAGAGATTATGAGGAGACTTTCGCACTGTTGCAAGAATGGAAACCGTGAGAGCAGTGCTGTCCATAGCAGCACAAAACAAATGGAAAGTCTACTAAATGGACGTGAAGTCAGCATTTCTAAATGGAGTGTTAAAGGAAAATGTCTACATTGAGCAGCCTCTAGGGTATGAGAAGAAAGGCCAAGAACACAAAGTGTGCAAATTGAAGAAAGCTCTTTATGGGCTGAAGCAAGCGCCAAGAGCATGGTACAGCAGGATAGATTCATATCTATTGGATAATGAATTCTACAAGTGTGAAGGAGAACCCACCGTCTACATCAAAGAAAAAGATGATAAAATTTTGATTGTTGTCTTGTATGTTGATGATGTAATTTTTACAGGTAATGATGACTACCTCATTGAAAATTTTAAATCAGTCATGAAAGAAGAATTTGAGATGACTGACATGGGTTTGTTGAGATACTTCTTAGGAATAGAAGTAGATCAAAATGAAAAAGGAATTTTTATCACTCAAGCAAGATATGTAAATGAAGTATTGGAAAGATTCCACATGCAAGAATGCAAAGCAGCAATCACTTCCACGGTAAAGGGATTAAAACTCAGCAGAGAGGACAGCAGCAAGGATTTTGATCCTAGTTTGTACAAGAGTATTGTTGGCAGCCTTATGTATTTAACAGCGACCAGGCCTGACATTATGTATGCTGTTAGTTTAATTTCCAGATTCATGGAGAGACCAAAAGAAGCACATTGGCAGGCAGCAAAGAGAATTCTAAGGTATGTCAAAGGTACAAAAAGATTTGGCATCTTATATACTTTTTCAGAAAGCTCAGATTTAGTTGGATATACTGATAGCGATTGGGCTGGAAGTGTGGATGATCGGAAAAGCACTTCCGGTTATGTTTTTCATATGGGTTCAGGAGCCATTTCATGGGCTTCCAAGAAACAGCCAATTGTGACATTGTCTACAGCAGAAGTAGAGTACGTGGCAGCTACAGCAGCGGCATGTCAAGCAGTGTGGATGAGAAGAATATTGAGGAGCTTAGGCCAAGAGCGACAGTGATTTTTTGTGACAATAGCTCAGCTATTGCATTGTCCAAGAATTCTGTGTTACACAAACGAACGAAACACATTGATACAAGGTTTCATTATATCAAAGAATTGGTAAGCAATGGAGAAATTAGTTTGCAACATTGCAGGACTCAGGAACAGGTAGCAGATATTTTGACAAAGCCTTTGGATCAGGAAAGCTTTGAATTTTTGAGGAAGTGTTTGGGTATGATTGAATGCCCAACAGTTGAAATTAAAGGGGAGTGTTGAAAATATAATTTCAACTGTGCAACAGTTGAGCCATGCGGCAGCATGAGGACAATAAACCGTGTGTTTCACCAAGGATAAAAAAAAATCGCTTCAAAAATAAATTTGCAGGCTTAAAGATCCGCTTTAACCTCAGCCGTCAGATCTAACCGATCAACGGTCTAGATCGTATCGGCGTATCGGCGGGTTGGAGCATCGGAGGCAGGCAGCGACAGTGATATGAAATATCGCCGATGAGCGATCGCCGATATTGCATCGGCGAAGTCGCAGCGGAGGACTTACAAAGTGGTTTTGTTATTGTGCGATGAGTGATCACCGATATCGCATCGGCACATCGCTATCGGCAATGTCATAGGGTCGAGACTTTTAACATGAGTAATGTTGCGATGCGATGGAGCGGACCCGACAACATTATAAATAGTTTTTGATGAACTTACAAGTCCGCGCTCAGAGCATTTTCAATGTATTTTCGTTATATAACGAAATATGAAGAAAAGTAAAGGATCGGCAGATATTGCGATCGGCATATCGCAATCGGGGAAACCAATGGGGCATGGCTTTTCATATTTTGTGCGCTACCCGATGGATCGGACCCGATGGGTTTCCAAAGCCAAACTGCATAATGACTGAAATCCACCCAAAGGCAATTTTTGTGTTTTGCAGCGCTTATGTATGTTTTCAAATATACGGAGAAACAGAGAATTGGCGTGGAGGCAGTTAAGGTGAGCATGGAACAGTACAGCATAGCAGGCAGAAGCTTTCAATTTACAGCATGGCCGAGAAGGAAGCAGGTTGCGTTCAAGCTCCTGCACATTGAATTTCCAGCGACCACAGTTAATGCTCTTTTCAGCCGAGGACGAAAAGGACAGCCTCGAGCAGTTCACAGTATGGGACTCCATTTTTGTTCATTAAAACTATTCAGATTTTGTATGTAAGTTAGGTGTGTGCATTGTAGTTTTTGGTGTGATAGTGTGTGACACAGGTGTAGTGCAGCAGCGCAAGTGAATGTTTTACGCAGCAGCGTAGACTGTAATGTAGTGTGTGTGTTTTCTTTTGGTGAATCCCTCTGAGCAGAAGAGGAAGAATATTGTATCAGGTTTTTCATTTTTTTTAATGAATACAGATCCCTGTTTATGCATGTTATACTCTGTTCTCAGAAACAATCTTTTAAACTTCCGCTGTGTTAAAGATCCTGTGTGTGAAGAACAGAGCATTGTTCTCTGTTCTGTGATGTTATATTCTGTTTTTGGGATTTTGACAGAAAACCCCCAACAATAAGTTAGGCCCCTGGCTATGCCCACTGCAATTTTGTAGCGCTCCGGCCATGACAGGCATCTTGATCTTTTGGAATTGAAGAGGCAGTCGGCCAAACTGCCGTTTTCCATTAAATCAGAAACCAGAAGCAGCTCGCTAATCTCTCCGTCTTCGTTGAATTCGACGCAGTAGCCTATGAGAGGAAGCAGGTTGCAGTGCTTAATACTGCTGATGACACGCAGTTCGTGGCTGAAATCGGCCCCTCCATTGATCTTTGTGGAGTTCTTTAATCTCTTCACGGCTATCCGCGATCCGTTTGGCAGCGTCCCTCGGTAAACGGTGCTGAAACCTCCTTGGCCGATCACGTTCGACGCCGCAAAATTCGCAGTGGAATCTCTGATCTCCGACAGGCTAAAGAACGTCAGCCCCGTGCTTGAGCTCAACAATTCGTACCTCTGCATCGATTTCATCTGTTTTGATTTCCAGAGACGGGACTTTTGGCGGTTTAAATACACACAAATGCTCGACAGCAGGAGAAGCATTGCTACGACAGGGATAGCAGCCAGGAAATACGATTTCGTAACTGTTTTCTTTGCCTTCATTGCCAACGCCGTTAAATTCTGTAAGCTCAGAAGACAGTAAGCGGCGTCAGGGCCGAGACCGTCGTAGCAATTGATGCCTCCTCCCACATAGATCAGCACAAACAATGGGCAATTCGATTTCCCTCCAGATTCTTCATTCAGGGAACAAAGTGCCACTGACATGGCCCTCAAGCATTGATAGCACTGAAAATCTCCAGCACCAGATCCGTTGCAGTTCAACTTCATGCCGGACGAATTCACCCTGGCCTCAAAGGTGCTTAGATTGTCAATACCGAGGCAGGTGCCTGAATCTGAGACGAAACTTTCAGACATTACGCTGCAGCTATTGAATAGTTCGGCTCCTATCCCTGCCCGTGCTTGCAGTTGCCTCTGAAATTCGTTCAAACAAACAGTCGCCGTTTGGTTGGAGGGCAGGAGGAATGAACGGGTGGTGTGCATCCATGAAAAGTAAAGGATTTTGATTAGATCGGCGATGCCTTAGCAGCAGTGAAATTTGTCTGGCCCAGAACACTGTTGAAGCATCCATGGATGAGCCACAAGCTCTGCGCTAATGTTCAGCGGACAATATGCTCCGAATTCTCCAACTTCATCTCCGGATGAAATCTTCAATGCCTCCGCCTGAACTGATGCCAAATTAAGCAAAAACGTAAAACAGAACAGCAAGCTCTGCTGCATGATAGCTTTGCTGTAATTGATTGTAACAGAGAAAATCGTAACAACAGATTAAACTAATATGTCGTTGGTCTGTTTTGCTGTAAGTGGCCGGTAATTACCAAAATATATCGAAATTGAAGATGCCGCGCCTTTCCTATTATATGAACCTGGAGAGCAAAATCGATGGAATTAATAATTGATAAATCCGTTGATGCAAACAGCTCACCATTCAACAGCACGCCTCGAGATTTGATTGGCATGTGGAAAATGTGGTCCGAAATTCCAAGCTGCGACCACAAATATCTAATCCAACATGTGGAGGCATTGATTCTCTGCTGCAGCCTTATCGCCTTATGACCAGAGTGTGTAGGAGAGGTACTGCAAAATGTTTTTCCCAAATTTGTTCGGTTGCTTTCGCAACTTGTCATTTTATGGGTTTGGTTCGTGTCGAAAGTGGTTTGGCTGGTTTGTTAGACGTCAAGAGGTATACGTCTTTCAAATATGCATGAGGTTCCGTGTTTGATATTCTTTGAATTTCTTATAACTAGCCCCTTTTTCTTTAACAATTTTCCCTTATTAAAACATAAGGAAAATCTAATATGTATCCTTTTAAAATTCAATATTGAGAATATTAATAAAATATAAATTTTATGTATCAAATATCTTATTATAAGCAAATTTATATTTATACATTTTATTAAAAAATTATATAAATAAATTATTTTTAAAATTTAAAATTTAATACATATAAATTGTAAAAAACATATTTTCAATATAATATTATAAGTCACAATTGCAATATAATAATAAATACATAATAAAGTATAACTAACGTTAAATGTGATTATTATGATAATGCTTAAATCAGGTGGATAAAAGTATTATTGTAATATAATAATAATGAGTAATTGTCTTTAAAAATGTAAAGATAACAGAAGATTTTGGAAAATCATTTTGAAAAACTAAATCATTGAATATAATAGAATAAAGGTAAAAGATTATTTGAAAAAAAATTGCGAAAACTCTACGAGAAACTTTCTATTTCAGTTGTTGCTTATTTTGGTGGAAAATTTATGGTTATGGCATTTGTTGATGGAAAATTTGTGTGTCGTATTTGATTATGCCCAGAGTAACTTGATAGATGGAAAGCAGTTTTTACACTATAGCTTCTCTGAAAAAAAAAAGAAAAAAAAGATGGAAAGCAGTTTTTACTCTATAGCTTTCACTAGCCCAGCTAATACAACTTAGAGGACAAATTCAAAGAGATACAAATTGCTGGGAATTGTCAACTTGTTAATTTAGCAGAGTCTCTACCCAACCCAAATTTACAGATAGACACCTTCCATATAAGTAATAAATATAAAACAATTTTAACAATAATACATTAAACTACTTTTTTTAGATGAAAAATATACTAATATATATACTTATGAAACACTCATATTTGAATTCTGATATTTAAATAAAAATATTTATAATAGATTATATTTATTATATTTATAATAAATATAAATATTATTATATTTATTATTATTTGAATATTAATAATTTATTCACATACGTTACGTTTTTTTCCTTAATATTTAATATAATAAAATATTAGATTTTCTATATTTATTTTAACATTTATTTTAGTTAATATAATTATGGTTTAAGTTCTAGTCATATGGATGAGTTAAGCATTGATTTCAGATACATTAATTTTTCCTTTTTATGAGCTTGAATTATTTAAATGTTTTCTAAAGTTAATTTTTTTTTTAGATTTTTTAAAATTTTAATTTTGGCAAATATGACTAAAATTTCAACTTTGATGAAGGACGAACAGAGTTACACATCACACTAGGTTATAGAACGAGCTTCTCGACTTAATAAAATTTAAATATTACAAAATTATTAACCGAATGAGATAAAAATTAGGATTAATATTTTTATAAGTAATTATCAAATAATAATGTTACGTGCTTTCTTTTTATGGGGAGTTTTCCCCTTTTGAGTATTAAAATTGGTAGATTATGTTTGGATTTAGAATTTCGATTAAAAATTAAAAACAAAAATAATATTTTACATTAATATTAATCTACAAAATTCAATGAAATTTTTAATTAATATTTCATTATGCTTAATTCTTATATGAAAAAATTTCTCATATCATTAACTATAAGTAAATATTAAACATTTTGTAATAAGTTAATGATTTTTCGATCTTATAATACTTAATATATTCCATTAATTATCTTATGATTGGTATAAATTCATATGGTTCAAATTTGAATTTTAGTATTCGCATTCATATCTCCTTACCATTCTCTCTTTTATATATATAAATAAAAACAAATTGAATCGTAAAAATTTTAAAATAGAATAAATTAAAATATAAAATATTGAACATTTTTATTATTATTATTTAAAAGTATCTCGACAATATATATCTGATTAATATAGAACGAACCGATAAAGATGATCAAATTTTAAAATATAGCGACACAAAATATAAATAAATTAACTTTTTAAATCCGTTGATGCGAGTAGCTCACTATTCATGTGAAAAGTGTGGTCGGAAATTCCCAATTACCAACACAAATTAGATGTTATCCAATATGTGGAGGAATTGCTTCTCTGCGGCAACCTCATGAGAGGTTCTGCCAATTTTTTTTCCAAATTTGTTAGGTTTGTATAGCAACTTGTCATTTTGTGAGTTTGGTTGGGGGTAAAGTGTTATGGTCGGTTTGGTACATGACAATAGTTACTTTTAAAACGTTTTTCAGGTATGCATCCGTTTCCGCGTTTCCGTGTTTTATTTTTGTTAGGGCATTTAAAAGGAGTTGTTTTTAGTGTGATTTTTTGGAATGTTTTTTTTTTTTTTTTTTTTGGATTTTTATGGTTTAATTTTTTAAAAATTTGGCAAGAATTTATTGAAATAACAAGTTTGATAGGGAAACCCTGCACAATAGAAGTGTCCTATGTGTCTAGGTATTTTGTAGGGTGCCGAATCTATATAGAGTCAAAAACTAGTTTAAATAACACAAATCATGATTTCACCACAAATTTTTACACTGTGTTCCAGCACCGGAAACTCCAAAAAATCCACTAAAAACAATTCCAATTCAAAAATACCCTCTTTTTAACAAATTTCTTTTATTAAAATTGTACATTTTGATTTTAAAATTAAATATGGAGAATATTAAATAAAATATTATTGATACAAGTTAATTAAAAATTAATATAAATTATCGTAAATTATCTTTAAAGTGTAAAACAATTCAAATGAACAAAGTCACATTTCCAACATAATAATTAATATAAGGCACAAAATATATATATATATATATATATATATATATAAGTACAATTACTGCTAAAAAGTAAATGTGAAATGTGATTAGGAAGATAATGTTGAAGCCGAAGTCGTTGAAGGTATAATGCCAATATAGTAATAAATATGAATTAACATGTATTAAATTATAAATTGTAAAGGTTAATTCATTTTAAATGTAAATTTAACTTCATGATATTTTTAAATATAAATTTGATTATACTTACAATAGTTGTGGTTATTATTTATATTATTAATTTTGGATTAAAAAATTTATTTAAAATTTTATATTTTAGGAAAATTAAAAGTTAGGAAACATATTGAATTTTTAAATATCTTTAAATTGAGATTGATTTTTAAATATTTTTTAATTTATATTGAGATTTATGTGTTATAAAGATATAAGTAAGAGATTTTAAGAGAAGATTTTTTCTTATTTTTTTTTTACACATGTTTATCTTTTATAATGAAACTCTTACGATGAAACTCTTACGAGTTATTTCTTATTTTAGCAATGTTGATATATTTTTATGTAAGTTAGTTATGGCAAAAATATAATTTAGTTAATTAATTCTTAATAGTAACTCGCATTTTACTTATCCTTTATTTCTTAATTACTCTATAGTTTCTCATTAAATTTACATGTTATAGTATTTATGATGCTATCAATATTTTATTAAGCCATCTCATTTTCTATTTTTCAATCGTTTAGCCAAAAATTAAAATCTTTATGAAATGGCCTCTTAATTTTTTGGTGACTTTGACTCAAGTTTGAAGCAATTATATGAAGCCTATTTTCATTCATGTTAATTATTTTGTGCTTATAAATTACGTCCGTAGTCCTAAAATTACTTTCAATGAGTGAAAGACCACTCTCTAAGACAAGTATATGATATGATGTATTTCTCTTAATTTTAAAATTATAAATTATAAAATCCTTCTATGCTTGACTTTCCCATAGGATTCTCTATACAAAATACATCTCCAAGCTTTACATCCATATAAGATAATGAAACAACAAACAAGAATATCAAAGATAAATTTATTTTTGAAATGAAAGATGTGTTGTTTCACATTTATTCTCAAGGCTAAAATAAATTTCCCATCCTCCAATAATCAAATTTTCAATGAGATAGCTCTTGTTGAGCTTGTGATAAGCTCCAGTTCAAGATATTTATATATGACTATCATCATACAAAAAAATTATGTATGTGATTTTTTGGATTTGAATAGCATAACCTTGGTGGTACCTTTCCATTAATTTTCGGAAATAAAGTAGGTTACATCCATATTTCTGAAGGTTAGGTGGCCTCAACCTTCCCTAAGGGAAACCAAGTCCGTTGGCCACCTAATCGCAAAATATGCCATCCAAAAACGAAAAATAATGAGTCTAAGTAGCCACGCTATATATGTATGTGAGTCTTTGTTCTTCCTATTTTCTAAATATCTATAAACATAACTACTAATACACATGGAAATTTGAACCTGTGTCACACAAAACTATGATCAAAGATGCATTGTCGTTACTTGTCATCAGTTGAATCCACCGATTTAGTGTCTTTCATAGTGGAACCTGACAGCTCTATGTGGGGAATAAAGGGGATGCACTGCTATATTCAGCTGATCTGATCATTATGTTGTTATAATTGAAATTGAATCCTTTGAAACTCTTTGGTGTAGTCTGAGTGTCCATGGGAGGGAAAATGTAGATTAGGAGGAAACTGCTCTAAAGTTTTAGCTAGAATACTCTTCATCATTCAAAACAAATGGAATGTCTACTTATATTGAGATGATCTATGACGAGTGTGGCCTGGGTCTGAAATCAAAGTTTTCCAACAGTCTAAATCAATTTCGAAATCCCCCTCAGTCTGTCGGATCTCTACTTCCCAATCTGTTATAAGATGCTTGACCGAATTAGTGCTACTAGAGTAATATGCATGAGCAACTTCTTGTATAATACATGAGGTTGACTTGGGCCCACATCTAGTCCCCCTTGAAGAACTGGGTTGCTTGGTCTAATCAGGGGAGGCCTTCCTCTTCTTCCCATGACCATGTCCCCCACGTCCATTCTTTCCTTTACTAGAGGCCCAAACCATGATTCATCTTCTTCCAATCTGATGTTGCCCTCGGTCAATCTCTGGAGGTTGACCAAAACAAGGTCGCGACTTAGAAGCATGACATTGCCAAGGGTTGCTTTGGCTCTGTAGATCTGTCAAAGAAATTTAAATAAAACCAACCAAATAAGGAACTAGATCTTAATCATACTGCTAACTAATTGCCAATACAATTTTATGGCCCACCCCTACCATTGTTCCACCATTGCCCACTATCGAGCTTGAACTGACTAACAACATTATCCATAGTCAAGACCCCTAGTTTATCCTGGTGATTCTCATAATTTGTCGAATCAACCAACAAGACATTACATGGAGAAAAGAAAGATAATTTGAGTTGATTAGTGCCACAAGCATGTAACCCAAAAACTCCCTTCCATCGAAACCATATGCAGTGAGCCTGGGTTTCAAAAACCAAACCAAATTTTCTAGAAGAAAGCCTATATTGATAAGAATTAAGGTAAGAGATTCCCCTTCACCAGGATCGTCCCACGACCAGACGAGAGAGCCCAACACGACATACCCTATCGATTAGGTTAGGAATGTCGATAAAATGTTCCAACAGGGCTCCCTAAACCTCGACCTTATATCGGCTAAGGTCAAGTCAAATAATACAGACAATTGCAACTTGAATTCGAGCTCGCACAAAGTCAAAATACCCTTGAACCAGAAAAAAAGTACCATAGACCCAAACCCTTACAGTTACACAATTACCCAAGCAAGGAGTACCATGACATACAAAACAACCCCATGGTAAAACCCTGCAAGAGCCCATTCAAAACAAACCAAATCCCATCACCACAGACACTAATACATACACAACTAAAGACTCAACACAAACTAGGAACCATATGATTCCATGCTCTAGGAAATTCTGATTCAAGTCCCACCAAACCACAAAACCATGCATGTCATAGATCGGAAGGTAGATACACTAATCCACACATGCAGAGGGGGCTAAATTAAGAGTGGAGACATACCAGTGGTCGCTTCCAAGATTTGGAGTAGACAACAACCTCGAGTTGCCTAGAATGACCAACCCAGACCAAATCCATAGACGACAAAGGGCGTAGAACAACTTCCCAGTAATTCGGAATGAAACCTCACCTTAACGCCTGTCGTAATGACTCTACCACCCTCAAGGTTGGAAATTAAGCCTCGCATGCACACTGCCACCTTTCCAAGTGTAGCATGCATGTATAGGGTGTCCTAAAAGATCTGGGATATATGCATTAAACTATGGGCCAAGGTGAGCCGAACGAGGCCAACTCACACTTCGATCGGGGAAGGTGGTGTCGACTCACCTCCTGTTTCTGACTATCTTTATTATCTTGCTAAAGAATACCTTGGAGGGGGAGCATATCATCTTAAAGGGTGTTTGGAGGCCATACCATCTCTACAATTCTCCCTAGATGACCACAACTCTAGTTTTCCAAGAAATGTGTAGCTCTGTTACCTTCTCTTCGGACATGAAAAGTGAGGAAGTAGTCAAAAAGTGGAAGGATCTCTTCAACTTCCTGCACCAGATGTGCAATAAACCAACTGTGACTGAGCTTTTCCCATTGAGTTCCCTAGTTTAACTTATTGGTTATGTCAACCACCAATCTTGAATTCCTTCAATCACTATCATTTTATAATCAGTTCTTATATGAATGAGAAGGCCTTGTTTAATCACAGTGAACACTGCCTCATTGTTACAAGCATGACAAGAGTTTGCAGGGAAGACAACTCTGGTTTTCTTATAATTCATAAGGAGACCACCATACCCAACATTCCTTGTGTTTCCTTTCGAAACACCATCAAATCTTAATTTAATAAAGCCATGTGGTGGCCCCGTGAAATGTTGTGGTAACGAGGTGTAATAATTCAAAATTTTCCAGGATCTTAGGGCTATCATACTTGTAGATAAGATCAACGGATTAAGAATTCTTGCTTCATGAGGTGCTACCTGCCAATCATTTGGATGCCACTTTTCTGAGAGGATGGTCTCTTTAATATTCTGGATAATCCCAGCTCAAATAACCACTTGAGGTTTTCTTATCTTTAAATATTATGTTATTTCTTTCTTTCCAGATGGCCCACAATAGGAAGCCCAAAATTAAATTCCATGCTCATTTTAAAATAGGGCTCAAGAAAATGCATTTACGCCATAGGAGTATGGACTCCTTGATGCTCTGAGGATCCCTATCCAAGTGTCCAAACATATCCCCTACTTGATGCCATTTTTGGACCGCAAAAGGGCAAGTGTTTAATAAATGTTCAAGGTGCTTATTGTTTTGACTACTTAAGAAGCAAAATGAATGGCCCTGGAAACCTCTCTTTTGGAGCTGGTCTCAAGTAAGAATTCACCCATGACATACAAACCATAGAAAGTGACTTATTTTTGGCCAAAATATACTCTTCTAGATCTTCTTCCATTGAGGACACTAGTGATTTTGATATTCTTATGCTTTAAGCATGTATGATTCCTTAATGTTAAATGAACCCTAGGTCGAGTAGCCCCACCGCAGAATGTCCTCGCCATCTTGGAAGTTATTTTCCTTGATTTAATTTCCTTAACCATAATTTCCCATTTCTCATAGGGAGGAGGATTTTTCTAATTCACTACCTCTTTCCACTATCTCCATCCAAAACTTGGATGAGAAGCTTTCCAGAATTGGTCAGCGATATATTAATTCCTACTAGTTATGTAAAGGAAAATATCCCCTAGATCTAGTCGACTGAACAATTTTTCTCTCTGCTGCCAGGAGTCTTGCCAATAGAGTTGTACAACCATTTCAAATTTCCCAGAAGAAATCTTGATTTATAAGACCCTCGTCCTTTGCAGCCAAGTTCTAGATTTTAGATCCTCTAGGGGGGTCCATGTATCTTAGGATATCTTCTGTTTGCAATGGCATACCATATTTTTGGGTCCAATTTTTCTTCCATAAATCTAGTCCCCTTTTTATCCATATCCATCAAATCTTAGCTCCCATAACTTGGTTCAGGGTAAGGGGTCCCTAAGACTTAAGCCTCCAGCCATCTTAGCAAGGGTGAGAGTGTTTTAGGATACCAAGGCCCATTTCTTTAATTTTTGAGCACCTTTCCATAAAAATTTATGAATATGTTGACCATAGCTGAACAAGAGGTTTTAGGAGAGGCCATACCTGAGAGCTGGTATATAGGGATAGACTAAAGGACTACCAACTAGGTTGAGAGCTCTAAACTCCCAACCACTAAGTTTCAATTCGATTCTAAGAAGGAGATCTTGCCAACAAGAGGTCTTTAAAGATTTATATGCTAAAGGGATACCCATATAATTCATAAGTAAAGACCCAATACCGAACCCCAATAGACGGGCCAGGAAAGTTTGAATCGACCTTGGGGTATTAAAAAAAAAAATGTTAGATTTCTCATTATTATTCAAGGTACCTGAGGCTATCATAAACTCTTGAAGAATCTCTCTGATTTTTCGATCTTCTCTCAAGGATACTTGACAAATTAGCATGATGCCATCCAGAAATTTCTGGTGGGTGATGGATAGATTATTTCCCCCAAGGTCGAAAACACTTAAGATGAGAAGTGTGAACAACCGATTACAAGTATCTACCCAATCCCTTAGCTACCAAGATGAAGATGAAAGGGGATATCAAATATCCATGCCTGAGGCGATGAGTGTGATTAAAGGTTCAGGAGGGAGAGACATTGAGCATGATAGAGAAAATCGGGGAGGAGAAAAGCGAGAAAATACAATTCACCCATTACTGATCAAATCCAAACAACTTCAAGATACTCATTAGATAGGACCACCTAAGGCGGTCATAAGCTTTGGATAAGTGTAATTTTATCATCATACTAGGGGATTTGAGTTGCTTTAGGGAATGAATCATCTCTTGAGAGGTAATAATTCCATCCAGGATTTGGTGGCCTTCCACAAAACCATATTTCTCTAGAGAGATAAGGGCAGGTATAAGAGGCTTTAGGAATTTGACAATAATAATAGAGATAATTTTATAGATATTGTTACATAAAGAGACAGGTCTAAAGCCCTTCAAATCCTTTGATTTGGTCGTTTTATGGATTAAAGCAATAAAAGTTGAATTAAAACTCAGACATACCTTCTAGTTCCATCTGGATTCCTCCACCACTTCAAGTATATCCTTTCTAATAAAGTTCCATGCTTCTTGATAAAACTCCACCATGAACCCATTGGGTCTAGGAGATTTGTTCTTCACCATTCCTTTGACAACATCCTTTATTTCCTCCAGAGTCACAACATACATTAGGGCCATGTTCTATTCTTGGGAGATTAGCCGAGGGATGTGTCAAGTGATTCTCGAAATAGAATTCAATCTATCTTGGGATGGTTTCGAGAGGAGGATCTAGAAATGATTAACCACCAGATCCTTCATCTCCTCATGTTGAACCAATCGATTCCCTGAACCATCCTTAAGAGAGAATATGTGGTTATGTTGTCTATGTTGGATCATTTCTTTATGGAAAAACCTTGTGTTGCACTCTCCCTCTCGAAGCCATTGGATTCAGGATTTTATTTTCCAAATAATTTCCTCTTGTTTCCTTCTTTCTTCCAACTATTTCAAGAGGAGACCTTCAGTCTAAACCAAGGTCTCTAATCTTCCTTCTAGAATGATTCTTTATTGGAATTCTTGTATTCTATCTTGAATTTTTTTCTGCTCTTGCTGGATGTAACCAAACTATTCCTAGTTCCATTTCGAATAATAGATCTTGTAACCAAAAGGTTTCAAAGCGGAAGGGGTGATTTTTGGTCCCTACTTTTAAATCAATCTCCATCGTAATAGGCTAATGATATGATCCCATACCCAGGAGAAAGGAAGATTCTAAGAAGATATCTCTACTTATAACCTGTTAAAAAAAAAAGAAATCAGTCCAAGCGTGATGCTACCTAATGAGACGCCACCCTTCTATTATTCCAGGTGAAATTGATTGTAGGCATATCCACTAGGTGTTGTCCTGCAATTGTGTCTTGGAATGCTTCCATATCTACATCCATCCTACGAAATCCTCCCTCTTTTTCTTCTAGCAATGCAATTATATTAAAATGTCCACCAAGAATCCATAATTCCTCCTCATATAACAATTTCCGTTTTCCTAAATTCTTAATTAAAACCCATTTTTCTCGTGGAATGTGAGGCCTAGAAACCCCAGTCAGAAGAGCCCAATCTCTAGTTCCAATGTGGTGGAAATTACTTGATAGAATCCAGGGAAGGCTGACCTAATCTTCAAATATCACCTCTATCAAGTTCAAAAGGATAACAAGCTCATGAGCACTGCCATTGTAATCTAGGGCCATCACTTTGTATTAAAGTTTCAGGCTTTTTACGATATCTTTCAACCTATATTCCGAGATTTTTGTATCTTGAATAATCATGATGCTTGGATGATCTTTTCAATTCTGGTCTTTCAAATACTATTTCTTGCCTATATTGTTGAGGCCACAAGCATTCAAGGATGTAATGATCATTAAGAATTTTTATTAAGATGGTGGAAGCCTGCGGACAGCGGTACAACCCTTCCCGAATTAAACAACAAGTTGACCACCATTTGTATGGATTCTTGTAGGTTCTTGCATCTTCTTTTCATGCCTCCTTTCCCAACTATAGTTGATTCCGGTCCCTATCCTTACAAATATCCAAAATGATTGGGATAATATGTTGTTATGGATCCCTTCCTGGCTTGGAATCGTTGAAAGGTTTCACGTTATAGTTTATTTTTCTCTCCAGGGATAAATATTTCATCCAGGTGCATCTATTCATTCAACAGTCTTCTCATAACTTGTTCCTTTGTGCTCAGCTCTTCTTTTGAGCCATCCATTTCCATATTTTCTTGTTCTGCCTTCATGACTTGGTCTTCTTTCTCCTCAGGTTCATCTTCAACTTTTGTCTTAGGTTGTTGTCCACCCTTCGGTTGATTTTAAGGGTTTTCTGGGTTGGTTGGGCCACTGGATTCATTGATACTCTCCTCCTCCTCTTCCAGGGTTTCAAAGCGATTTATTTCATTAGATCCTTTCTTGTGATGTGGATGCGTCGTGGTTATTGGGGCTTTCCCATTCCTTTTCTTGTTTTTGACTTCCTGAAATCCTTCATTGTCCTCCTGTCCTTTTGTTGGATCTTTGGCTTTTGGCGAGTTTGTCACTTTAACTTGATTTAGAGGGCATTCCTTATAAAGGTTCCCGTACTCATGGCATTGTTTGCATCTGAAAGGAATGTGTTCATAATCTAGGGGTTTCTGCCATACCTCATCTTGATACTCCAACTCTATGAATTTTGGGAGGCGTTTAGTAATGTTCATGTATACACAAATTCGTGCATAGGAGGTATACCTTCCTCTCTTGGTTGAATCCGCCACTTTGAAAAAGCTCCCAATAGAATTTCCTATACCTTCCAATATCTCTGGATTCCAAAAATCCACCAAGACTCCAAACAATTCGACACATACCAGGGTGGCCATAAATTTCTCCTCGTCTGTATTGTAGCATTCTTCCAAATGTCGCATGAAGAGTCCCACATTGTAGTATAAATATGGTTTGTTCTCGAAGATCCTTTGCTTATCTTCTAGGTTAGTGAAGATCAATGTCAAGAACCCTCGAGCACCCAAATTCAAATCTATGTGTCCTTTTCGCTGCCATTTAACTGTATCCATTTTACCATATCTCATTTAGAGGGAAATATACCATTGAACTTACAAATCAGAGCATGACCTTTCATAAATTTCCAGTATGTCTCCAGTTTATTGTTAGGACGAATTATAAATCAAGGTTTCTTAAGTGCTCTTGGCATACATTGTCCCCTTATTTGATTCTGCCATTGAGCCCTCAACACTAGGGTTCCTTTGGCTCCTCTTCTTGCTCTGCTAACTTCCACTGTCGCGCCTAGCATGCTTGATACTCCCACAACAATATTTTTGTAGAAGGGGACCAATCCCCTCCCCACGTGTGTTCCCATACCCGCCGTCTGTATTTGCAGGGAAGGAGGTCATTTCCCCGTGCACAGAGGTTGTTGAGATAGTGATTTAGAGTTTGCACAAGGAAACCCTAGTAGAGTGTTTCCTCATCCATCCTGCACTAGTGCTTGAATATAAATCATTGAGAATACTTAGTTTTTTGTCAAGGTTATAGGAGTATATTGGTAAAAGAATAACATCATCAATGAAAATAATAAGGACAATGATTAATTGACATAAAATAAACACAACATGTGTTTTTAGAGGTGATTTCTTCTAACCAACCCTCATTATTCTTAAACTTGTATACTACATATAACTAAATAGAAATACACTATTTACACTCGTAAGCTAAATTAAATATAAGAACTATATGTTTAGCCATTATTTTAGTGGTTTCTATTATATCTATCAAATGAATATAGAAAATCATTATATTTAGTTAAATGATACCAAATATCATATCTTACACAAAATTAGACGATGACATATAATAAATATCAATGATTATAAATCATTCTAGATCCATTTTAATTTTGGATTGTCCAAGTGCGGAGAGGGATGAAATGTCTTTTCACTCTAAATGCATCTCAAGATATTTGATCCATCTAAACACTTGGTAGATTGAGAGTTAATGGATCTGGGCTCATTTAATTATTAACTATCATTATAAATGTACTTATTAATTTTATGTATTTTATTTTATTTATTTTTAGTTTTATTTTTATGTAAATTTAAGAAGTCAAAATGTTTTACTAATAATAATAGCCAAATGTTTTATTTGATTTGAGTTGTTTTCTATTTTTTTTTTTCTTCTTTTTCTTTTTACTTATTCAAATTGTTAAATAAGACACTACAAAATCTCTACCACGCTGGATTATCTGTAGGTCCAGTACTAATTTTAAATCGGGTAATTATTCATTTACAACTATAATACCACTAGCAAAACTATATAAAATAAATGGCTAATAAATGTTAATATACATCAATCCATAATAAGTATCAAACCACTTTTTTTTATTATATATGTCAAGTTGCTAAAAATTGAAAAAATCACAAGAAAAATAATAATAACTATTATTATTATTAAAAAGAATCAAATTTAAACATATATACATTTTAATCAAACATGTAACAAGATTTTTAACGTGGAGATTCACCCCATTTTATTATAGAGATTCTTAATTTATAAATAAGCTTTATTACAATACCATGGCTTATCAACACCACATGCTAAAAAACCATAAATTATTTTATATGAGGTTTGTTTATATATTTATTTTTAATTAATGAATTTAATTAAAGAGGTACAAAAGGCCTAACTACATTGAAAATAAACCTTAGCCTTTAAATTTTGCATGCTACTAAAAATATTCTAAAATATTTTAGAGACGTTAAATCCCAATCATACACTTAATAATTAAATTAAATTTTTGGAAAATCTATTCCGAAATAAACATACTTATAAATATAATTAGAAAAATTAAATATTAATATGATACCAAAAAAAAAATATTGCTAAATCTAACTTTATCCTAAATCTTATTAATAAATATTATTGTAAAATAAATATATGCTTTTATTTTATAGAATAATAACTAAGATGAATCTAGATTACAATTCAATAGGAAAAAACAAATGAGACTTTATTTGCAAATATAATCAAACTCAATGATCCTCAGACTAGTATTGTAAAGATAATATATCATGTTATTTCATGTTATCTTGGAGTCTAAATGTTCACTGCATTTAGTATTATCACCCTCTACTTTTGATCTTCGACTATGTTTATGGATGGTTTTTGATATATCGTATTTTTTCCTTAAAATAAAGTTTATTAATGTTGGTATATATGGTTTTAATGTTGGTATATAATAGACCAATGTTTGGTCTCAGCGGACGTTAACCACCACCATCATCATCATCATCAAGTAGTTTTAATATTTTTGTGTTAAGAGATGTTTTCCAGTTTAATATAATAGAGATATTGTAATGTTTTATATTTTAATTAGGTTAAAAAAAATCAAAACAAAATTAAAAATAATGTTAAATTAAAGTAAAATGTATTTTTTTTTGTTTTTCTTATGGTACTTTTCTTTAATATAGTTTATTTTTCCCATGATATTCTTAACCCATCTCTTTTCTAATGTAGCCTATTTAAGGCTAATAATTAATCTAACCTAGATCCATTTTAACTTTAGATCTACTGAGAGGGATCAAATCACTTTTCACTCTAAAAGAAGTTTACACCTCAAGAGATTTGATCCCTCTTGGCACTTAGTAAATCCAATGTTAAGATAGATCTAGGTTGGTTTATATGTAAAAGTATATTATTATTTATCATATTAATGCTTTTTCAATAAGATAAAATAAAATATAATTTTTTTCAAATATAGCTTAGATCATGTTTACGGGGTTTTGTATAGACGTGATCCGATGCTCTGTTAAGGCACTCCCCTTGATGTGAAGTCACTGATTCAATTCCCGCCCCTATTGGGGTGATATATTGGACATGTTGAAAAACTAACACTGCTAAAAATACAAAAAAATATATAGATATACTAAACATCTAAATATTTTGAAATAAAAGATGAATTAAGAATTTTATTTTGCCATATATATAAAAAATCATATTCATTTCCTAATTTTCATAAAACCGTTTATAAGAAAATAAATTTATAAAAAAATTATCTTGACTTTGTTTTACTTTTAAGGAAATCTTCCCCAAATTCATTTTCCCCCGCGCTTTGCACCCGGGATCCCTACATTTTTCACATGTCACAGTGATGACTGGTGTAATACACCACCCCCCCCCCCCACACACAAAAGAATCGTATTATGAGAATAAAACCATACCTACAGTGTTGGTACATTTAAGGTTTCACCTTATCATAAGTTAACATTCTATGTATACGATTAAGTACATTTAAGTGAGAGGGTTGGTAGCTCTTTTAATTTTCTTTCTAATTAACTAAAACAGTAATGAATGGGTCTATATATTTAATTGTCAACTTAAGGTTAGTATAGAAGTTGCGAGTTACCCTGCAATGTTTATCCACGTGACATGTTTTTCTTTTATTGGTTGGTTCAATAGTTGTAGTTAAATAATTATTTTCACTAGAGTATGAACCACACTCGTTGGTTCGAAACATGTCGACAAAGATTTTCTAATGTGATTTTTTCGAAAATATTTCAAAAACTCAAATTATAGACAACACGTTCCCTACTAACCAAACCCCATGACACAGACATGTATTACGAGAAATAAACAACAAGATAAGATAAAATTGTGTACCTTTTTCCTATAAGGTGGATATTTGGTGAAGTCAACTAGGGTTACTCCAAATATCCATGCTCTTAAGCTCCCTTTTTCTGTTTCTTGCATAATAACAACAGAACTCACAAAATATGTCCTTGTGAAACACTCGTTAGTATTAGTGCATTAAACATAAATAAAAACAAAATAATCATTAAATAAAAATAATTGGTTGCGGAGCGGGGGGGGGAGTGGATTTTTCATATTATACTATAACAAGTATAAAATTTTCTCCTCCATAGCCCTTTGTCCATGTTCCTCCTCTCACCATAATTCATTGTGAGGGCACAAAACAATTGTAGGTTATTGCATGGAAGTGAACGCGTCTCTAATTTGCCAATAATTTGTTAAAATTATCTTTTCTCTTCTTATTCCATGGAGGGGATTATTTTTATAGATGGCTTGGAGGAGTGATCATAATGCATCTAGACACTTTGTTGACCATGTTTGATATGATCGTTTCTTTTCTATCCTTGAAAATTGATCAACTTTGATCTTGTTTTCTCTTATCCATATTGTTGCTTCAAATTTATTTTCTTGAGTAACTAGAGAGCTGTTGAACACTTCAAATCTCCTTGTCAAGTCATAAGAAGCATTTTTAGGCCTAACAACACTAGCTGCTAGTGTTTCAGGTGCACTAAAGGTGTAAAAATCAAGTTTTATAGAGTTTCCTTGGATCAATTTCTGCATTCTAGTCTCCATACGGATGTTATTCCCTAAAGAACCCAAAGGGGTGATATTTTGACCTATAAAAAAAAGTTGCTTAGAATTTTGATTCAGCTCAGGGGTGGCTAGCTGCAATAAATTTGTTATGTAGCTAGCCTATGGTTGGGTGGAGAGTGAAAGTGCTTCCTTTAGTCACTAACCATCTTAACATACTTAGATAAGTTTAATTTAATTATATGTTTGAGTTATGGAATGTAATTTTTCATGAATTTCATATGTTTGTTATAATCTCTTACATATCCATGAACATTAATAGATTCTTCAAAGACGATGTTTTCTATTATGCACAGAATTGGCATGAAGCCTCTTATGTTTATGGGAATGATGAATGACTAGACTATGTTGTCCAATATTGTGTTTCTGGTTTATCTTATTAACCATGTCTGATGTTCACTTTGTTCTTACACTAATTATCTTAGGAATTGAATAGCTCAAATTTCTCAATGGAGTTATGATGTCTAATGATAATCTATAACTTTCTTTATGTAGTTATGGAATTTTGAGTATTCCATATTCATGTAATTAATAGAGCATACATGCTTCTGAATACGACTAACCAACTTGCAAGATAGATGTAGAGTTTTATTAACTTAATGCTTTATCCTTGTAAAGCTATCATAGCTATGTGAATTTGATGTTGGAGTGACTGATAGGTCTTCCCTTGCACTGCATTGAAACCTATGTATATTTTGGTATTGGGGCCTTAGCCTCCTTCTAGTCTAAGAAATGTGTGTGTTGGGTGTCAAAATACCTATCCGCCACTACTAGTTAGCAAGAAAAGGCTAGGTATTTAGGAATTCATGCCCTAATGCTTTTCATTACATACAAAAATGGAGAACTTAAATTTCACCATATAAGGTCATTGAGATCTTAGGTCTCTAGACCCCGAGTCTATGCGCCTCAATGCAAAGAATGTTCAATTTCAAGACTTGTGTGGTCATAATAGGTAGAAGAGTTGGTTTTTGGGTAGTTTCACTATTCCATATTCATGTAATTAATAGAGTATACATGCTTCTAAATACGATTAACCAACTTGCAAGATAGATGTAGAGTTTTATTAACTTGATTCTTTCTCCTTTTAAATCTATCATAGCTATGTGAATATGATGTTGGAGTGACTAATAGGTCTTCCCTTGCACTGCATTGAAACCTATGTATATTTTGGTATTGGGGCCTTAGCCTCCTTGTTGTCTAAGAAATGTGTGTGTTGGGTGTCAAAATACCTATCCTCCATTACTAGTTAGAAAGCAAAGGTCAAGTATTTAGGACTTCAGGCGCTAATGATTTTCATTAAATACAAAAATGGAGAACTTGGGAAATTTCCCCATATAAGGTCACTGAGATATTATGTCTCTAGACCCCGAGTCTATGCGCCTTAATGCAAAGAAGTTTCAATTTGAGGACTCGTGTGGTCATAACATGCAGAATACTTAGCTTTTGGGTAGTTTCACTATTGTTTGTAAACACCTTAACTTGGTGTATCTGCTAGTCACTAGATCATCAAAGCATCAAGATTCACTACATGAGTATATGGGAAAATGCTCAACATTATGGGGCAAAGGATGGAATCCTACCCCATCAAAACTAGGACTTGTGGGCCCCATTGGACTATCGCATCCCTCGAGTAGTTGCGTGAGGTGTGGAGAAGCCCAATGTTTATTGGTAAATATCAAATTTTGTTCATCAATTGTAAAACATACGCATGTGAAGAGCCTCAATGTCAAGGTAATATATGTTGGGGCCAACATGACGCACATCAGGGTGAGCCCTATCATGCTTTCGTTCCTTCAGGCCATCAGGTATGTAAAGAACTTGCATGAGGAATTGAAAATAGGAACTTGAACTAACATGATATCAACAAGTGGGTGGACCCAACCAGCCTTCGAGCCTTTTGGATCCAAAATAAGTTTTGTAGAGTAGACGCTAGTAGATCCAAGCCTTTGAGTTTTCTGGCAATCGAGTTACCATACGAGGATGCAACAGAGAGTGACACCAAAATAACCTATTCTAACATGGCATAGACCCGTGGCTTCCCACGTCATCTCTTGGCCTTTTCACATGATGACTAAACACTATAACATGCAGAATGCCCCATTTTCCTTAGCACAAGTTAAAACAATAAACCTTGGAGATCAAGTTAAAACAAGTAGGTAACACTCCCACAGCCTATGATGGAACAAGGGGCTAGTAGGTGGTTATAGATTAGTATTAGAGCATTGGTTCAAACACTCTTCCTAGAGGACCAAAGATACACAACATGAATGAAGTGGGAGCTATGATACATAGCAGTAACAAAGCAAAGGTTCAACATTATAGTTGAAGAGGCTCACATGCAAAGGATAAAATTGCATTTGATAGTTTATTTGTTATATATCTTGATTTTAGACTTACAATTGATGTTACTCCTAGCCCTACTAGATTTTTGATATGTCATTTTGTTTTCTAGCTTGTATAATTAACACAGGGTTTGATTTTGTTAAAAAATTCATATCAACATACTTAGCGCTATGATACCAAGGTGATGAGTTAATATATTTATACTTGATAGAACTAACAGTTTCATGTTTGTGACAACACATATGGAGACAAAAATTACAATAAAAATTATAGGAATGAGAAGCACAATGGTATAGTAGAGCATGGAAAAAACCCATCATGATCAAGAAGAGCAGTTAGTTGGAAAGATGTTAGAATAAAATTCCCCTGATTGGATGGATACCACCAGGATCTTAAGTGTTGAATTGAGAATTTGCAAGGCAGACAATGAAAATATTATGAGAGCACAAGAAATGAAAGCAGAGGTGAATACAATGATCTTGTTGAGACTTTCATATCTAGAAAGGAAAAAGTAACAAGAGCCTTATGCCAACTATTTGGGTAGTCACAAATCCAGGAAAATTCCATTTGAAATCAAAGAGCTTAGATTGGAAACCAATAAGGAAGAAGGAAAAAAAAAAGGAAAAGGCACAGACAATCCAATGAAGACATAGAGAGGGGAGAAAATCCACTCAAAACTCCAAAAAGAGAGAAAAATAACCATGATCAGTTGTCTAGTGTTGCAACAAGAAGATAACATCAACACAGAAGGAGTTAGAAAATAATAATGATGAAGGAGTTGAAGAAAGTAAAGTGCCATAATTTTGATGGGGAGATCAATAAGAATGAATACATAGAAGCTTGGTTTTTTGGGCTTGAGGAAATACTTTAGAGTTAATGGTTACTCTTAAAACATGAAGGCCAAGGTAGCCATTTTGAACTTGAAGGGAAAGGTGGATATGTGGTGGGAATATTTGAGAAATGTTAAAGGAATTAGTGAAAAAAAAATTACATGGAGAAAATTTGAGAAATATTTTGAGAAAACTACTTGTATAAGAGGTACCATTACATCAAGACCAAAGAGTTCTATGCACATAAACTAGGACAATTTACCTTGGATGCTTAGGACAATAATATTTTTGGAGTTTTTGAGGCATGTGATATATATCAAGGATGAGAAGGTAAATATTCAAAGTTACCTCAGTGGGTTACCACAATCCTACCAAGAAGGGATAAAATTTGGTGAGCCAAGGACATTCAAGGACACCATCTAAAAGGACAAGCATTTTTATGATCAGACTTAACATAGAGGAAAATTATAAATAGAATGGAGAAAGAAGGATATATCCAATTTTAAAGGGAAAGGACCAAAATCCTCAGAACATAAGAAAATGTTGAAAAATACAACGATAAAATCCTAATTTAATTTTTCCTTGAATGAAATTAGGAATTAAATTGTAATTCTAATTCTCATAGCAACTTGTAATAGTTAACTAAGTTAATTTGACTTAGCTGTCTCCATTAATTCGATTTGGGAGTCTATCTAGAGTCATGTAGAGTGGTTCCTAAAATTTAGGGGCCGAGGTCGAGTTCGTTTGAGTTGTAATTATTTAATTCAGATTAACTGAGTTAAATTTAGTTAAACTAGTTCCAATTGAAAGTAGAGGGAGATCCAGTATAGGGGTGTAACCTCTAGTAGTGGGGTGTAACCAACACTGCTCAACTAGTAAAATCAAGATTCACCCATAATTAACTCATGCATGTCATATCAAAGAAAGACCTAGTTGAAATTGGAGTTCAGGGACACTGTATTATCAGTTGTATAATCATCTGAATTGTACAGGTGGTGCATGAAATTAGAGGAAGGCCTACGATGGATTATGTAGTTATGGATGTGGAATTTCTTAATCAAATATGGGATAATTCCCTAGGAAACTGCGCAAGGAAATAGGAGCTTGGCACACAACATATTTGGCTAAGTATTGGTTGGAGCTTGTTTGTGAAGCAGTGAGATAGATTGAGATAGTGCAGGGGTTGCTCAGGCTTGAGAAAAGCATTATAATATTCTCATATTTTCAGATTAATGCAATATATAGATAGCAAGGGTTTTTAGTTGTGGCTTTCCCTAAAAAATTATTGTGCTATGTATGATTTAATTCTTTCTCTTTTATGCTTCATGATTTCAATGATTGTTTATTGTTTCCACTAATGAGTAGAGTAGATTCAAGTCAATTTTTTTGGGCATATTACAATCTGCAATTTTAATTTGCAAGGAATTTCTACATGGTATCAGAGTTGAAATAATATAGAAGAGGAGAATACAAGTTTTTCTTTTGCAGAAGAAATGGAATTTGCAGTATCATACTTCAGAGCCAGCAGAATGTTGTTCTACAGATTTAGACTCAAATATGTCCTTAAGGGTAGTTCGAACTATATTTCTTGGAATGACAGGATGGAGGCAGTGTTGGAAGACAATGATCTTAAGGAATTCATAGACAAAGATATTCCTATGCTGGATGATGTTAAGGATCTGGAAGAGTGGAGAAAGTGTGTGGAAAAGGCGAGAAGGATTATCCTAGAAGGAGTTCAAGATCATATTATCTCAAACGTGCACAGTAAGGAAACTCTATTTTCAATGTGGAAGGTCTTGACAAACCTGTTTCAAAACATGAGTCCACAAGAAGATGACACTGAAGGACAAGATTAGAAAGATCAATATGGAGAAGGGTGACACAATACCAAAGTACTTGACCAAATTCACCCAATGTCGGGATGAGATTGCAAGCGTCAATGTTATAGTTTTTGAAGATGATCTAGTGATCCTACAACTTCTAGGTCTTCTCAGGAGCTGGAACAACTACCAAGACTCAGTTAATGGGAGGGAGAAACTACTAGAGTGGGAGCGATTGTTGTCCAACCTGGTACAAGAATATATTCGGCAGAACATTAGAGATTGATCCTCATCCAAGCATGATGATGAGGAGAACTATGCCTTAGCTACAAATCCGAAGAAAGGTAAGAGGAATTAATCCCATTCCAAATTAGATTCTAGTCAGGGCAGCAAGAGGAAGGACATGTCAAATATTAAAAAATTTCACTATCACAATCTGGGACACTATACCACAAAGTGTCAGCACAAAAAGGTCGGTAAGAATCCCTCAGAAGGACTAGTAGGTGAAGCTCCTGCTTAATAATTCAAACTGGATTTCACCCTCATCACTTGCATGGTGACATCGATGATGGGTAGCGTGTGGCACCTGGATAGTGGAGCCTCATTCAATATGACCGAAAACAAAGCATTCTTCCGTGACTTGGAGGAGAAGTACCTCTAGATGCACATCGAGATGGGAGATGATGGGAGGTATAGTGTGACGACATTAGTACTGTGACCTTTTAGATGGATTTTGGTTCTCCTCTCACATTAAAAGATGTAATGTATGTTCTGGATTTGAATAAGAATTTGTTTTTATTTGTCATATTGGAGGATGGTGGCTACGATGTGATATTTAGCAAGGGAAAGGCTTTCCTTCATCAAACAACCTTAGGATAGGTGGAGCAGATTGGGGTTCAGGTGAAGAACCTATACAACTTGGATGTAGAATACTATGTTGCCTTGATGTTTAAAGCAGATAAGGTGAAGAGACGAGATATCGGTGAGTTGCGGCATACAATTTTGAGTCACTTGCACCACAGAGCTTTGAAGATCATGCAACAAATGTCTACAGGAGTTCCCAAGGGTACACTAGAGGAGAGAGACACATGCAAAGGATGTACATTGGGGAAGTACAACAAAGCTTCTTTTCATGATAAAGACAATCGACCACAAAAAAATCCTTGATATATTTCACTCAGATGTGTGTGGACCATAATCGACAACATCCATGGACAAGCCCAAGTATTATGTAATATTTGTTAATGATTTTTCTCATTACTGCTAGATTTTCATGTAGACAAAAGGATCACATGTTTGCTAAATGTTGTGAATTTAGAGCACTTGTTGAGAAATATACTGGAAGGAAAGTTAAATCTGTCAAAAGAGATAATAGTGGAGAATATGTATCGAATGAATTCAAGAAATTCTTTGCATCAAAGTGAATTCGACGAGAGGTAATGGCACCTCACAACCCACAAAAAAATGGGGTGGCTGAAAGGAAGAATATAAGTATTGTGGGAATGACAAAGTCTATGTTACATGATCAGGGCTTACCATTGCAATTGTGGGTTGAAGAATGCAACACACCTGCTTATTTTCCAAACAGAATCCCTCATTGAATTCATGGGATGAATGCACTATAAGAATATTTTTCAGGTAAGAAACCAGATGTGGCACACTTTAAGATCTTTGGTTCATCACTCTATTGTCATGTTACCAAGGATGCACGAAAAAATATAGAGCCAACAACTGAGTTGGGCATATTTGTGGGGTACACTGATACACCTCACAATAATCCAGTGTACCTCTCATCCAACAGGATGAAATTGGTGCGTACAGATGTGAATTTTGATGAAGATAAGGCCATGAGATGTTCCCTTGAGAGGGATCTTCACTTACACGTAGATGAGGAGATTTTAACTCCAAAGGAAGAACCTTAGGATTATGTGGAGAAGATACATGCAAACAAGCAGAGAGTGGAAGCACCCACTCATGTAGAGACTTCTAGATATGAAAGGAAGTGCACTAGAGAGACCAACATATTGATGCATGATGCTAGAGAGAATGTGGGAGCACCCACATAAAAACGCAGGCAGAGAAGGTCACCATATCGGTACACTATCTACATGGCTCTTATGAGCAAGATTGTAGAGATTGAGCCATCCTCATTCACGGAAGCATTGCATAAACCAGTATGGGCGATGCCATGGCTGAGGAGTATGACTCCGTTATCAAAAATATTGTTTGGGAACTGGTCCCAAGACTAGAAGACAAGTCAGTAGTGAGTTCCAGATGGCTTTACAAGCTAAATCAAGCAACAAATGGGAGTGTGGAGAAACACAAGGCCATATTTGTGGCCAGAGGATTCTCTCAATTGAAGGGAATTGGTTATGATGAGACTTTTTCTCCAGTAACAAGGTACTCATCAATCATATCTATTCTAGCACTATCAGCACAAATGGGATGGAAGGTACATTATATGGATGTGAAGACAACATTTCTCAACAGTATGATTAAGGAAGAGGTGTATATTAAGCATTGTATGGACTAAGACAAGCACCCCGTACTTGGTACACCAATATTGACAGCTATTTCATTGGGTTGGGATTCACCAAAAGTGAAGCAGATGCAAACTTTTACCATATTGTGGTTGAAGGTAAATTGTTGATTATAGTATTATATGTCGATGATTTGATTTTAACAGGTGATGAGAAGTTGATTAAATCTTGCAGAGAGGATCTTGCAAGATAATTTGAGATAAATGACATGGGGATCATGCATTACTTTCTTGGTATGGAAGTATGGAAAGGAGATGAGGAATTGTTTGTCTCCCAAGGAAAGTATGCCAATGATATACTGAAGAAGTTCCACATGGAGAGCAGAAAACCCATGGAGACTCCTCTAGAAGGTAATTGGAGGAATGAGGATGCTACTTTGGGTGAAGTAATGGAGGGTAGTATTTATAGACATATTGTGGGTTCACTTACATACTTGGTGAACACACAATCGGACATGTGTTTTACAATTAACCAACATAGTCAAGCCATGGTTAAGCAAACCAAACTTTATTGGAAGGAAACTAAACGTGTTGAGATACCTTAGAGGCACCACTCAGTTTGGTCTTTGGTATAGATAGACAGATGGAGTGAAGATTCTAGGCTGCACAGATGCAGATTGGGCAAGGAGTCCATCTGACAAGAAAAACACATCATGAGGAATCTTCAGTATTGGGTCAGTAGCAGTTTCTTGGTAGAGCAGGAAGTAGATATTAGTTACACTTAATTCAGCAGAAGTAGAGTAAATCACTGCTAGTCAAGCAGCTTATGAGGCTACCTAGATGGGGAAAATTCTTTTTGGGTTATGTGGTCAGCATAGGGATCCTTCAATGATTTACTGTGAAAATCAACGTTGTATTAAAATCTCTGAGAATCCAATTTTTCATGATCATTCCAAGCATATCGACATCCCTGGTATCACCATCTACGAGATTATGTGTAGAGGAGAATCATGTTGCTGGAATACATTCCTTCACAGGAGGAGGATGAAATTTTTTTGACAAAGGCTTTGTCAAGATGCAAATTCAAGTTTCACAAAGGTGGGATCGGGGTAGCAAATAATCCCTTTCTTGTTGAGAGGGAGTGTTTAAAAATGAAACAAGAAAATCCTCATTTAATTTTTTCCTTGAATTAAATTGTAATTCTAATTCTCATAGAAACTTGTAATAGTTAACTAAGTTAATTTAACTTAGTTGACTCAGGTAATTCATGTTGGGAGTCTATCTAGTAGAGTCATGTAGAGTAGTTCCTAAATTTTAGGGGCCCAGGTTGAGTTATTTTGATTTTTAATTATATTATTCTGTTTAATTGAGTTAAATTCAATTAAACTAGTTCTAACAGATGGAGGAATTAGTGGGATATCCAATAGTGGGGTGTAACTAGCATTTCTTGAAAATTAAACTGAATATTCACTCATAATTAACTCATGCATGTCATATCAGAGAAAGATCCAGTTGAGATTGGAGTTTAGGGATAATGTGATATTAGTTGTATAATCGTCTGAATTGTACAAGTGGTGCATGCAATCAGAGGAAGGCCTATGATGGATTGCACAGTTGTAGATGAGGAATTTCCCAATTAAATATGGGCTAGTTCCCTAGGAAATTGCACAAGGAAATAGGAGCTTGGCAGGCATCAGATTTGGCTAAGTATTGGCTGGAGCTTGTTTGTAAAGCAGTGAGATAGATTGAGATAGTTAAGAGGTTGCTCGATCTTGATCAAAGCATTGTAATCAATCAATCATGGTCACCCATGGTCCAATGTCACATTGTAACAAAGATTGTCTCAATATCAAGATCAACCATGGTCAACCATGTTCCAATGTTATATTGTAACAAATATTGTCTTAATATGAAAATTAACCATGGTAAACCATGGTCAACGATGTTTATTTTAGGGTTTATAGTATTTATCTTACGGTTTATATACCTAGGGTTTATAATATTAATCCCATGGGTTAAGTATTAATCCCATGGGCTTATAATCCCTTGGGCTTATTATTTCCTTGGGTTTATAATATCAATACTCTCGGTTTATTAATCTAAGAGCTCATATTCCTAGGGTGTATTATTATTCATAGGGTTTATAATATAAATCCTTCAATTTAATATATCATGTCCAACCATGGTTCAACGTTGCATTGTGATAAATATTATCCTGATATGAAAATCAACCATGGTGAACCATGGTCTAATGTCTCATTGTGATAAAGATTTTCTCGATATGAAAATCAATCATGGTTAAGCACGGTCAACCAAGGTCCTATGTCACATTCTGACAAGGATTTTCTTAATATGAAAATAAACCATGGTCAAGCGTAGGAAACCATGTTTATTTTAGGGTTTATAATATTTATCTTACGATTTATATACCTTTGGTTTAATAACATTCAGTTGGGTTCATAATCCCTTAGGATTTTAGTATTAATACCTTGGGTTTATTATTCCCTTGGTTCTATAATATTAATCCCTTGGGATTATTAATCTAAGGGTTTATATTCCTAGGGTTTAATATTGTTCCCTTAGGTTTAATATTATTCTATTAGGTTTATAATCTCTTAGGCTTAAGTATTAATCCCTTGGGTTTATTATTCCCTTAGGTTTATAATATGAATCATGGTCAACCATTTGTCACTCATGGTCAACCATGTTTAATAAAATCAACCATAGTCCCACATTACATAGTGAAAAGGATTGTGTCAATATGAAAATCGACCATGGTCAACCATGGTTCAACATCGCATTGTGACAAAGATTTTCTTGATATGAAATTCAATCATGGTCGAGTATGGTTTACCATGGTCCAACATCATTTTTTTCCAACATTCCATTTTGACCAAAATTGTCTCAATATGAAAATCAACCATGGTTAACGATGGTGAACCATATTTAATTTAAGGCTTATAATATTTATCTTAGGGTTTATATACTTTGGGATTTTAATATTAAACCCATGGGTTTAATATTATTTGATTGGGATTATAATCCCTTGGGCTTTTAATATTAATACCTTTCATTTGTTACTCCCTTGGGTTTATAATCATGGTCAACCATGGTCCAACATCACATTATGACAAAGAATGTCTCAATATGAAAATAAACCATGTTCAACCATCGTTAGAGATGGTCAATCATGGTCAACCATGGTCCAATGTCACATTGTGATAAAGATTGTCTCAATATGAATAAACAATGGTCAATCATGGTTAAAAGTCACATTCTGACAAATATTATCTCAATATGAAAATCAATCATGGTTAACCATGGTCAATCATAGTTAATCCCTTAGGTTTATTAATCTAAAGGTTCTTATTCCTAGGGAATAATACTATTCATAGGATTTATAATATTAATCTATGGGTTTAATATAAATCCACTGGGTTTATAATCATGGCCAACCATGGTCCAATGTCACATTGTGACAAAAATTTTCTCAATATGAAAATCAACCATGGCCCAAGACTGCGTTGTTACAAAGATTGTCTGCATATGAAAATCAATCATGGTCAACCATGGTCTAACGACGTATTGTGACAAAGATTATCTCAATATTAAAATTAACCATGGTCAACCATTTTTATTTTGGGGTTTAACATATTTATCTTATGGTTTATATACCTTGGGTTTATATATTAATCCCTTGGGTTTATAATATCAATCCTTTGATTTTATGAATGTAAGGGTTCATATTCCTAGGGTATAATATTATTCATAGTGTTTTTAATATTAATCCTAGGGTTTAATATAAGTCCCTTAGGTTTATAATCATGGTCCAACCCAATGTCACATTGTGACAAAGATTGTCTCAATACGAAAATCAACCATGGTCAAAAATGGTCGAAAGCTGTATTATGATAAAGATTGACTTAGTATGAAAATCAACCATGGTAAAACATGCTCAAAAATGTTTATTTTAGAGTTTATGATATTTATCTTAGGTTTTATATACCTTGGGTTTATAATATTATTCCCTTGGGTTTAATATTATTCCCTTCGGTTTATAATCCCATAGGTTTTTAGTATTAATCCCTTGGGTTCATTATTCCCTTAGGTTTATAATATGAATTCATTGGGTTTATTAATATAAGGGTTCGTACTACTTCCACATAATATTATTCATAAGGTTTATAATATTAATCTTGGAGTTTAATATAAATACCTTAGGCTTATAATCATGGTCAACCATGGTCCAACATCACATTGTGACAAATCTTATCTGAATATGAAAATCGAGCATGGTCAACCATCATCAACCCTCGTCAAGCATGGTCAATTATGGTCTACCATGGTCAACTAAGGTCAACCATGCTCCAATGTCGCATTGTGACAAAGTTTGTCTAAATCAAGGTAAATTTAATGTGTAGTTAAAGTAAAACAAATTTTGTGAAAGTAATTCTAACAAAGATTGTCTAATTATGAAAATTAGTAACAGTGAACCATGATGAACCATAGTCCAACGTCGTATTGTGACAAATATTGTTTCCATGTTTATTTTATCATTTATAATATTTATCATAGGGTTTATATGCCATTGTTTATAATATTTATTTTATGATTTTTTTATAGGATTTTCTCAATATGGAAACCAATCATGGTCAACCATGGTACAATGTCACATTGTGACAAAGATTGTCTCAATATGAAAATCAATCATGGTCAACGATGGTCCAACATCGCATTGTGACTATGATTGTCTCAATATGAAATCAATCATGGTCAACCATGGTTCAATGTCACATTATGACAAAGATTGTCTCAGTACAAAAATGAACCATGGTCAACCATGTTTATTTTAGCGTTTATAATATTTATGTTAACGTTTATACACCTTGGGTTTATAGAAATAATCCATTGGGTTTAATATTATATCCTTAGGTTTATAATCGTTTGGGGTTTTAGTATTTATCCCTTAGGTTTATAATATCAATCCCTTGGATTTATTAATCTAAGGGTTCATTTTCTTGGGCTATAATATTATTCATAGGGTTTATAATATTAATCCTACAGTTTAATTTCAATCCCGTAGGTTTATAATCATGGTCAACCATAGTCCAATGTCACATTGTGACAAAGATGATCTCAATATGAAAATCAACCATGGTCAACCATTTTCAACCATCATCAAACATGGTCAATCATGGTCAACCATGGTCCAATGTCACATTGTGACAAAGATTGTCTCAATACAAAATTTAGCCACGGTCAACCATGGTCCAAGGTCGTATTGTGACAAAGATTGTCTCAATATGAAAATCAACCATGGTAAATCATGCTCAACCATGTTTATATTAGGGTTTATAATATTTATCATAGGGTTTATATATCTTGGGTTTATAATAGTAATTCCTTTGTTTTAATATTATTCCATGTTGTTTATAATTCGTTGTGGTTTTAATATTAATCTCTTGGGTTTAAATATGAATCCCTTGGGTTTATAGTCATGGTCAACCATGGTCAACCTGGTTCAACATCATGTTGTGACAAAGATTGTTTCAATAGGAAAATCAGCCATGGTCAAACATCATGTTTTGATAAATATTGCCTTAAAATGAAAATCAACCATCGACAAATATGTTTATTTTAGGGTTTATAATATTTATTTTAGGGTTTATAATGTAAATCCCTTGGGTCTAATATTATTCCCTTGGGGTTTTAGTATTAATCCCTTGGGTTTTTTATTCCCTTCAGTTTATTAATCTAAGGGTTCATATTCCTAGGGTATAATATTATTCATAGGGTTTATAAAAGTTAATCCTAGGCTTTTATATAAATCCCTTGGGTTTGTAATCACGGTGAACCTCGATTAACCATGGTCCAACACAATGTCACATTGTGACAAAGATTGTCACAATACAAAAATCAACCATGGGCAATCATGGTCCAATGTCGAATTGTGACAAAGATTGTCTCGATATGAAAATCAACCATGGTAAATCATGCTAAACCATGTTTATTTTAGTGTTTATAGTATTTATCTTAGGGTTTATAATATTAGTCCACTAGATTTAATATTACTCCCTTGGGTTTATAATATGTAGGGTTTTTAGTATTAATCCCTTATGTTTATTATTCCCTTGGGTTTATAATATGAATCTCTTGAGTTTGTTAATCTAAAGGTTCACATTATTATTTAATTAGTGAATATTATTTCATTATCTAATATATCAGTTTACTTAATATTATCTAATACTATTTAATATTTTAATAAAAATATTAATTGATACTAGTAGTAATATTAATTAGTAATAATGATCTTAATAATAATAATAATAATTTAGTAATAACAATAACTATTTTAAAATGATTATACTAACTTTTAATTAACAATAATTATCTTTAATTAACAATAATATTTAGTTATTGCTAATTAAAGATTATTATAATCATTTTAAAATAATTATTGTTTTACTAAAATTTATTGTTGTTAATATTATTATTATTAATTAATATTACTACTATTATTAATTAATATTATTATTAAATAATTGTCCACGGGGTCTTGGATAGACGGTGATTGGGTGCTCTATTAAGGCACTCCTTGATGTGAAGTCACCAGTTCAATTCCCTGCCCTGATCGAGCTAATATATTGAACATGATGAAGATGTAATCCCACCCAGCTTACAATTTTTTTTATTATTATTAAATAATTTAATAATTTAAAATTAAATGATATTAAATAAAATTAAATGTTAAATATTAATCAATATCAATTAATTACTCATAATCACAGGCTAATGATTGTCTTCTCCCCTGATGTTGAGGCGGTAACTCTTTCTTACTACTTCTTCGAGTCTAGGTGGTCTATCTTTTGTCCCTGAGCCATCTCTAGAAGTCTTGGGAAGGGTACTTGTTTCAGGGAAAACTAGTGTCGATTCGAACTGCTAGTCCCACTAAGACAGGTAGCTATCTTAGAAACAAACAACGAAAGCTTTTCAAGAGTTCCTTTAAGTGTGATAGATGGAAGAGAAGAATAGAGGACCAACTTGGATCTTTCGCTTTAATCCTAGCTTGATTTCTCCTTTCCTTGATAGAAGTTGCCACTCCTCTCCTACTTGTCCCGCTTCAAAGAGTACCTATAGAGTCAAAGTAACAGCAAACTATCAAAGCATCTCTATCTAAAACATCATAAACAATATGGAATCAGAAACACATTGACCATACAATTGCATTCATAAACAATAAGATTCACAAATACAAGATCATATGGAGGAAAACTCAAAGAACTTTATTAATAGTAATGTAAGAGAGGATTACAACCCAGCTGTCTGATCCAACATCATCTTCCTAGTTATAGAAGCCCTCTTCACCTCATGAACAAGAAAATCACCCAACAATGCAATGTCTCTTCTTAACAAACCAACAACACTTCCTTACAAAATACAAAATTCCAACCTCTAGATCTCTCAAATGCGGGATCCATATATAGATGTATTGCAAGGGTGTGAGTCAGATCTGGGTTTTTTATTAGTGTCATTCCACTAATAGTTCTTAGTTCCACTTGGAGATTTCATGATCTCTTACTCATCCCTGGGCGAATTCAGAGAGGCAAGTGTCACATGAGAAGTTTCTGGAAGATTCCATGATCATCCACCTTGCAAACTGTCTCTGCCATTTGTCTATTCTCACTCATCGCACCCCACAAAAGGCCATTTCAGTATGCATCACACCTGGCTAGTTAGGCAGTCAGTATGCATCGCACCTTGTCCATGGAGCAGCCTGTATGGTCCAGTTTTGGCCAGTTCTGAGTAGTTTTTCAGGTGGAACTTCTGGGAAATGATGTAATCAGATGACCATGATCCTTTAGGGTATGAAGCAAAACTTTTATGGATTTAAGGAGTCCTTAGTTTATGGACATGAGTTTGGGGTTGCAGTGCCCAAATATGTATATAATAGTACTATTCTGAATTATGGATATTGCATCTGCTAGTCTCCAAGGCAACCCATTGTGTTTATGTTCTTAGTTATAGACATAGGTTTCACAGGTCTAGCTCTTCGGGGTCATTCATTTCTCCTTATGTGCTCTCATTTTTTTGAATTGTTTTCATTCTGGGGTAAGTGTTCCATGGGTTTTCTCTCGACTCACATTGGTGGTAGTTGTTTGCATGTGTGGATTAGTGGGCTACCGGGCAATGTATTTTCTAGGAATACATTGGGTTTCAGGAAGGTTCCTCCCAGCCTGTCTCTGACACTTCCTTGGTGTGTTCTTTTCATTTCCAAGACTAGCAGGTCATATTATTCTTTTGGTGTTTTTTCTCACCTCTATTCTAGCAGGAGTTTCCAGGGGTGCTCGAAGACCCCATGAGTCATCCCTTTTATTGTGAAATAAATGTCATGCCAAAGAGGGAGGTCTTGCCATGGGGGTGGAAATTAATTCAATGCAGGTTTCCCAACTCATCTTCTAGAAACTTTGCCAGCTTGGAACATGAAGGAGAAGTTTCACATTCTCCATCCCACTCTTTGAGTTGTATCATGGCTTCAGCTTCCATGGACTCCATAACATAGAAACTATGAGATGTCTAGATGGACATCATTCATGATCACAGGTATGAAGATCACAATGAATTAGTTGCATATATGAATTCTATACAATTTAACCATAACGAGATATTGGAATAGCTAGATATTCTTCGTCAAAACCAACGTAGAATGAATGACCACCTCTGTAACCTAGAAACCCAGGTGGAACACATTGATTTTGATATGCATGAACATGCTAGTTATTTTGCAACTCCCCTTATCCTCCCTCCCCATCCCCCTCCTTGATATGCGCTATTATTTCTTGTGATGTTTTTCTCCCTTAAGCATTGTATGGCTTCTAAGCCTCGTGAAAATAATGCATGTAAATACGTATCTGTTGTTATGCTCTTGACCTACGAGAAGATACTATAATACCAAATACACGAAGAAATATACCCAGAACACAGAACAATAAGAAATAACAGCATGTATTTTATTATTCAGAAAGGAAATCAATGTTCACTTGCCTCTTCGAGGGGGCAACCTCCAATAGAGTTGGGCTCAATTACAAAATAAGACATGATGCCCCTCGAGGGGAGTCTCTCTACTTTATATAGGATTCATACATGCAATACCATGGGTCAATACCATGGTTCTTATTAATACCATCCATCTAATACCATGGCCCATTTGCAACTAACTGTGGTCCCTTCTTTAAATGCAGGTCAACCACTTACAATTATTAATATGGGCTTTATTAACTCTTTACTTAACTATAACTATTACTCGACCCTATTACATAAATAAGGGGGTTAGGGTTGAACCCTAACATGCCCTTCCCCATAAAAATAGCCTTGTCCTCAAGGTTGAATATGCAGAAACTACTGAAGGACAGTGGCTGGCTCCCAGGTCGCATCTTCTGCAGAGGTGTCTTTCCACTTGATGAGGACTTCCTTGATCGTGCGGCCGCGCAGGTGCCGTTCTCGTGTGTCAAGAACCTGTTCAGGTTGGAGCCAGATTGAACCTTCTTCATCTAATTCTGGTAGACTGGTTTGAATTCGGCAATGGTTCCAATCACTTTCTTGAGGCATGAGACATGGAAGACTGGATGGAATTTTTGCAGTGGGTGGAAAAGATAGCTTGTAGGCTACTTCTCCGATGTGCTGCAGTACTTGATACAGTCCGTAGAATTTTCGAGATAATTTTTGACAACCCTTTTCTTTGAGTGATGTTTGCTTATATGGTTGTAGCCTCAAAAATACCTGATCTCCTTCTTGAAATTTGCGTTCCGAATGATGTTGATCTGCCTATTGCTTCATGTGGTTTTGAGCTTAATGGGGATTCTCTTTAATGTGGGCCAACATGGCTATGCAGTTCTATAGGAGTTGATCCACTTCTTGTACCTTCGAGCATCCCTGGATATAAGAAGTAGGTCAAGGAGGGAGTTGACCATAAATTGCTTCATATGGAGTCATTTTGGTGGTGGCATGATGGTTAGTGTTATACCACCATTCGGCTAGAGGTAACCACTGTACCCATAGATGTTTCTTTTCTGAAGTGAAACACCTAAGGTAGGTCTCCAGAAATTTGTTGACTGCTTCAGTTTGACCATCAGTTTGGGGATGATAGGAAGTATTGAGTTGTAGTTGGGTACCTTGTAGCCTAAATATTTCCTACCAAAAGTTACTGGTGAAGATCGGGTCACGATCAAACATAATGGAAGTGGGCATGCCATGCAATTTGAAGATTCGGTCCATGAAAGATTGAGCCACCAAGGTCGGTGTAAAAGGGTGGGGTAGGGCGCAAAAATGAGCATACTTAGAATTTTTGTCCACAACCACCATGATGAGTGACTTGTTGCCTGACTTCGGAAGACTCGTAATGAAGTCCATAGAAACCTCCGTCCAGATTGAAGCTGGGATGGCCAATGGCTATAATGTGCCTGGGGATTTGACTGTTTCTCCTTTGTGGCACTGACATACATCGCACTCAGCTACGAAAGTAAGAATGTCCTATTTCATGCTTGTCCAAAAGAATGAATGTCAAGTGCGAGCATAAGTTTTCTAAAAGCCTAAATGGCCTATAGTGGGAGATGAGTGAAACTTTGCCAAAATGCGACTTTTGAGGGTGGATGTTGGTGATATCACGACTCTGTCCTTGTAGCGAAGAATCTCATCTTGCCAAGAGTAGCCTGCTGTGGAATTTGGATCTGCCTGCAATTTATTAATGATTTGGGAGAGCAAAGGATGTGAAAACCATTCCTTGCGAGCCTCTTCAATCCATTCTAGAATGGGAAGGGTGATTGCGAGCAGGGTTCTTTCCTCCTCAAATTGGCGTGATAACGCATCTGCTACAACATTTTCGCGCCCTTTCTTGTAAATTATATCATAATCATATCCCAACATTTTGGCGAGCCATTTATTTTGTTGTGGGGAGGATAGGTATTTCTCCAAAAAATATTTAAGGCTTTGATGGTCTAAGCGGATTTGGAAACACCACCCTAATAAGTATGGTCGCTAGGTATCTACTGCATGTAAGATGGCCATCATATCCTTCTCATAGGTAGATTATCCCAAATTTGTCCCACTTAGTTGTTGGCTAGTGAAGGCCAAGGGTCGACCTTCCTGCATTAAGACCGCCCCAATACCCATTCTTGAAGCATGACATTCAATCACAAAAGATTTGGTGAAGTCAGGTAGTGCTAATATGGGAGTGGAACACATGGCATGTTTGAGAGCTATAAATGCCTGTTGCACTTCATCATTCCAGGAATTTTTCTTGAGAAGGTGAGTGAGGGTCTAGCAATGCAACCATAATTGCAGACAAATTTGCAATAGTAGCCCGTGAGACCCAAAAATCCTCTCAAGCTCTTCAAGGTCTTTAGTTGAGGCCAATCCTGCGTTGCCTAGATCTTTTTGGGGTCCACCCTGACACCTTCACGCCCCACAATGTGGCCCAAATACTCAACTTCTTCCATGCCAAAAGAGCACTTGGACATCTTGACAAATAATTTATGCTTCCAGAGCAGTTGCAAGAGCAGATCTACATGTTGAAGATGTGTGGCCCAGGTGCGACTGTAGATGAGGATGTCATCAAAGAAAACAAGGACACATTTTCTGAGATATGGTTTGAGAAAGTGGTTCATGAGGCTCTGAAAAGTGGATGGGGAATTACAAAGACCAAATGGCATGACCAGGAATTCATAATGGCCTTCATGAGTTCGGAAAGCAGTCTTTGGAGTGTCTACTTCTTTCATGCAAATTTGGTGATAGCCTAAGCAAAGGTCAAGCTTAGAAAAGAATTGAGCCCCATTTAGTTCATCCAGCAAATCATTGACAACTGGGATGGGAAATTTATCTTTGACCGTCAACTTGTGGAGGGCCCTAAAGTCTGGACACATATGCCATTCCCCATCTTTCTTGAGCATCATGACCATAGGCAATGAATAAGGACTAATGTTAGGACGAATGACACTTGCTTCTAGGAATTCCTTGATGATTTTTGCAATTTCATTCTTTTGGGCAAATGGATATCTATACGGGCGCACATTTGGTGGTTGGGACCCTGGGACCAAAGTAATGCTATGATCATGTTCCCCTCTCGAGGGTGGAAGTTCATGAGGCTTGTCAAAGACTGACCGATGATTGTTTAAGATCTGTTGCACCTCAGGATGAATATGAAGAGAAGTGGGTTCGAAGGCCTAGATGGCATTAAATTAGGCTATAACTCCATGGTGGCCCATTTTAAACAATTTTTCCATCCTATGCGAGATGATGATAGAGGGAGCACCCGCCTGGAGTCCGTGGAGGGTATGTGTGTGGTTGTTCTGTTTAAAGCTCATATATAACTCCTAGAAATATATTGTGATTGGGCTGAGTGTGCGGAGCCATTCAGCACCCAAGACAATGTCACACCCTCCCATGTGTATGGCAAACATGTGGGTCTTTAACTAATAATCCCCCATTTGAAGTTTGACATTTTCACAGCGGCCTTCACATTTCATTGTCCCCCCATCAGCAAGTTGGACTTGGAAATTAGAGATTGATCTGACAAAACAATGCACAGCTTCAGAAACTCTTTGATGGATAAAGTTATGCGTACTGCCACTATCAATCAAGACTACTACAGGGCGATGCTTAATAAAACCTCTGATTTTGAGAGTTTGGGGAGAAGAAATCCCTGCCAAAGCATGAAGCGAGATAACTGGTTCGTCAGGTGTAGCTGGGAGTGCATTGTCTGGCTGGTTGTCCTCATCTTCCTCCTCTGGTTCCTCAAATGGTGGGGCTTCCTCCGATGAACTGTGATCAATAGCATCAATTTGAAAGAATTTGGGTTCCTTGCATTTATGCCCTGGGGAGTATTTCTGATCCCAGTAGTAACACAATCCTTACTTTCTTCTTTCCACCATTTCTGCTGGTGACACCTTTTGAACCTTAAGTGTTTGGGTAGTGCTTGAAGCCTGGGTGGGGTGACCCTTGGCTATGAAATTTGGATGAGTTGACTGAGCCGCTAATGTGCGTTCTACTTCACGAGCTATCTTGCAATCATCCAACCATGAGATTGGGTGTTGCAGTCGGACGTGGGCTTGTATGGCTTCTTTGAGACCGCTGACAAAACATTCCAAGTAGAACTCATCTCGTAGATCTCCTATGCGAAAGGCTAAGGCTTCAAAGGCTGTAATATATTCTTGCACTGTTCCTGTCTGTTGGAGCTTAGTAAGATGACCCAAAAAATTATATTCATGGTAAAAGAAATCCGTAAGGCTTTTGCGAATACATGCCAAGTCACGAGCCTTCCATAGTAATGTTGATGCCACTGCCACCATTGACATCTTTCGTTGTCCAAGTACATGCTCCCCACACTTAGCTGAGTCACATCATCTCTGATGTGGTTCAATGTGAAATATTTCTCCATTTGTGCTAGCCATGTGGCCGGATGACAGCCATCAAATTTATACATGTCCAGCTTGGGTGGTCGTGGCTGGCACTGTTGGTGGTTGCATCCAACTTTTGTTCAAGGGTGTCGATCTTATCATTGGCCATAGCTTGAGCTCTAGTTTGCATCATGCACCGATTTGGTGCACTTATAGTTTTTGCGAAGAAAATAAATAAAATTTGGGACCACCCGAAATTTTTGACACTAACAAGTGAATGGTACCACCTTACTCAGCTCGTTGACCTGATTCTTATGGGCTAAGTCTCCTATAAGTGTCCCGGGAGGGTTGAAAATTTATTTATTTATTTATTTACTCCAAAAGGAGTTTTACTCCTCGCTTAGGAATATTACAGTAGCCAAATCCCAGAAAAGTAAATACTGCCCAATGTCCTGCGAGAATCATGCCCAGCTATACTGGCCCACACAAATAGTCAGATCTGTCGACGAACCCTCAACTGCAAAGTATGAGTAGGAATGTGGTAGTGATCAAATCCCTGCTACTAGATCTAAATGGTGGATTTGATTGTGGCAACTGCTATAGAACCCAATGGCTAGATCTATATGGTGCATCTGATAGATCTGATTGGCGAATATGATAGATCTGAATGGTGGATCTGAGAGATCTAAATGGCGGAACTGATTGTTGCGACTGCGACCGAACCCCACCTGCTAGATCTGATCTAGCAAAGATGATGCTTGATCTAGAGAGAGACAAGGGAACTATGGTCTCAAGGAGTGTCAGGTGCTACAGATCGCAATATACATAAGGGTCTGACAGTAGTACTCGGCCCAATCTTTCAGGGCACTAACCAAGGAGGATCAACCGTACCCTTAGCCGTACAACCTGACTACCCTATTGTACGTGCGAGTAATCTCCCCGAGTGTTGTTCTTGATGTACTGTAGCAGCAAGACGGCCGATGGTTTATCTATGGCAAGGTTTCAAGAGAGCCTAGGGGGCTTCCGATATACCCAGAGGGTACTTAGAAGATAGTCCATGCGCGGTTTTGTCTAATGAGCTATTACTCGAAGGGGTACCCACATGGGTTACAAGGGAGTCCAACAAGCGTGAGCACCTCTTGTATTTCCTACATGCATGCCTACCCAAATCCGCAGGTTTATGCACTCAACGATAGATCCCATGGTTTAAAGACACCAGAACACATCTCCAGCCAAAAAAAAAATCTGCTAAAAATGGAGATCCCACTGGCCTTGGAAATTGCTCTGATACCACTTGTTATGCACTTGACCTACGAGAAGATACCAGAATACCAAATATGAAAACAAATATACCCAAAACACAGAACAATAAGAAATAACAGCATGTATTTTATTATTCAAAAAGGAAAGCAATGTTCACTTGTCTCTTTGAGGGGGCAACCTCCAATAGAGATGGGCTCAATTACAAAATAAGACACGATGCCCCTCTAGGGGAGTCTCTATCCTTTATATAGGATTCATACATGCAATACCATGGTTCTTATTAATACCATCTATCTAATACCATGGCCCATTTGCAACTAACTGTGGTCTCTTCTTTAAATGCAGGTCAACCACTTACAATTATTAATATGGGCTTTATTGACTCTTTACTTAACTATAACTATGACGCGACCCTATTACATAAATAATGGGGTTAGATTTAGACCCTAACATCTGTGGCATCCTCTGAATCCCATGTCCAACAAGTCTAGTCAGAATGAGGAAAAGGGGGTCGTTGAGACATCTTTTGTAATCCTTTTTTTTATGGAAACCTAACGAAATGAATTTAACTAACAAAAAAAAATTCATATTTTTTCAATAGTTTTTTTGTAATATTATTTTTATTATTATATTTTTATCAATGGTAGATACAAAAGAAGCCTTGAGTGTATATCAAACACATTAATATTTTTAATGTGGTTGTGCTAGTTTAACTCTCTCTCTCTCTCTCTCTCTCTCTCTCTCTCTCTCTCTCTCTCTATATCTCTATATATATATATATATATATATATATATATATATATATATATGTGTGTGTGTGTGTGTGTGTGTGTGTATATATATATATATGTAAGGCAATGTTTTGTGGTTTTGGTAATAATATTGAAAAAAAGGCAATTGACTAGCTTAGAACTACTTTAATTTTGAATCTACCAACACTGAGAGGATTTTTTTTTATTTTTTTTTCCATTTTAAAAGAGATTTTGCATATTAAAGTATTTTATCCTCTCAACACTTGGTAGATCCGGAGATAAGATGAATATATGCTAGTTTAATTATTAATTATAATTATAATCGTTATTACTAATTTTATGTTTTTCTATTTTATATTTTAATAAGTCAAAATATTTACATAACATCTTATATACTTAACTAGAGAGCACCTCTCAACACAAAAAAAAAAAAATACAAAACAATTAAATATTTACACATGTAACTACCTAACCCCTAGACACATACATAAAAATATAAACAGATAAAAAATCCAAATCATAACAGGTTTAAAATACACCCTTAACAGTCATAATGATGATAAAGCATCATAATTACACTATGTCGCTCTGTTAAGGTTTCTAGGGCTCTAGGGTTCCAAGGCAGTTTCTGAATCATTGCCATCAAATCAGTTTTCTTCCTCGTTACAGAAGTTGTAGTCTACCATGTAGATGAAATCCAACTGATTGGGCACATGTCATCTCCCCCAGGGGAGGGGGGCCAGTCCCCTCCTTAAAGAACATTGTAACTAGTGCTCATCATCCTGCTTCTGGCCCGTCCAGTAACACATGGCAGCAGAAAGGAAAGAATGTGGACTAGCCAGCATTGGGAGCATAATGGGAGTCTAGAATGACAGGTCGATTCATTCTGAAGGCGACCAATATCCCCGCGTAGTGATCCCCAATCACCATCTGGAACAATCCCGACAATACAGACAAGATCATGAGATAATGTACAAATTTATGGGTATTTGGCCCAAGGAGTGTGATATACTCAGATGGATCCAGCTCAAATGGAAACCAAAAGCTCCAATCAATCTTCACTCAAGAGAAAAGGGTTTCTTCATTGTAATATTTGATGATTTGGAAAACCGGAAGAGAGTTATGGACAACAAGCCTTACTTCATGAATAATGATGGGCTACTCATAAGACATTAGGAACCTTACTACAATCTAGAGAAGGAACAATTCCTTGCAGCACCTATCTAGGTCACGCTATAATCTCTTCCAAAGGATTTCTGGGAGATGGAAATCTTGGAATTGATTAACGATTCCATTGGTGATTTATTCAAGTCTGTGAGATCAACAAATGCTAAAGGTTTTCATCTTCGACTAGAATCTGTGTCTACATGAACATTTCCCAACCCTTTCCAGAATCTATGGACATTGAATACCAGGATGAAGTTTTCTCCCAACTGTTGGACTATGAGCATGTGTCATTAAAATGCAAATGTGACACAAATATGGGCATATGTTCCATGATTTCCCTCAGTGGTAAAAAGAGTCTCCCACCCCTCTGGAAAATCCTCCCTAAGATGGCTTCCAAATGGTGTTGAGTCTAGGTTCTTCAGTGAGAAGTGGTCCTCCTAACCATGCTCCATCACCCCACCCATCAATGACCTCAACCCACCCAACCAGGAACCACTTTGAATTTTTGGCCGAACCAGTGGAGAACGACAACAAAAAAGAGCCATAAATCACAATCTAACCTTAATCATCAATGAAAGTGGAAACGAGTCTTGAAAACCCTAAGAGAAAAAAACCATGTAAAAGGAAATCTTCATAGGAGCTTTTGATTAGAAAGGAGATTCAACAACTCCTTGCTCAAGCTTAGTAGGCCCTAGAGCACGAAGTCAAAATGGATCAGCTCAATTATGATGAGTAGATATTGGTAGCTTATCTTCTAAATTGGGCCAAGGTTGGATCTGAATATATATTACCCAAGATAAACGCGACCAATTTCACCAAATCTACAAGGAATGGGAACAACGTCAAGATTCTGTTGAACCTTCCCCACACTTGGTCCTGGTGATCTGTGATGAGGAGGCATGTTTTAGGCATGTCGAGTCTAGTTTGGGATTTGATAAAAGAAAGAATGGTAGAAAACCTACTAGTGAAGTGATTAGAGAAGTTGGGGCGATCTTAGTTAACTAAGGAAAATCCAATGTCCTCACGAGTATTATCAGTGCTCCCTACTGGTGGGCTCCAGTATTGCAACAATAATTCTGCAACTCCTGGGACTCTCTTCTTTACTTTTATCAACCCGGTAGTTCGTACAAAACTTGGAAGCGACAGTGCTATATGCACAAGTACTAGCTCTTGCCACAGCTATCACTGGATCAGCTAGCACAAGTCCTCTAGGAACTTAAGCCAACTTCTATGAGCTCTCAAAAGAAGCTTTTAATAGTGATGGATGAAATCTAACTCAAAGGAAGCTAGTCTACTTGCAAAAAGAAGTTGAAAGTGAAAAAGGAACGCAAACCCTAGCAAACCCTAGTTCTACCGACTAACCGTACTGATGCAAGTAAAAGGATGAAAGCTACAGAAATGGATGCCATTGACTTCTGAAAAGGTAAAATGCATGTGACTAAGCTACTTCTGAAGAGAAATATGAAGAAAACATCTTTTTGCATTTTTGAGTAATTTATCAGAATTATTTTGCATGTGCTTTAACTGTTTTTGAGTGTGCAGGGGTTGATTGGCGAAAGGAAATGGAGTAGGCGCTTGCAGGAGGTTGGGAAGGTTAGAAGAGGGCCTAAGGGGTCCCCAGAACCCTTCCAGAGAGTTTAATAGTGATTGGATCTCAAGAAACCACTTTTGTGAGCTTCTACTGGAAGTCTGCAGGGGTTCTACAGGATGTTCTATGGCTTCTACAGGATGTCTCTACAGGATGTTCCAAAAGGGCATTTTGAAGAGCTAATGGTGGGAAAAAGGTGAAGAAGTGGGTATGGAGGTGAGATGAGGGTGTGATGAGGTCTAGGACTTCGCGAACGAAGCGGGTGAGTGATAAGGATGGCTGGATTTGTTCAAGGAGGGTTAGAGCAATGTTGCACAAAAATATGGATATTAGGTCAACGTGAGGGAACATGGCAAATGCAAGGCAAGAATCAAAGTTGGAGGATGAAGTAGGTGGTATTGAGGGATTAGGGGTAGGCAAAGAGGTATTACAGGTGCTCTGTAGGTTATTTTCCAAACTATTCAAACAAAGACTTAGAAAAACCAAAGACCTAGCTACTTTAACCTAATCTGACCTAAATATTAGCAAAGAAAATGAGCAGATTCTTGTTGCAACGCAATCATGTGAAATAGCTATGAAAACTAAGCAATCATGAACCTGAACATGTAACCACAATTGGTATCAACTTTTGCAAATGAGAATCTAACACTAACAATTGCATGATGAAGCAAAGACAGTGTTTTTGGGGGCAGCAAGGACACCTTGGTCTCAGCTCATGGTTCCACAGAGGGAGAGGTGAGATCAGGGATGCTTGATGGCCTTTTTATGAAGATCTTCTCTGTTATTAACCTATCAAGTCAATCTAAACATGAAAATCCTTTCTAATCATCAACAACGATCCACGTAACCAAGCAAGACTGTAATCTACTTAACAGAAATTATTTTTCAAAAACATTAAAAGCATATAACAGTACATGAAGGAGGCCTTGGCACTTGGGTTAGGCCCAACCCCAAGAGCTTCAGGCTCCTAAGAAAATATTAGAACTGATGCTAGATGAAACTGCTTTCCATTATTAAAAAATAACCATGTCACAAAGAAAGTTGTACAACAGAAGCTACAAAATGAGCTGAGAAACTAGCAGCACTATAGTGCAGAATACAACTACTCAGAAAAGTAACCTATGAAGGCTGGAAGCTTCCTATTTATGCACTACGAGGGTCTCCAACAACCCTCCTTAACTCGAGGAGATCGGCTGCTCAAACTACCAGTGATCAGTCACTTTACTCAAAACTGCTCGGCTACCCTTGGGAATCCTTTTCGGTGGCATGCTGAACTCCGAGCTGAGGGTGGAGAATTCGAGGAAGGGGCCATTTAGTGTAGGAGACACCCTTCCTATTAATCCTCACCCTTGTTCCTTCATGCTTGGCTGTCATTTGGCTCATAAATGCTTAGCTTTGGTCCAAAATTTGTCCAAAAATCTGTAATAACCACGTGTTAGCCTTCTTGGTCAAGTGACTATCCTCATTCGTTCAACTAACATAAATATACTCAAAAAACATGCATAAACTATGAAAAATGGTGGATTGATGAAGAACAATAGGAAAAATGAGCCCAATAAGTTACCCATTTTTGGGGCTCATCATCACCCCCCTGCTAAATGGGTTGCTCATCCTCTGAGCAACTAATCTAGCTCATCATCCTTGATAGCTTTGACTGCCTCTCTCACGTCCTAGGCCTCCGAGGTGATGTCTTCTTCCCAGTCATGAAATCTTGCTTTTCTTTCCACTTCCTCCCACTGCCTGTTTTCCTCTTCTTCCTTAACTCCATCTAGCAATCCCAAAAGCAAGGGAGGACTGAACTTCAGGCTGATCCAATTGGCCTGCAGATTTTTCATTGACTGCTTATAGAGGGGTACCCTTGCCAAGGCCTCCCTCATCCTGGTTGGAGAGTGGTACTCTCTTATCTTCAAACTATGGGGTAGTGCATTCCACCTCCATGTGCAACCATGAAGACAGTTATCCCCCAACAGTCTCTCCATGTCCTCAAAGTGGGCAATAGCTTGAGCTTGTCACTCAATGTAATCTGGTATTTCCTGAGGGTTGTTGGCCAAATGCTGGTGGGCGCTTATCAATGCTGAGGGATCCTCTGGCTCTGCTCTGATCATTAGTGGTTCACTAAGTTCCCTATTCATAATATCTCGGACCTCCACTGCCCTTTTTTCCTCATGATTCAGCCAAGAGGCCATGGGCATAAGTTGGACACCTCCTACCATAGTGTTGGGGTCCCATGAATTCATATTTTGAAGGGCCAAGTTGTGAAAATAAAACTCTGATAATTTAGCCTTGTCCTCTGTTGAGCTACTGTCACATAAAGCCAGAAATTGATGATAGTTTTGAGATGGAGTAGTGCCCCTTTGGGCCAAGGTGTTAATCTGGAACTGTAACCATTGATCTTTAAGGTACAAAGCATATGACTTGGCAGGCTACCTACACTGTACGACCTCTATTGCCCAGCTGGCCATGCAGGCCAGTCGGGCTTCCTTCTCATGTACATGTTGCCTTAGAGACTATATCTCTTCTGTTGCCTACAACTCCTTTTCCTGTAGTTGTTTTGTTAGTGCCTCGATCTCAGCCTGCAGCCCATCCTTTCTTTGTTGTTCATCCAAGGTTTCTTTGTCTGTTGGAGGCTTTTCCCGCTACTGTTGTTCTCCTAGAATGGAGGGCCTGTCTTCCCTATGGATTCCCTGTAGTTGTAGCTGTTGTTTTAGTAGCTCGTTCTCTTCCTATAATTTGGCCCTCTTAATGCTTTCCACATGCTTCACCATGGCCAATTCTTTCCTTAACTCTCTGAGTTGTTCTTCTAGGGGGCCTATGTCTACCACACCCTTGGACTTGGCGATCCTCATCCAAGTATGAGTCCTAATCCTTTCTTCCTCCAGTGCAAAAAATATTGGCACTGCAAATTTCTGGGGAATTATTTTCCCAGCCTCTAACAAGTTATAGTATGTGCCCAAACTAGGCCGAGGACTTGGTTCCAGTATTTCCTCTGTCCTTTCTTCTTCCTATGGTTGTTTGGTTGCCTTTTCCTCTAACTTCTCAGTCTCCTTTAGCTTAGCCCGAGTTTCCTATAGAGCTTTCTCAGCTTCCTGTAGAACAGTCTTTGTGTCCATTGTCTTCAGTCTTTCTCTCCAGGTGGAAGTTTTTGGGCTTCCTCGCTCATAGGTGACGAAAATCTTTGAAGGAGACCCTTCCTTTGGTTTAGGGGTTGTGTCCTCAATGATAATTGGCTCTTTTGACTGCGGCTAGGGTCTGCCTACTTTGATTCGTGTGCTCCTTCTTGCTTTAAAGTACATGGAGGTCTGTCTCTTTCACTTCCCTTTTTTTTTTGGAGGTGTTTTTAAGGTGGCCAGCACAGCTGCGGCCTCTCTTGCCAATATTTCTGATGATTTTCCTCTTTGTTGTTCTGTTTCCATGCTTCCTGTAGAAGCCTCTGTGTCAACTGTTTCTGCCTGTATTGAGGTCATTTTAGGATCTGTTTTTGCCTTTTGTTTTGGTGTGACCGTTGTGGCTGTGCCAGCCTTCACTTGGGATGTTTTTGCCTTCTCTGCTCTCCTCTGCATTCTCTTTTCCCTTGGTGTTTGTGTTGCTTTTCCTTGCTCTGTTTTAGGCTCAGCAATTTTGCCCTCCCCCTCTTTCTCTTTTTGTCCTGCTCTCCTCTGCATTCTCTTTTCCCTTGGTGTTTGTGTTGCTTTTCCTTGCTCTGTTTTAGGCTCAGCAATTTGGCCCTCCCCCTCTTTCTCTTTTTGTCCTGCTTGTGCTTGTTTATCTTGTGTTTCTTTACCACTGGTTTTCTCTCCTACTTCAGTGCGTTCCCCTTCTTCACTGCTGGATGAGGTGAGCTCCTCGGCCATAATTCTAATATCGTCATCTTTGGTCATGTTTCGAAAAATTTCCCAAGAGAGGGGAACAGTGTAGGTGTGGAGAGCATCTTCCACTAAAATTTTGATGAAAGTTTGATGATCCCATGATGGGCTACCTGATCCGGTGTCCCTTCCTTCAATTTTGTGCCACATTCACTTAATGACTGCAGAAGAAAATAGGGGATGCTCAACTTCTCTTCCGGAGGTAAATCCATTCCATGTCTTAGTTCATTCAGCAACCTAAAATGATAGTCGTAGACAATGTTCAACCTCCCTTCACAGGTAATGTATTTCATGATTTGGAAGCTAACTTCGCTCCAAAGAGGAGGTAAGCTGGTTCTCCGGACCCCGTTTTTTGTCTTCTACAGGATGTTCTTCAGGTAGGAAGAATGCTTTCTTGGCTTCTTGGCCCAATGAACTTTCTTCTTTACTCCAAGGGAGCCCTAATGGGAGACCAGTAACACGACTGATAAGCTCAGGGGTAACTTCTAGGGTCAAACCCCTAAAATTCACTATGGCTTGTGTCTTTGATTCAGGTTTTAGGGACATCAAGAATTCCTCCGTTATTTCATCGTCATGACCCTAATTTTTTTCACAAAAGGTCATCCAATTGGCATGGGTGAAGAGGTCTACCACCTCTGGATGCTCACGCAGCTTGCTAGGATCCGAAGGTTCTTTTCTGATAAACCCTCATGGCATGGTGAGAGTGATCCCTTTTTTATGCTTTGGTCAGAAAAGGAGATGATGTTTATGGTTTCCCCCTAGACTCAAGGAAGAATTCTTCAGCTGTTTAATATTAATGAGCAACAATTCTCTGGTGTCAAGACTGCTATGACTCAGCTCTTAACTATCTGGTTATGAAAGGAAGAGTCTTTGCTTCTACGGATAGAGGACAGAGACCAAGTTCTCTTCTCAGGACACATTCAGATATGCAAATTTTAAAATTTTCATCCACGGGCTGGCTCTCACAGTTGCATATGCCTTCCTTATAAGAGAATTTTAGCAACAGGAAACGTGGAGAAGAATTTAGATGAAAAAAAACTGAGGAATATCGTTCAACACACAGGCAATCTGCTATTTTCAACTCACAGGTGGATTTTTCTCGGTCTTCCCAATTTGAAACAGCTCAATTCACCACCTTCAAAACATACCATGCATGGAAGAGTTTTTTTCGAGCCTACCTCTCTCAGAAATCCAGATTCGACGAGGAAAATTCTACGCTTCTCTGCTCTGGAAAGCTGTGCCGAACTTCCTGTAGAGCTGCTTCCTGTAGAACTCTTGCCGGCCTCTGTAGGATGTCATTGCGCCTCTGAACGAGCTCGGTATGCGGGTGATTTTTTGAACAGGCCAAAAAAATAGGTGGAAGATGACGGGTTAACATATTTCAGAGGCAGAGGACGGGTACTTCGGCTGAGGACGTTGCAAGTGCAAATGAACAGCGGGTGGTGAGAATCTTAAGCCGAGTATCTTTTAACTACGGCGCAATTCGTGGTGAGGGGATGAGGTGGCCGAACCAAACCGTTGATCCAACATCATGGCCATCATTTTTCTACTTGTCTCTGACCGCCATCATTTTTTAACCGCCGCCACAACTACCAGTCCCGCTGATTTTCCTTGAGTTGACACTCCACACGTGTTAGCTGCATGTCTTAGTGACAAATTTGAACGTAACTGAGCTTGTTCGGATCCCACGAAGCTTTGTAACTGGCTGAGGGTGGCCAGTTGACTCTCCACCGATCCTGTCCAATCCGAACCATTTTCATAGACATGCAATTTTTTTGAAATATAGTTTATGCAATTGACGAATGAGGTTAGACACTTACCTGCGCGGCCGTGGATGCGTTATGAAGATTTCGGGCCTTGGAACCATTGCTTCACTTGTTGCTACCTCGTGCATAGGTGTTAGAACCCATTCCTTCATTTGTTGATGTTGTATGCATGGTTTTGGAACCTAATCCTTTGGTTATCAACACTACATGCACAGGTTCTGCTGGGTTTCGGCTGCCGAGGATGTTTTCACGTCTAAGAGTAGCCTTTTGCATGTTCCCTTTGTCGATCTCGGCTGTCCCTGCTTCCAGAGTATGTCTTCCAGAGGGATCAGCTGCTACATGATTCCTGTAGGATATCCTGTAGCTACTTCTCCTCCTAGGATGCAGGCTAAATGAGCAGGGCTATATTGCGGACGATGGATCTAGATGGAGTTTGGACAGGCAGGGTGAGTGAGACTTTGTTACTTGACTTGCCACTAAAAATTCTTGTTATCAATCTAAGGAAAATCAGGTTTCTTGTATGACTGTGCAGGAACACATAACCAGGTGGGTGACGGAGGTGTAAAGAGATGGAACAGGATGCCATATGGTGATGGGTGGAAATAGGGGTGTCTGTAGGCCTAAAAAATAGATTCCAACCTTTAGATTCCCCTCCCAGATCGATTTTGGCTTGCCTGAAGGTTCTACAGGATGTTTCCTGTAGAAGACATAAACTGCCTGTAGAATAGGCAGAACATCCTGTAGAAGGTGAAATCTGCCCCCGAATGTGATCAAATCCTAGGAGAGGCGAGTGGTCATGGAGGAAGTGTCTATGAGGGTGTCCTGTAGCCTGGTGTGGACCCCTGTCCTTGTTTTGTGCGACCATCCTAACCTGCTATATATTCCCTGCAACCTGCAATTATTCCACAAAGATTAGCCCTGTTTTTTCTTTTTCCTTTTTCATTTTTTTTTTTTTTTTGAGAGAGAGATAGCTGGGGCACCTCCATGAGGTTTTCACCCTCACTGTCTGCCTCGGGCACTTCTAAGAAGTTTTCACCCAGGGATTTTTTTATTTCATTTTTTTTTTTTGATGCTCAAGGTGTGGGTGGAGTAGAGACAGGGCCTTGCTCCATTACCAGCACTGATGCCCATTGACGAGCATGGGGATGGCTTCTTCATCAATGGTCCTGATGAGGACTGAACCATTGTCGTTGCATTTCTCCACTGTATATGGTCCTAACCACCTTGTCCTTAGTTTCCCTTTGAAATCCTTGTATCTTGAGTCATATAGCAGCACCCAATCTCTTGGATGGAATTGATTTTCATTAAGGTGACGATCATGCCATATCTTCCTCTAGAGTTTAACTACTTCTAAGTGGAGGAGGGCCTGCATTCTCTGTTCATCTAATCCATTCAGCTGCAATAATCTTTCCTGTTGTGCATGGCTGAGATCTAGGTCTAGCTGAGTTGCCATCCTCAATGTGTTGTACTCAAATTCTATGGACAACAGAGCTTTCTTCCCATAGACCAGCTCATAAGGTGTGAAACCTGTTGTAGTTTTCCAAGTGGTGTTGTAGGCCCAGGTGGCCTCAACCAGGCGATCTGCCCAATCCTTCCTGCTGCTGCTCACCACTTTAGTCAAAATCTCTTCCAATGATCTATTAATAACTTCCACCTGCCCATTAGCTTGTGGATGATAAAGGGTGGAAGTTTTGTGCTTGATCTTGTGATGAGCGAGCAAGTCTTCAATCAAGTTAGAGGTGAACTGACTTCCTTGATCGGTGACCAGCTCTCTTGGGTAGCCAAATTTGTAGAAGATATTTTCCCTTAAGAACTCAGCCACTTTTCCTTTTGTCGCTTCCTTGATTGCCTTGGTTTCTACCCACTTTGTCAAGTAGTCTATGTAGACTATGATGTAAGACCTTTGCTTTGAAGGAGGGTTGATAGGACCCACAAAATCCATGCCCCACTTCTCAAATGGCTCGAAGGTCACTTGAGGTTGGAGGGGCATTTCATCCCTTGGAGTTGGTTTCCCCATCCTTTGACACGGGTCACATTGGTTGATGTATCTTCTGACATCTTGATGAAGAGTGGGCCAATAGTATCCTGCCTATAGAATTTTGAAGGCAGTGCTTTTCGCTGCAAAGTGACCTCCACAGGGCCCATCGTGACAGGTCAGGAGGATGTCAAAAACTTCCTCCTCCCTAACACAACGCCTCAAGATCTGATCTGGGCCAAGTTTAAACAGGTTGCCCCCGATCCAAGTGAATGGGGCACTTTTCCTCACAATTTTGCTCTTCTCTCTTGAGGATAGGTGTGGAGGGAACTGTGCTAAGACCAAGTAATTTGCTATATCAGCAAACCATGGAGAGAGTACTGAAATAGAAAATAGGTGTTTGTCTGGCATCTAGTCATCCACTGTCCCTTCTTCACCTGCAGGCAAATCCAATCTAGACAGAAAGTCAGCAACAACATTTTCCTTTCCTGGCTTGTCCACAATGGTCAAATCAAATTGCTGCAACAAAAGTAACCATATAATAATATGAGCATTTACATCAGGCTTATTCATTAAATATCTAATCGCAGCATGATCAGTGTGTACAAATGTTTGATAACCAGTGATGTAGTGTCTAAACTTGTTTAGGGAATGGACTACAGCCAGGAACTCTTTTTCGGTTACAGTATAGTTCATCTCTGCCTTGGACAGGTTTTTGCTGACAAAGTATATGGCATATGGTAGTTTCTCCTCAACTTTTCCTAAGGTTTCCCCTATGGCTTTGTTCGAGGCATCGGTATGGATGTGGAAAGGTAGGGCCTAGTTTCGACCTCTCAAGATCGGGGCAGACACCAGCTTATCTTTCAACTCATCCAGAGCCCCTTGAAAATCGTTAGTCCATTTAAACTCAACATCTTTCTCTAAGAGGCCAAACAATGGTGAGGCTAGCTTACTGAAATCTTTAATGAATATTCTATAATATCCTGCTAAGCCTAGAAAACTCTGAACATCTCTCACCTTTTGAGGAGGTGGAACCTTTTGGATGATAGCAATCTTGTTAGGATCCACCTGTAATCCTTGCTGAGAGATGGTATGACCTAACACGATCCCTTCAGTCATCAGGAATTCACATTTTTCAGGACTGAGGGACAGGTTCATCTCAATACACTTGGTTAAAACGTTTCCCAGGTTAGACAATGCTTCTTGGAAGTTAGACCCATAAGGAGTAAAGTCATCCATATAAATTTCCACCGAATCATGAACCAGCTCAGCAAATATGCTCAATACTGCTCTCTGGAAAGTGGCAAGAGCATTGCATAAACCAAAGGGAAGGACCCAGTAGGCAGAGGTTCCCCAAGGGCAAGTGAAGGTGGTCTTATCTTGGTCTTCCAGGCTGATTTGGATTTGATTGTACCCGCTGAACCCATCTAGGAAAGAAAAGAACTTCTTCCCTGCCAGCCCATCTAGCACTTGATCTATGAATGGTAAAGGGAAATGGTCCTTCTTGGTGGCTTTGTTAAGTTCTCGATAATCTACACAGATTCTCCACTTCCCATTTTTCTTAGGTACAAGCACTAGAGGAGAAACCCATTCGTTGTCCGAGATGGGGTAGATGAATCCTACATCCAACAACTTTTGCAATTCTTCTTTAACGATGTCCTTAAGGGCTGGATTCATTCTCCTCTGAGGCTGCCTGACTGGTTTACAATCCTCTTTAATGTAAATGTGATGGCTACAGACCGACGGATGGACTCCTTTCATTTCCTTATAGCTCCAGGAAAAAGCATCCAAATGGTGGCTCAATAAGCTACAGAGCTCCTTCTCCTGAGAGGAAGATAGGGATGAGCTAATCTTTAAGGTTCTTTCATTTCCTTATAGCTCCAGGAAAAAGCATCCAAATGGTGGCTCAATAAGCTACAAAGCTCCTTCTCCTGAGAGGAAGATAGGGATGAGCTAATCTTTAAGGTTCTTTCAGGGTCAAATTCCACATTTTTAACTCTGGGTGAGGTCGGATCGGCCACACAGAGGTCCACTAAAGCACTGGCTTGGGTACCTTCCACTAACTCCTCTAATGATAGTGCACTGGGAGGTGGATTTTGAATCAAATTCTCGATCAAGTCATCCTCGGTCAGAGGACCTCCCCTGGTGGCTTCTACTGTGCAAAATGGTGCAGAGTAGACTTCACCCTCATCTTCCTCCTTCAACCAGAGCGGTAAGTCATGTTCTAACAGAGGTTGGGCAAGAGGGTATAGGACTAGCTGTTTGGACATAGGCCCATTCTTGATGGTCATGCTTCCAGCTCGACAACTGATGTAAGCATCTGCAGTATCTAACCAAGGCCTTCCCAAAATGAGGGGGTATCCAGTGAGTTTTGCGTTTGGTTGAAGAACCAAGAAGTCTGCTGGGTACTCCCAAGAATCAACATAGACCAGGACATCCTCCACAATCCCTTCGGGAGTCATGGTGGAGCAGTCTGCCAATTGTAGTACTGTCGAGGTCTTTCTTAAGGAACTCTGAAGGTTAAGTTTAAGCATAGTGTCCTTGGTCATCACATTAATGGCAGCCCCTAGATCAATCAAAGTGTGGGGGATTATGGTGCCATTGATGTGGACATCAACTACAGGACTCCCAGGATCCAAATATTTTGGATAGATTACTTTCCCCAACATCAGATCGGACAATTGTCCTATGACATTGATGGTCGGGGCATCTCTTTTGCGCCTGCATAGGTGCCTGAAACACTTCTCCTTGATCAATTTGTTGTAGATTGGTAAATATTTTATGGCCTGGAGAAGTGGGATTTTCACACACAGCTGTTTAATTTCTCCCAGAAGTTCAGTCTCCTCTAGGTTTGGTTGTGTGGCTACTGTTAGTCTCCCAAGAAAGGGTGAAATGGCTTTGGGTTCACTTTCCTGTTTCTCTTCCTCTTCCTTCGGGGGAGGAGGCTGGCGATCTGGAAGGACCTTTCCAGATCGTAGGTTGATCTCCTAAATCTCCATAGCATAGGTAGGGCATGTTATCTCTCTAGTGTATACCTGCTGGGCCTGTCTATTGTTGGGGTTCGGGTTCGGTTGAGTAGACATCTGGGGTTGTCTTGGAGGAGTAGGAGGTAATGGTTATGGTTGAGTAGGAGGTGGAGGCAAAATAGCGGGAGGAGAGTTGTATTGGGGCCTCCACCCCGGTTGAGGTGCATTCCACTAAGGTTGTGGCTAGATATGAGAGTGAAACGAATGAGCAGCAGGTTGAGTATGGTACTGAGATGGATACGACCAAGGAGGAGGTGTGGACCAGGAAGGATGAGTAGGGGGCCCCCAAGAAGGCATGTGAGTGGATTAGTTGGGGTTGTAATAAGTTTGGGATGTTCCTTGCAACCCTTGCTGGTAAGGTCTGGACCCATGCAGCCTCCTTTGGTTGAGGAAGTAGAGTGGCTCAGTGCCCCCTTCAGCCCCTTGGTACATGGCTTTAAATCTAGGTAAGGTTGGGCACTGGTTCGTGGGGTGGTCTTCCTCACAAACGAAACATACCTCCATTGAGTGCAATGGACATTCATTCTTAGGATGCTTCCTTGTACATCTGGGACAGAAAATGGCCAAAGCCCTCTTAGCTTCCTCTTTCTTCTGTTGGATTCGGAAGGTGTCCAGTTGCATAGCAATGGTCTGTCTCATCTCACTTTTGAGGTATTCCATCTGATTAGCAAACTCATGCTTAGAGAAGGTGGTACTAGCTGAGAGCGAATTCCCCCTACCTCGTTTCCTGGCTGCCCTAGAGTGGTTTCTAAACACAGTCTTTATGTCCTCATAAGGTAGTTGGTAGATGTCTCCTCTAGCTAGTAGATGGAGGGTATCTAGAATGTCTTCAAGGACTCCTCAGAGTAGAACTAGCTTCAGAGATTTAGGGTCAAGCATGCACCTGGCCCGTTTATAGCTAAGTTGGAACCTTTCCTCGTAGTCTTCTAAAGACTCATCACTTCCCATGGTCATCTGAAAGATCTCTCCCTTTGTTTCCTTTGACCTACAGTAGTCCCGATATTTGTTGTTAAAGGCTTGTTGCATCTGAGCCCAAGTTGTGATACTGTTTCCAGGTAGCCCCATGAACCAGCGTAGTGCTGCATCCTTGAGGGTAGAGGGAAAGAGTTTCAACTTTTTCTCATCTTCTGCATAGTCATAAGTTCGAAAAAGGACAACAAACTCAAATAGGAAGGTATCAGGGTCTTTAGTGGTCAATCCATGGAAATGAGGTAAGGCTGAGGGACTTATGTTTTTCATCTTCATGTCCCCGTTGGTCTCTCGGATGGGAAAGGCACCTTCTATTCTCTCTTCATCTTCTCTACCGTTTCTGTTTTCAGCCATGGTCTCAAAAGGAATGTTTTCTTGCTCTTCTTCTGTTATAGGATCTTCGTATATCTCAGGAGGTTCACCTATAGGTTCTTTTGGATCACTGCCACCAAAGAAGAGAGAAGGGTGACTCAGTGATGTGGTGGGGGTGTTGGGTAGGAATTTTCCGGTATTGTCTCTGTTCCTATGAGGCATGAAAATGGAATATTTTTGTTTGCTTTTGTGCTTTTTTCTGCTTGTACCTGCAAAACTGAAAGAGAGTGAAGTGAAACTAGCTAAAATCTATCTTGCTGAAATGAAAATGCAGAATTGAAATGAAATCATGAAAGGACTAATCTATTTTTCCGAAATAAAATTGCAGGAATAAAATGCTAGGCTACGTTTACAGAATTGAAATTCCAGAATTGAAATGCTAGTCTATGCTTGTAGAATTGAAATGCTAATCTATGGAAGCAGGAAATGTCTAATCTACTTTTGCAGGAATGAAATTGCAGAATGGAAATGAAATAAACTACTTAGCAGAAGGTTGTAGTAGAAAACAGAAGAAAAGCAGCAATCGCAAATACTCTGACACTTCCCCGGCAACGATGCCAAAAAGAATGGTGGGCTCCAGTATTGCAGCAATAATGCTGCAACTCTTGGGACTCCCTTCTTTACTTTTATCATCCTGGTAGTTCGTAGCAAACTTGGAAGCGATAGTGCTATATGCACAAGTACTAGCTCTTGTCGTAGCTATCACTGGATCAGCTAGCACAAGTCCACTAGGAAATCAAGCCAACTTCTATGAGCTCTCAGAAGAAGCTTTTAATAGTAATGGATGAAAGCTAACTCAAAGGAAGCTAGTCTACTTGCAGAAAGAAGCTGAAAGTGAAAAAGGAACGCAAACCCTAGCAAACCCTAGTTCTACCGACTAACCCTACTGATGCAAGTAAAAGGATGAAAGCTACAGAAATGGATGCCATTGAATTCTAAAAAGGTAAAACGCATGTGACTAAGCTACTTCTAAAGAGAAATATGAAGAAAACATCTTTTTTCATTTTTGAGTAATTTATCAGAATTATTTTGCATGTGCTTTAACTGTTTTTTATTGTGCTGGGGTTGATTGGCGAAAGGAAATGGAGTAGGCACTTGCAGGATGTTGGGAAGATTAGAAGAGGGCCTAAGGGGTCCCCAACACCCTTCCAGAGAGTTTCACAGTGCTCGGATCTCAAGAAACCGCTTTCATGAGCTTCTACAGGAAGTCTGCAGGGGTTCTACAGAATGTTTTGTGGCTTCTACAGGATGTTCCAAAAGGGAATTTTGAAGAGATAATGGTGGGAAAAAGGTGAAGAAGTGGGTATGGAGGTGAGATGAGGTCTAGGACTTGGCGAACAAAGTGGGTGAGTGATAAGGATGGCTGGACTTGTTCAAGGAGGGTTAGAGCAATGTTGCACAAACATATGGAAATTAGGTCAATGTGAGGGAATGTGGCAAATGCAAGGTAAGAATCATAGTTGGAAGACGGAGCAGGTAGTATTGAGGGAGTAGGGGTAGGCAAAGACGTATTACAAGTGCTCTATAAGTTATTTTCCAAACTATTCAAACAAAGACTCGGAAAAACCAAAGACCTAGCTACTTTAACCTAATCTAACCTAAATATTAGCAAAGAAAATGAGCAGATGTTTGTTGCAACGCAATCATGTGAAATAGATATGCAAACTAAGCAATCATGAACCTGAACATATAACCACAACTGGTATCAACTTCTGCAAATGAGAATCTAACACTAACAATTGCATGATGAAGCAAAGACAGTGTTTTTGGGGGCAGCAAGGACACCTTGGTCTCAGCTCATGGTTCCATAGAGGGAGAGGTGAGATCAGGGGTGCTTCATGGCCTTTTTCTGAATATATTCTCTGTTATCAACCTATCAAGTCAATCTGAACATGAAAATCCTTTCTAATCATCAACAACGATCTAGGTAACCAAGCAAGACTGTAATCTACTTAACATAAATTATTTTGCAAAAACATTAAAAACATATAACAGTACATGAAGGAGGCCTTGGCACTTGGGTTGGGCCCAACCCCAAGCGCTGCAGGCTCCTAAGGAAAGCTCAAAACTGATGCCAAATGAAACTGCTTTCCATTATTCAAAAATAACCATGTCACACAGAAAGTTGTACAGCGGAAGCTACAAAATGAGCTTAGAAACTAGCAGCACTATAGTGCAGAATACAATTGTTCAAAAAAGTAACCTACGAAGGCTAGAAGCCTTCCTATTTATGCACTATGAGGGTCTCCAACAACCCTCCTTAACTCGATGGGATCGGCTGCTCAAACTGCCAGTGATCAGTCACTTTACTCAAAACTTCTCGGCTGCCCTTGGGAATCCTTTTCGGTGGCCTGTTGAACTCCGAGATGAGGGTGGAGAATTCGAGGAAGGGGCCATTTAGTGTAGGAGACACCCTTCCTACGAATCCTCACCCTTGTTCCTTCATGCTTGGCTATCATTTGGCTCATAAATTCTTAGCTTTGGTCCAAAATTTGTCCAAAAATATGCAATAACCACATGTTAGCCTTCTTGGTCAAGTGACTATCCTCACTCGTTCAACTAACATAAATATACTCAAAAAACATCAAAAACTATGAAAAATGGTGGATTGATGAAGAACAATAGGTAAAATGAGCCCAATAAGTTACCCATTTTTGGGCTCATCACCTACCTCCTCCTCAATGAAATTATTCTCTTGGAATATAAGGGGACTCAACTCCAAAGGTAATTTGAGGTACTTAAGAGATAGAAATAAGAAGGAAAAAATGGATATCATTGTTTTGCAAGAAACTAAGGTGACGCGGGATAAGTTAAGTGAAATCACAAGAAGAATCTATCCCTCGGTGGAATGTAAGGCATTGGATGCCAAGGGAAGTGTAGGAGGATTGTGGATTATGTGGGATACCATATCTATCTCCTTTGGCTCTTGGTATCCTTCCCCAACTCTCTTTCAGGACAATTCAAATGTATTGGCTCCTTAGTGAAGGTATAGCTAACAGGGGTTAATGACCCTACTCTCCCGAGGGCGAAGCCAAGTTTCCTTAGTAGTTTACAAAAGTTAAGAGAAATTTTGGGTGAGGACAATTAGATCCTTGTGGGACATTTCAACATGATCAAGGACTTTGGCAAAAAGAAAGGAGTTCCCCAACTGGGTCCTATTTCTCATTCCTTTTAGGAAATTATTCAATATCTAAAAGTAGAAGACATAGATTTTATTAATGGCATCTTCACATAGAACAATTGTCGAGAGGGTAAGCCCCAGATTGCATCATGTCTGGATCACTTCCTCATCTCAGATGATATCCTCCAACAAGATCTTTATCTTCAAGCTTCTATTCTTCCATGCTTGGGATTATACCATTAGCCCATCTGTTTGGAATTTGACCTAAGAATGGCCCCAAGGAATAGGCATTTTTTCTTTGAGGTGTTTTGGCTTGAAAGGCCCAATTTCATAGCAAAATTAGAGGAATGTTGGAAGGATATCATAATATCAAGGCAAAGGCAAATGGAAACATTCCAGCTGAAGTTGAAGTAGCTCAAGAAAAAGATAAAAGCTTGGAATAATTTCGATTTTGCTAACATTCACAAAGGAAAGAGGCAACTGGAGGAGGAAATGTGGTCAATCTAATAGAGGATTATCCTAGAAGTCTGGAAGGAGACTCTTGTGGCATAGGAGGGCTAGGTCCTAAATGCTATGGAGAAAAGAAGGAAACATGAGGATATCCCATGGAGACAAAAATCAAAAGTACAGTGGCTCAAAAAGTGGGAGCACAACACAAATTTATTCCATAGAACCATGTTAAAGCATCGATAGGTTAACCAAATATTCTCCCTCAATGGCTCAGGAGGACAATGACTTGTCCATCATGAGGAAATTTCAGAGGAGTTGATCTCCCATTTCCACACTCTGTTCATAGAACCAAGGGTGGAGAGAAGTGAGGCCATCTCCAGAGTCAGATAATGTATCCTTCAATTAATTACAATGGATTTGAATGAGGCCTTCATGAGGGAGATCTCCTTTGTAGAAGTAGAAGAGGTCATTTGTGTTCTCCCTTCAAATAAATCTCCTGGTCCCAATGGATTCACCTCAGATTTCTTTAAAGATGGTTGGCACTTCCTTGGGCTAGAAATGCATGAATTGGTTGATGAATCCCATCAAACCCAAAGAATATAGTCAAGACTCAATTCCACGATATGAAAATCAATCATGGTCAACCATGGTACAACGTTGCACTGTGACAAAGGTGATCACAATATGAAAATTAACCATGGTAAACCATGGTGAACCATTTTTACTTTAGGGTTTATATATCTTGGGATTATAATATTAATCTCTTGTCTTTAATAGTATTCCAATGCTTTTATAATCCCAGGGAATTTTAATATAATCCCTTCAGTTTATATTATCAATCCCTTGAGTTTATTAATGTAAAAGGGTTCATATTCCTAGGGTATAATATTATTCATATGGTTTTTAATATTAGTCATAGGTTTTAATATAAGTCCATTGGGTTTACAGTCATTGTCCAACCGAATGTCACATTGTGAGAAATATTGTCTCAATACAAAAATCAACCATGGTCCAAAGTTGCATTGTGATAAAGATTGACTCAATATGAAAATCAACCATGGTAAACCATGCTCAACCATATTTATTTTAGGGTTTATAATCTTTATATTAGTGTTTATATACCTTGGGATTATAATATTAATCCCTTGGGTCTAATATTATTCCCTTGGGTTTAGAAGCCCCTATAATTTTAGTATTAATCCCTTGGGTTTATAATACGAATCCCTTGAGTTTATTAATCTGAGGGTTCATATTCCTTATGTATAATATTATTCATATGGTTTATAATATTAACTCTTGAGATTAATATAAATCCCTTGGCTTTATAACCATGGTCAACCATCATCAACGCTTGTCAACCATGGTCAATTTCAGTCAACCATGATTTGACGTCGCATTGTGACAAATATTGTCTAAATCAAGGTAAATTTAATGTGCAGTTAAAGTAAAATAAATGTTGTGAAAATAATTTTCATTTTTTGCGAAAAATAATTCTAACAAAGATTGTCTCAATATGAAAATGAGTGATGGTCAACCATGGCCAACCATGGTGAACCATGGTCCAACGTCGTAGAGCGACAAATATTGTTTCAATATATGAATCAACCATGGTCAACCATGTTTATTAGAGCATTTATAATATTTATCATAGACTTTATATACCATGGTTTATAATATTTATTTTATGATTTTCGATAGGATTTAATTGATATGGAAATCAATTGTGGACAACCATGATCCAACGTCACCTTGTGACAAATATTGTCTCAATATGAAAATCAACCATGGTCGACCGTGGTAAAACGTCACATTGTGACAATGATTGTCTCAATATGAAATCAGTCATGGTCAACCATGTTCAACCATGTTAATTCTAGCGTTTATAATATTTATCTTAGGGTTTATACACCATGGGGGTTTATAATATTAATCCCTTTTGGTTTAATAATATATCCTTATGTTTATAATCCCTTGGGGTTTTAACATTAATCCCTTGGGGTTTAATATTAATCCCTTGGGTTTATAATATCAATCCCTTGTGTTTATTAATCTAAGGGTTCATTTTCTTAGCGTATAATATTATTCATATGGTTTATTATTAATTAATACTACTATAGAGATTGTATTTCTAATTAATTACATCATTAACTTAATGATGCGATTAATTCGAAAGACAACCTCTATTGATATGGATCACAAAAGTCTAACATTAGGAATTAATGCTATTTCTATTATTAATTAATAATATTATTAATTAATTAAATAATATTAAATATTAAATATTAATTAATATAAATTGATAATTCAGAATTGCTAGCTAACGGTGGTTTTCTTTGCTGACGTTGAACATGTACCTATGTTTTACTGCTTCTTCTAGTCTAGGTGTTCTATATTTTGTCCCCCAAGCCATCTCTGGGAGACCTAGGAAGGGTACTATTCTAAATTATAGATATTGCATCTACAAGTCTCCAAGGAGCCTCGTTGCATTTGTGTTCTTAGTTATAGTCCTCATTTTCAAAAGTCTAGTTCTTGGGGATCCTTCGTTTCTCCCTTATATGCTCTGAGCCATTTGAATTATTGCCATTTTGGGGTCGGTGTTTCGTGAGTTTTCTCTCAGTTTGCTTGGGTGGTAGTTGTTTGCATCTATGGGTTAGTGGGCTACTGGGCAGTGTCTTTTCTAGGAAGACGTCAGATTTCTGGGAATTCCCTCCCAATTTGTCTTTGAACCTTCCCTAGTGTGGTTTCTATCAATTCTAAGACCAACAAGTCATATTATTCTTCTGGTTTTTGTTCTCACCTCTATTCTAGCAAGATTTTTTAGGGGTGCTCGAGGCCCTGTCATTCATCCCTTTTGTTGTGAAAGCAATGCCATGCCAAAGAGGGAGGCTTCACCATGAGGGTGGAGATCACTTCAATGCAGGTTGCCCACTCATCTTCTAGAACTCTACTAGCTTGGAACGTAAGGGCAAAGTGGTGCATTCTATAGATTGTATCATGGATTCAACTTCCATTAACTCCATAACAAAGAAACTACAAGATATACAAATTAATATGGACATCATTCGTGTTCACAAGTATGAAGACCACAATGAATTAGTTGCATATATGAATGAAATACAATTTAGCTAGAATGAGATATTTAAACAACTTGATAGCCTTCTTCGAAGCCATCACAAAACAAATGACCACCTCCACCTGGAAGCCTAGGTGGAACGTATTAATTTTCATATGCATGAATGCGTTGGTTATTTTGCAGCCCCCTGTATTCCCTCCCAATTGCCGTCCTTGATATGCCGCTATTAGTTTCTATGATATTTTTGTCTCCCTTAAGCACTGTATGGCTTCTAAGCCTAGCGAAAATAATGCATGTAAAGACTTATTTGTGGCATCCTCCCGTCCCCATGTCCAACAAGTCTAGTCAAAATGAGGAAAATGGGGTCACTCAGACATAGTTTGTAATCCTTGTGTTTATGGAAATCTAATGAAAGAAATTTTACTCACAAAAAAAAAATCATATTTTTTAATAGTTTTTTTGTAATATTATTTTTATTACTATATATTTATCAATTGTAGATACAAATTAAGCCTTTAGTGTATATCAACCACATTGGTATTTTTAATGTGGTTATGTTAGTTTAATTGTGTGTGTGTGTGTGCGTGTGTATATATAAAATTGATAAAATGATGTTTTGTGATTTTAGTAATCATACTGGAAAAATGGCAATTAACTAGCTTAGATCTAATTTAATTCTGAATCTACAATGCTGAGAGGATCAATTTTTTTTCATTTTAAAAGATATTTTCATATTAAAATATTTGATCCTGTTGGCACTTGGTAGATCCAGAGTTAATATGGATCTAGGATAGTTTAATTATAATTATTATTAATACTTTTTTTCTTAAGTCAAAATATTTAGATAACATAATCTAGCAGTACATAAAATCTTCTATACCTACCTAGAGAAGACCTATAAACACAAAAAATTATAAAAAAATTAATGAAAACATTACAAAAAATCGAAAATATTTAGATCTGTAAGTACCTGACCCCTAACCACATACATAAAAATACAAACAAATAAAAAATCCAAATCATAATAGGTTTAAAATACACCCTTAATATTCATAATGATGATAAAGCATTGTAGTTACATTATGCGACTCTTCTAGGGTTTCTAGGGCTCTAGGGTTCCAAGGAAGTTTTTGAATCCTTGTCGTCAAATCATTTTGCTTCCTAGTTATGGAAGTTGTAATCTACCCTGAAGGTGAAATATGGTTGATTGGGCACATGTCAGCTCCCCATGGGCGAGGGGGGTCAGCCCCCTCCTTCAAGAACATTGTAACTAGTGCTCATCGTCCTACTTCTGGTTCATTTGGTAGCACATGGAAACGGGAAGGAAAGAAAGTGGACTCACCATCTTTGGGAGCACAATGGCAGTCTAGAATGAGGGAATGGTTCCTCCCAAAGGCGGCGAAAAATCCCTGTGTAGTGATCCCCAATCATTGTCTGGAACAATTCCAACAATACATGCAAGATCATGCAATAATATGCAAATTTATGTGTATTTGTCCTAAGGTGTCTGATATCCTCAGATGGATCCAGCTCAAATGGTAGCCAAAAGCTCCAATCGATCTTCACTTAAGAACAAAGGGTTTCTTCATTGTGATCTTTGATGATTTGGAAGACTAGAAGAGAGTTCTGGAAAACAGCCCTTACTTCATGAATAGTGTGGAGCTATTCATGATACATTGGGAACCTTACTACAATCCAAAGAAGGAACAATTCCCAACAACGCCTATCTCGGAGATGGACATCTTAGAATCCACTGGCAATTACATTTGTAATTTGTTTCAAGTATCTAATGTCACCAAACACCGAAGGTTTTCATATTACACCATAACTTTTGTCTACATGAACATTTCCCAACCCTTGTGAGAATCTGTGGACATTGAATACCATAATGAATTTTGGTCCAAACTGTTGGACTATGAGCATGTCTTGTTCAAATGCAGAATTTATCACAAATATTGGCATATTTTATGTGATTTCCCTTAGTGACAGAAAGAGGCTTCCACCAGTCAAACAAATCCTCCCCAAGATGGCTTCCAAGAGGTGTCGATTCAGTGTTCTTCATCAAACATATGTCCTCCTAACCATGATTTGTTGCTCCACCCCATCGGCGACCTCAACCTGCCCAACCGGGAATAACTTTTCACTTCTCGTCGAACAAGTGGAGAACAAAAAAACAAAAGATCCATAAATCAAAAGCCAACCTCAGTCAACAATGGAAGTGGAAATAGGTCCTGAAAAACCTATAGAAAAAACCATGTAAAAGGAAATCTCGAGAGGAACTTTTGACTGGAAAGGAGATTCAATGGGTCCTTGCTCAAGATCATCAAGTCCTAGAGCACCATGTCAAAATGGATGAAATCAATTCTAATGAGCATATATTGGTATCTTTTCTGCAAAACTGGGCTAAGGCTAGATTTGAAGATATTCCCCAAGATCTACTAGACGAATTTCACCAGATCTACAAGGAATGGGAATAGCGTCAAGTTCCTCTGGAACCTTCCCCACACTTGGCCTTGGCGATCTATGATTAGGACAAATCTTCTAGGTGTGATGAGTCTAGTTCAGGGTTTGAGAACACAAAGAAGGGTAGAAAAGATACGAGTCAAGTGATTAGAGAAGCTGTAGTGATCTTATTTAACTCAGGATAAGCCAATGCCCTCATAGATTATTACCAGTTCTCCTTAACTCCTCCTTAATCAAAGTATTCTCTTGGAATATAAGGGGCCTCAACTCAAAAGGTAAGTTGAGGTACTTAAGAGATATAATTCAACACGATAAATTGGATATCATTGTTTTGCAAGAAACCAAGGTGACGCATGAGAAGTTAAGTGAAATCATGAGAGTAAGTTGGCTCTAGGTAGAATGTATAGCGTTGGATGCCAAGGGAAGTGCATGAGGTATGGGGATTATCTGGAACACCCTATCTATCTCCCTTGGGTATTAGATATCCTTCCCCAACTCTCTGTCAGGAAAATTTGAATGTATTGGTTCCTTAGTGAAGGATTGGCTAACACGGTTTTATGGCCCTACTCTCCTGAGGGCGAAGCCAGGTTTCCTTAGTATTTTACAAAAGTTAAGAGAAATTCTGGGTGAGGATAATTGGATCCTTGTGGGAGATTTCAACATGATCAAGGAATTGGGCAAAAGGAAGGAAAGAGTTATCCAACTGGATCTATTTCTCATTTCTTTCAGGAAACTATTCAATATCTCAAAGTATAAGACATAGATTTCATTAATGTCATCTTCACATGGAACAATCGTCGAGAGGGTAAGCACCAGATTGCATCGTGTCTGGATTGCTTCCTCATCTCGGATGATATCCTCCAGCAAGATCTTTATCTTCAAGATTCTATTCTTCCATGCTTGGGATCAGAATATTGTCCCATCTATCTGGAAATTGACCTGAGAATGGCCCCAAGGAATAGGCATTTATTCTTTGAGGCCTCTTAGCTTCAAAGGCCCGATTTCATAGAAACGTTAGAGGAATGGTGGAAGGATATCATGGTATTAGGGCAAGGTCACATGGAAACTTTCTAGATGAAGTTGAAGGAGCTCAAGAAAAGGATAAAATATTGGAATCATTCCGATTTTGGTAACATTGACAAATAAAATAGGCAACTCGAGGAGGAAATAAGGTCAATCCGATAGAGGATTATCCTAGAAGGCCAAACGAAGACTTTTGTGGGATAGGAGGGCCAGGTACTAAATGCTCTAGAGCAAAGAAGTAAATAGGAGGAAATCCTATGGAGACAAAAATCGAGGGTACAATGGCTTAGAGAGGGTGAGAGCAACACAAAGTTCCTCCATAGAACTATGTTAAAGAATCGACGTGTTAATCATATATTCTCCCTCAGTGGCTCAGGAGGACAACGCCTTGTCCATCACGAGGAAATTTCGGAGGATTTTATCTCCCATTTCCACTCTCTATTCACAGAACCAAGGGTGGAGAGAATCAAAGCCATCTCTAGAGTTAGATAATGTATTCCTCAATTAATGGATCAGAATGAGGCCCTCATGAGGGAGATATCATTTTCAGAAGCAAAAGAGGCTATGCATGCTCTCCCTTCAAATAAATCTCAGGGTTCTGATGGATCGAACTCATATTTATTTAAAGTTGGTTGGCATTTCCTTGGGCCAGAAATCCATGAATTGGTTGACGAATCCCATAGAACCCAAAGAAACTAGTCAAGACTTAATGACACCTTCCTCATCCTCATTCCAAAGAATTTTTTTGTGTTGGACCCGAATGGATTCATACCAATTTTTCTTTGCAATGTCATATACAAGATAATTTTAGGAATTGTAGTCTAGCGTCTCATACCCCTAATGAAATATATCATCGGACCTAAGAAAATATGTTTTGTTTAAGGCTGAAATATTATGGATCATATTATTATTTCTCATGAGGTAATGCATTCTCTAAAATCATCGAAAACCACAGTTATGCTTATTTAACTTGATATGTCTAAAGCTTATGACCCTCTGAGTTGGAATTATCTCCTTTCTATTCTTGATGCTTTTGGTTTCTCTCATTCATGGATAACTTGGGTGAAATCATTGATTGAGACACCATTATATTTAATGGTTCTCCATCTCGACCTTTTCGAGGTTCAAGGGGTCTGAGACAAGGGGATCCTCTCTCCCCCTTCCTTTTCATTATTACAATTGAGGGACAGGGTAGACTCATTAAATCAACCTCCAAGTCTAGGAATCTCCAAGGCCTGAGGTTATCTTCAGAGGCTCCTCCTTTATCACACCAACAATTCGTTGATGATAACATGCTATATGGGAATCCAGCTTTAAGGGAATCTAAGAAATTTGGTCTCCTCCTTGAGGAGTTTTAGCAAGATTCGAGCACAATCGTTAATGGATAAAAATCAGATATTTTTTTTTTCAACACCAATCCCAGGGTTCAAAGACATTTGGTTAGGACCCTTAGTTTCCAGATCGGTTCACTTCCAAGAACTCATCTTGGAATTACCTTGGTATCTAACTACCTAAGATAAACTTGCTGGAAATATATTTTGAATCACCTTGACCAAAAGCTTTCTAGTTGGCCCTTTAGGATTATGAACTCGACTGGTAGATTAATTATCTTGAAGGCAGTTCTGCAGGCTCTCCCAGTCTATTAGCCTTTAGCTCTTCCAGCCCCACAAAGTATTTATCAGGACATTATTACCAAATCTCATAGATTTCTCTGGTTGAAAGCGCATAATGGTAGGAAATGGTCTCTGGTGGCCTCAGAAAAACTATGCAATCCAATGACCCATGGTGGCCTTGGCCTGAAAGATCCGAAGATATTATCGAAATTTCTAGGTGCTAAGTTATGGTGGAGATGGTTGCAGGGTGGCCAGGAAATTTGGAAGACCTACGGTCTCACAAATATGGCTCAATCAACATTCTCAACCCTTTGTCTGAACATCAACAATTGCCAAGTGGCTCTTCTATCTAGAACATGGAAAAATCTAATAGGGATATTATTCAAGAATATAGCTTCTGGGAAGTTAGGAATGGCCGCTAGGCCACATTTTGGGAGGAGGTCTGGATGCAACACCCCAAGCTCAGTCAAGAAGAGCACCTCAGGGATATTCAAATATTCACCTCAACTAGGAGTAGTGTGAGCTCAAAACTTTTGGCAGGATAACAACAAGTCGTCAAAATGGAGAGTGTGGAAATCTCAAGCGCACTTACCAAATCACGACCCCCCTTTGGACTTGGAGGCTTTATCCTTGATCCTCTAGCAACACCCTCTATTAAATAATGGAGAGTTGGATAAACTTAGATGGTGTCAACTCCCTCGGGGTATGTACTCTCTTAAGGAAGCATATTCCATTCTCTCCACCTCAGTGGATTTGGTGCCAGATCCTCTATGGAAAAGGAGTTGGTAGTTAGGGCTTTGGCTAAAATTATATTTTTTCCTCTGGCTTATTGTTCATGGCAAACTTCTCACTTGGGATAAGCTCCTGAAAAAGGGAATTTGTGATCCTTCCTGCTGTCCTCTTTTGTGCTAGCAAGGAGGAAACAAAGAACCATCTTCTCAATTTTTGCTTTGTGGCAGCGGACCTTTGGAATCGAATAATAACATTATTCGGGGTTGTTGATGAGTTTGAGAATAGCATAAGAGAATCGTTGGAATTATGGCGCTAGAAGCTCTTCAAGAATCCCATAGTAAACAGATCATGTTGTATCTCTCAAGGCTTCATCCTTTGGAATCTATGGAAAGCCATGAAATGAGTAGTGTTTCACTTAGAGGTCATCAGGACCGATCAAGTTTGGGAAGTGACAAAGCACAATATCAAAGAATCCATCATAGTCAATCGTTGGTCAAAAGACGATTGGAAATTTGAGGGTTGGAGAGTGCCATCCTTAAGGAGTTTGCTCTTAGGTCTGCTCGCGTGCTCTTCATGAGGGGAAGATCGAATGATACTTTTATCTGGCCTCTGCCTAGTTTCTTTAAGTTAAACATTGACAGAGAATCTAAGGGAAACCTTGGACTGGTCCGTTTCAGAGGCTAGATTTAGAATGACATGGGGAAGGTGGAGAAAATATTCACGGCTTCGTGTGGTACCACCACCAACAATGTCATTGAATTTCTAGCACTTTAGAAAGATCTCAAACTTGTCGCTGAGATGCGACTGACTAATCTGCATATCTCTGGAGACTCTCAAATAACAGTCTCTATCCTCCAGAAGTTGGAGGTTGGAAACTATTGGTGAGAGATTCCATTCTCATTTATCTTCCTTTTATATGTAGTCACATAACATGTGAGAAGATGGGGGAATTAGGTAACCGACAAGCTTGCCAATTGGGGAAGTGATAAACAAAGTCACGAACTTCTCCATGGTTGGCCTTTCAATTCTTGAACCATTCATCTTGATGAGTTCTACCAAATATTGGTTAAAGAGGAGGGTTCCCCAATAAGGGTGAAAAGGTCTGATACATGCTCGACACATGTGCAATGAAACTTAACATTCGACAAACGGGAAGGAGGATAGATTGACTGTCCTCCTATTACGTAAGGTGCAAGGTGAGAGGATCAGTGCGGCATGCGAGACTTCATTAATCCTCCATGGGAATGTGTGCTAGTAAGGAAATATGGTTAATGGCGAACACTGGGGTTATGGAATGTTATATTGCATTAGTAGTGTGGAGGCTGGTTGATTTTGGTCTGAGCAGTGTTAGTCTGTCTAGGTTCTTTGGCCCTTGGATAGTATGAGAGTGGTGGAGAAAATGACGTCGTTGCTTCCTCCACCATGAATGGATAGAAAAAGCCACAATTCTTGCAAATATTAAATTTTTTAATTATTATTATTATTATTATTATTATTATTATTTTAAGTATTTAGATGATATATATATGAAATTAATATAGAAAAAACAGATAAAGATGATTAAATTTTAAAATATAGTAAGATAAAGTATAAATCATGCCGTATGGCGTTCCCTTTGAAATCAACTCTCCTAAATGCCACTTTGTACCACTTTGCATCGTGAGATCTATTGTTAAACGATTAAATCATCCTATGCCATCATATTGTTAGATTAGAGCATACATGACACACAACATATTCATACTCAAAGACTTAGACGGCAATAGCAAAGAACAAACAGATAAAGATACCAAACTTAATAATATAGTAAGATAAAGTATAAATCATTTAACTTTTTAAACAATTGTTATTAGCATTTTTACGTCGTAAGGCGTTCCCTCTGAAATCAACTCTCCTAAATGCCACTTTGTACCACTTTGCATCGTGAGATCTATTGTTAAACAATTAAATCATCCTCTGCCATCATATTGTTAGATTAGAGCATACATGACATGCATCAGATTCATACTCAGAGACTTAGACGGAAATAGCAAAGAGTAATTTCAGAGACAGACAAATGGAGAAACAACAAGATTACTCAGTCAGAAACAACATAATAGATAAAACAATCACTAGAGAACATAAATCACTTTGCATTACGTAACAAGCCTGGACCTTGGCTTGCTTTCCTTGACCAGAGAAATTACAAATTTATAGAGGCAAAAGAAGGATCTAGAATCCTGTATGTGATTCAGATGGAGATCTGGAATGATCTAAAAACTAATGGCGATGTAGAAAGATCTAGAATCCTAGAGATCTAGAAAGATCTAATCTAGAAGGATCTAGAATCTTGTGTGAATTTGGCTTCACACTTAACATTCTCCCACTTGAAGCCAAATAAGAGTCATCAAGTCACACCGAATCCTACCATGACTCTACATAACTCATGTTTATTTCGTGGTAGAATCTCAGTGAGCATATCAACAGGGTTCCTATCTGTATGGATCTTTTCCAAGGATAATTGTTCTTCCTCCAGCACATGCCAAATCCAATGGTACCTTAAGTCAATGTGCTTGGCTTTTGGATGAAATGTTGGGTTTTTCACCAAGTGAATGGCACTTTGACTATCACAATATAACACATACTTGCCCTGCTTTATTCCTATCTCTCCTAGGAATCGCTACATCCACAACATCTCTTTACAAGCTTCTGTTGCAGCTATGTACTCTGCTTCTGTTGTAGATAGGGCTACTATTCTTTGTAGCCTTGACACCCAAGATACTACTGCACCTGCAAATGTATACAAATAACCTATAGTGGACTTTATGGTATCCATATCTCTAGCCATATCCGCATCTGTAAATCCTTCAAGCACAATCTCATCATGACCAAAACATAAACAATAATGACTAGTACCCTTGAGATACCTCAAAATCCATTTTACTGCTTGCCAATGTTGTTTGCCTGGATTGGCAAGGAACATACTCACTACTCCCACTGAATATGCAATGTCTGGTCGTGTGCATACCATGGCATACATCAAACTGCCAACTGTTGAAGCATAAGGAATCTTGCTCATTTCTTCTTTCTCTTTGTCATTATTAGGACATAATTCAATACTTAGCTTGAAGTGGGTTGCAAGGGGTGTACCAACTAGCTTGGCATCCTTCATATTAAACCTGTTAAGCACCTTCTTGATATATTTTTCTTGTGACAGCACAACCTTTTGTTTTTCCTATCACGCATAATCCGCATGCCCAATATCTATTGTGCTGGCCCAAATCCTTCATTGCAAATTTTCTACCCAAATCTTTCTTCAATCTATTGATCTTATTCTTATCATGCCCAACAATCAACATGTCATCCACATATAACAACAATATGATATACTTTCCTTGACCATACCTCTTGATATAGACACAATGGTCAGCTTCCAACCTTTGAAACCATGTTCCAACATGAATGAATCAAATTTCTTGTACCATTGTCAAGGTGCCTGTTTCAACCCATAAAGACTCTTCTTCAAGCTACAAACAAGGCCTTCTTTGCCTTTTTCTATTAAGCCTTCTGGCTGCTCCATATAAATTTCTTCCTCCAATTCACCATGAAGGAATGCAAGTTTTACATCTAATTGTTCACATTCTAGGTCTAAAGCAGCAACTAGACCAAGAATGACTCTGATGGATGATATTTTAACAATAGGTGAGAAAATTTCAGTGAAGTCAATACCTTCTTTTTGGGAAAAACCTTTCACCACCAGCCTTGCTTTATACCTCTCCTTCTTTTCGTCACCTTCATGCTTAATCCTATAAACCCATTTGTTTTCTATAGCCTTTATACCTTTTGGAAGGTTTACCAACTCCCATGTTTTATTTTCCAACAAAAAGTTCATTTCTTCTTCCATTATTCACTGTGCTCAACTTTACAAGCTTCTTGAAAACAATTAGGTTCACCTTCATCAATCAACAAAATATAGTTTGAAGGAGGATACCTTGTGAAGGCTTATGAGGCCTAGAAGATCTGTGAACCAACTGTGGTGGTGCATTATCAGGTTGAATCTCCTATAAAGGTTCCTGCAAGACTTCTTGTTGTTCATCATTTTCCACTTGTTGTCCTTCATGCTCCTGAATTGTTTATTCATTTTCTTGTATTGGTGGTATGTTTTTCCGCTGCTCTTCAAACCTGTCAATAACCTTCTTGACCTCCAACTCACCTACAGTCCTCTTGAACATTTCTGACTCATTAAATATAACATCCCTACTTCTAATAATTTTATGTTTGACTGGATGCCATAGACGATAACCAAAATCTTCATCCGCATATCCCAAAAAAATGCATTTCATAGATTTATCATCTAGCTTAGTTCTATTTTCTTTGGGAATATGTACAAATGCTTCACATCCAAATATTTTCAAGTGAGAATAATTCAAATTATTACCAGTCCAAACTTCTTCAGGGATACCACCATCCAAGGCTGTAGTTGGAGATCTATTTATGAGGTAGCAAGTGGTCCTGATTGCTTCAGCCCAAAAATTCTTCTCCAAACTAGAATTTGACAACATACTTCGCACCTTTTCCATAATGGTGTGATTCATCCTTTCTATGACACCATTCTATTGAGGAGTACCAGGCACAGTCTTCTCATGCTTTATGCCAAACGTGTTACAATATTCCTTAAATACATTTGAGCAATATTCACCACCATTATTTGTTCTTAAACACTTCAACAATTTGTTAGTCTCTCTTTCAATAGCAACATGGAATTTTTGAAATATTCCAAACACTTCACTTTTATTTTTCATAGGATATGCCCAAACCTTCCTGGATGCATCATCTATAAATGTTACAAAATATGATGCTCCTCCTAATGATTTGATGTTAACAGGCCCAAACACATCTGAGTGTACCAATTCTAACACATTTTTCTTTCTATCATGGCCACCTCTAAGGAATGAAACCCTTCTTTGTCTACCATATATACAATGCTCACAAAGATCAAGATTGTAGGATTTCAAACCTAGCAATAAATTTTTATCAACAAGGATTTTTAAGCCCTTCTCGCTCATGTGACCCAAACACTTATGCCACAGATCTGCTGAAATTCCTTCTTTTGTGACAGCAGCCAAATTTGATTTTCCTATCAGTGTCTTCAATGTGTATAATGTTCATGTCTTGGGTTCTTTTGCTATGAACAACACACCTTTGCTAATTTTCCAGCCTCCTTTTCCAAAGCTTGTCGAATAGCCTTCATCATCCAGTCATCCCATAGAGATTAAAATCATGCGCATTTCTGGTAGATGCCTGACCTGTTTCAACAATATATCTTGTCCACCTTTCATCTTGATCTGGACATCTCCCACTCCAACAATACTGCAAAAATGATTATTCCCCAAATGCACTCTACCATAATCACTAGGATTATATGAAACAAAACTATCTTTGCATGGGGTTACATGGTGAGATGCCCCAGAGTCAAGGATCCAGTTAGAGCTACTGCTAGATGTATATACACATGCATCCTATACTAAAACAGTAAAAACACATCACCATCTGTGGCTACAGCAGTAGTCTCACCTTCATTTGCGCTGGATGACTTGTGATTTGTATTAGATGGTCTCAGATCCTTTTGTCCTTTCTTCCAAAATTGACATTATTTCTTCATGTGCCCAGGTTTGCCACAATGAAAGCAAATGATCCTTCCTCTCCATGATTTTGATCGGCCTCTCGATCTTGATCACCCTTGCCAGCCTCGATCCATTCTCCTACCACGATTAGCTAGAGCTAGAGCCTCTCCTCCCTGGTTTTCTGCAATTGAATTGCATCGCAACTCCTCATTCATTAAACTAGAACACCATGTTTCAACTCCAAACTCCACGAATCTCCACATTTCAAACTCTAGCAACATGTTTCAGCATAGATCCACGACCTTTTAGTTCAGCGTTCCTCAGCTATTTCCTGGACAGATCTTTCAACAGTTCCAGACATAATAAGGTACTAAGTGGCTTGCACAGTGGATATTCAACCCTAGCTCTGATACCAGTTGTTATATCAGAGAATACATAACACACAGCAGATTCATACTCAGAGACTTAGACAGCAATAGCAAAGAGTAATTTCAGAGATAGACAAATGGAGAAACAACAAGATTACTCAATCAGAAACAGTGGAATAGATAAAACAATCACTAGAGAAGAGAAATCACTTTGCATTACATAACAGGCTTGGACCTTGGCTTGCTTTCCTTGGCCAAAGAAATTACAAATTTATAGAGGTGGAAGAAGGATATAGAATCATGTATGTGATTCAGATGGAGATCTGGAATGATCTAGAAACTAATGGCGGTGTAGAAAGATCTAGAATCCTGGAGATCTAAAAGGTCTGATCTAGAAGGATCTAGAATCTTGCGTAAATTTGGCTTCACACTTAACACAGATGATGCCATATCCTCTCACGTGTGGATGATGCCATAACCGTAGCCTCTCACGTGTGGATGATGCCATAACCATTTCATGGGTCTGGCCGGATGAAGCGATAACCGTCTCACACACATAATTACCCGTCTCATACTCAGACTCCACAGTGTACATAGCCTTCTCTTTTATTCAGTTTGGCATTGATATATGACAGTAATCATAGAGATTTAGTACCAGAGGCCACTGTCTAATTACATTTTCTGCAATGGAAAGTTCAGTTCTATAATGGAAATGAGTAGCATACATCATCTGGGAAATGCAGTGGGAGATCCGAAAAAAACTACTGAGAACGAAAAAGAGATTTCTACAAAAGAAGATTCTGATGACCAGTCCTCGATCGAGCAGGTGGCTCTCACTGTGCCTACAACGGACCATCCAAGCATTCCTGTCCTAACTTTCAGGATGTGGGTTCTCAGAATTATTTCTTGCATTCTACTCTCGTTTCTAAATCAGTTCTTTGGGTACAGAAGGGAACCCCTCTCGATTAGTTCAATCGCTGCTCAGATTGCAGTCCTCCCTCTTGGCCGACTAATGTCAGCAACCATAACCAACAAAAAGTTCTTTGCAGGCAGCAAATGGGAGTTCTCACTGAATCCATGGCCATTCAATACAAAGGAGCATGTTCTCATCACAATCTTTGCGAATGCAGGGCAATAGGTGTATATGCAATTTCCATTGTCAATGCTGTCAAAATTTTCTACAAGAAGAGCCTGAGCTTTTTCGTTTCTTTACTCATTATCATGACAACCCACGTTAGGTTTTGACCATTTTTGCTCAAATTTTCTTCCGAGGTTCGTTAAATTCCCTGATGCTTGTTGTCTGCAATATTTCTTACTGTTTTAGATATGCAAATGTTGGGGTATGGATGGGCAGGGGTCTTCCGAAAATATCTAGTGGAACCTGCTACCATGTGGTGGCCTGCAAACCTTGTTCAAGTTTCTCTATTCAGGCAAGGACTCTCATTTCATATGATTAGATAAAATGAATTCCTTTTACATGTGGGGTTTTTGAGATGTTTGATGAATTTTGTGTGATTTCTTATAAGCATTATTCTGTTTCAATTGCTCTGATTGCAGAGCTCTTCATGAGAATGAGGAGAGGCCCAAAGGAGGCCTTACACGAAACCAATTTTTCATGATATCCCTTTCATGTAGTTTTGCCTATTATGTAATCCCTGATTCTCTGTTTCCCATGGTGACATCCCTGTCATGGATCTGCTGGGCCTTTTTAAATTCTGTCCTTGCACAACAATTGGGTTCAGGACTATAGGGCCTTGGCATCAGCAGCCTAGGGATAGATTGGTCCACCATTTCTTTTTACCTCGGAAGCCCTCTCGCTACTCGTTGGTTTTCAATAGCCAACAAGGCTGTCGGATTTGTGCGTGTAATGTATGTGATAACGCCATTAACATATTGGCTCAACTTGTATCATGCAAAAACATTCCCAATCTTTTCTATTCAACTCCACTGGCCAACCTTACAACGTCTCTGGAATCGTTGATTTTGTTGTTGTTTCAGGAATTTATTTGTTCTTTTTGCAGATTTCTTGATTTAGAAAGCTTTTATGTCTGGTATTCCTATATGATTTTTCTGTTGTACTTAAATTTATTAAACTTTATTTATATTACATATGGTTAAACTTAATTAAACACTATGAGAGAACTCGTTAAGCTGATTGCAATGGAAGCAAAATACTCTGGTGGCGGAAAGGAATATAACAGAGGTGATTTGTGAGGTGATCTGTGTGAGCGCGAGTGACTAAAGTTTATTTTGGACAAGTATATGAAAATTATTAGTTAGTATGTCAGGAGGTTAGGAGGTTATTTTAACATGCTATCAAGAAAAATATATATCTATATGTTTTTCCATGTTTCGTGACAAACATGCATACTCTGTTTTAATAAGATAACATGATTATGCCAGCAAATTCCAAGTGTTTGACCTTTTTTTCCTGACTGCAAGCTTCCTAGATATTCCACAAATATTTCAAAATCTACGAATACATATATATGCACTTAAGTCAATGCAGATATTGAAACTACAAATACTCAATGACGTTGTCCTGGATGAAGTCCTACTGGAGTTTGGTCTCCATAGTGGTTAAGTCCTAGCTGCTGGTGGTTCAATGGTGAGGTGGGAGTTTGGTCCCCATAGGTTTGGTGGCCTAATCTTGGCTTCAAGTTTGGTTTGTTCTGTTGAAAAATAAAAAAAATATTTTGAAAATTTGATAAACATGAGCATTTTAGAAATTTGATAAATAAGAATAAAGTTAAAATGCTTCAATCTTCAGTGTAAAATTTTTAGAATATTCAAATAGTCAAAAACTGCTTCAATCTTGTCTATCAGATTTCCCAAATATTTTAAAAGTTAAATTCGAATATTTTAAAAGTTAAATTATTTCAATATTTGAGTCAAATTTCTAAAATATTCCAAAATCCCATCTCTATTATATTTCGAAAATATTTCAATTCTACGATAAAAATAGCAACTCAACTGAGTATTCAAACTTACCATCCCCAGTAAGACTAATCTGGAAACGCAATATCAAAAGAATCTTCGGTTCCGCAATAATGAAACAACGGGAGAGGAGAGTTGGCTGGATCATTATAATGGGCTCGTTTCAAAACGGGCTTGTCTTCACAATTGAACATCAAGTCCAAGTCTGGAACCATTTTGGGGTAGAACTTCAGCAGCTACGCAATTCCCAAAAATGTAAACAGATCTCTGGTCTGAAAAGACTTTCGATACGATTCCACATACATCCTGCTATTAACAATCACCAGCCTGAAATTTGCAGATTTCTTTGCAGCTTCCACCATGACCAACGTAATTCCATTCTTAGCCCAAGGCTTCATATCCCAGCAAATCCACTTGAAATAAAAGGGGTAGGACGTGGCTTCATGATCATAACTTGAGTTCCTCATAACTTGAAGCCACAATGGCGAACACATGGCGTTGGGTGAACAACCTGGCAGGAAATGAAAGTATCATAGAAAAGCGACTTGCTCTAACTGTAAACCGTAGAAAACAACAAAACATCGAGTTAGAGACTCGTATCTGCGAAAGATAGACTTAAAATTGAAGTTGTTATATCAAAAATTGGAATATCAAAGGCATTTGTGGTGTGTTATTACATCTGCATAAGATATTGCAAATCCTAACGTTTAAATTTCACACGTTGATGACACAATTCCTGATTGTTCACTTTTTTCTGGAATGCCCTTTTGCTAAGGCCATTTGGGACTACGTAGCTGTTTCGCTAAATATGAGGATAGACAGGGAATGGTCCTCCATCCTGGAATGCTTATTGTATTGGTTTACTAATCAAAGACCCTATTGTGGGCTCCCCTTGTATGTTCTTTAGGGGATCTGGTATTCCAGAAACTCTTTTCTCTTTGAGAACTGGATCTTAAATTGTCATTCTACTAGTGTCAAAATTATTGGCCCTTTTTTTGAAATTGGCCTTTGGACCGCTTGGTGTTTTCCGCTTATTGTTCACTTTCATGATCTCGGGGAACATTTTCCTTTTGGTTTCTTTGATGGAACCTCAGTTGATGGTTATTGTGGATGCTGAGCACTTATTAAGCTCTGCCCAAATAAGAAATTCCGCTTCTATTGGAATGGATGTGGGAATGGAGGTGGTGATACAAATTGTCAGGTAGAGATAGTGGCGTTGTGGGAATTACATGAGAGTGCTGCTTGGCTTACCATTAATTCCATTAGGGATTGCTGGAAACTCTAAGATTGTCATTAATTAGTTGCAGGGGAACTCTCTTGACATTCCTTTACTGCACCATTGGATGGCAAATATAGCTGCCCTCTGCTCCTCCTACAATGACATTTCTTTCTTCCATGTGTATAATGAACAAAACATGGATATGGATGCTTTTCCAAATCGGGATCACTCTCTTTCCCTCGCGGAATATTTTTTGAATTTTTTTACTAACGTTCTATATATAATTCAGGCTCTTTTGAGCTCTAAAATCCCTGTTGGACATTCTCTGGCTTGTTTTGTGATCAAGGATAGACGTTCTATATGAGCCACAATAAAGGCTAAGCCATGTTTCTTTACCTCTATGCACCTATGTTGCTCTATCTGTTCTACTCTATTTCTTTGTTCTCTGGGTTAGACACAGTTTTGACTCCCTTTCTCAAGGAAACAACCGTTTTTAATAGAATTATGTAACTTCTCATTTATAATAATGAAATTTTGGTTTTGGAATTATAATTATTTTTTAAATAAATTTCTAGATAAATATAAATATATATATGATTCATTTATGTTTATTTGAATATTGAATTCCAAATTTAATTATAATTTTAGTTTTATTATAAAATTTAAATTTAATTTCATCAAATTTTGAAAAACTTAAAGTAATATAAATAGATTTGAAAAAAAGTAGAGGTTGAGAAAGTATTAAAGTCTATCTTTACAAATCTCATGAAAATTTTCAAAGAAGTGTTTCTCTTTAAATTCATTCAACAATTTTGAAGGAAACTTTATTTTTATATGGAGTGCTTTGGAAGGAAATTTAGAACCAAGGAGCATGAGCTAACCAATTAGTATCTTTTTTGAAGGATGTTATATACTTTATTAGTTAAAAGTGAACTCATGAATATTTTTATATAGAAATGCATTTGAATTTCCAAAGAAACTTTAGTCACTTGTTCGTGGGTTGAATCAACTGGAAAGGATTTGGTATTTTAGTCTAGGCTCATAGACCTTTCTAAGATTCAATAACTAAATTGTTCCATCTTCATTATTCAAATTTACTATACTTATGGTAGATTATGGCAATTTGAGATTTTCAACATCCTTGAGTTCAAAAGATTCATATTTTGGCTTCAACTTGATATTCTTATAATTTATCCAAAATCATTCGAGGTAGGTCACTATGATCCGATCCACAACATGTCACTATGATCTGATCCACAACATACTGATAAAAAACATAATGATACAAATGTTTGCTAGAGTTGGAATTGGGGGAACAATGTAAATGGGATCTGAATGACACCCAACAAAGCTATATCAATTGCAAGAAATATTGAATCCAAATAAAGTTGGCATATACAAATAGGATGTGGATAAATTCCAACCATTCAGGTAGGAAAATACTTCAAACACAAGAGTTTCAAGTGTAAATATGTATCGTTGTCTAACCAAAAGACCAAATCAGGGTCTTATCTATCTCTACAATCCATTCTTTGGCAACTACACTAAATAACCAAAAAGAGAGAACCTTATATTGTGGATACTCTTGTCCTGTCAACTATGCAATTCCTGAGACCCCCCTCTTTAACTAAGATCCAAAATTATATTTACACCCTTTGGCAACATCTGGTGACACTTTCACTGTCATCATGGAAGAGTAACAATTTAATGCTACTCTTTCCTAGCTATTGTCTTACGACCCTCCTTTGGCAACATCTGGTGACACTTTCACTGTCATCATGGAAGAGATCATGGAAGAGTAACAGTTCAATGCTCTTTCCTCTTTCCTAGCCACTGCCTTACGGCGTTTCCTTTACAACATCTGGTGCAATTGCTAGTTTAAATATCTACACAACTGAAATTATGTGAAATCTATGAAATTTGATGGTAAAAATAAATTCGATTAAGCTATATAAAGTTGGAAAATTTACAATACAATTATAATATAAAGTAATTATTAAGCAGTTACCCACTTCCATCTGGCCATTTCAATTCACATTCGACTACTTGCGACGCCCAAGGAATGACTCCAATCGTTCGTGCGGCTCCTCTCATTTGCAAACCATGTAAACTCCCCTCTGCTGTTGCACAAAGCTTCCAGTTCCGATTCCATTTCCTTGGTACCTGACATCAATGGCCCATCTATTTCTTCAAGGGCCAGCAACGCCTCTGACATTGAGGGCCTTGACACATCTTTCGGGTGGGCGCACTGCAGTGCCAACAATAAAACTTTTTCTATTGTTTTCAAGTCTCCCGAATTCCGAATCGTGATGTCGATAACCTCTTCAGCCCGGTTCTTCTGCGTCATGTCGGCCACCCAGTCCGATATAAGAGAGTGTTCCAGAACACCACCACTCGAATCCAGAGCCCTCCGACCCGTTATGAGCTCCAGCAGTATGATGCCGAAGCTGAATACATCGCTTTTGTTGCTCAGATGGCCGTAGAGAGCGTATTCCGGAGCCACATAACCGAGCGTCCCAACAGTCCTGGTGCTGTAATGGGTTTTATCCTCTTCTTCTTTCTTCAACTTCGCCATTCCGAAGTCTGCGACAAGAGCATTCAGATGGGTGTCAAGCAGCACATTCGCAGCCTTCACGTCCCTGTGAATGATGGCCGGCTTTGCGAACTCGTGCAGATAAGTTAGCCCCCTGGCTATGCCCACGGCAATTTTATAGCGCTCCGGCCATGACAGGCATGTTGATCTTTTGGAATTGAAGAGGCAGTCAGCCAGACTGCCGTTTTCCATTAAATCAGAAACCAGAAGCTGCTCGCTAATCTCTCCGTCTTCGTTGAATTCGACGCAGTAGCCTCTGAGAGGAAGCAGGTTGCAGTGCTTAATACTGCCGATGACGCGCAGTTCGTGGCTGAAATCGGCCCCTCCGTTGATCTTTGTGGAGTTCTTTAATCTCTTCACGGCTATCCGCGATCCGTTTGGCAGCGTCCCTCGGTAAACGGTGCTGAAACCGCCTTGGCCGATCACGTTCGACGCCGCAAAATTCGCAGTGGAATCTCTGATCTCCGACAGGCTAAAGAACGTCAGCCCTGTGCTTGAGCTCAACAATTCGTATCTCTGCATCGATTTCATCTGTTTTGATTTCCAGAGACGGGACTTTCGGCGGTTTAAATACACACAAATGCTCGACAGCAGGAGAAGCATTGCTACGACAGGGATAGCAGCCAGGAAATACGATTTCGTGACTTTTTTTTTTACCTCCGTTGCCAACGCCGTTAAATTCTGTAGGCTCAGAAGACAGTATGCGGCGTCAGGGCCGAGATTGTCGTAGCTATTGATGCCTCCTCCCACATAGATCAGCACAAATAATGGGCAATTCGATTTACCTCCAGATTCTTCATTCAGGGAATGAAGTGCCACTGCCATAGCGCTCAAGCATTGATTGCACTGGAAATCTCCAGCACCAGATCCGTTGCAGTTCAACTTCATGCTGGATGAATCCACCCTGGCTTCGAAGGTGCTTACATTGTCAATACCTACGCAGGTGCCTGAATCCGAGACGAAACTTTCAGACCTGACGTTGCAGCTATTAAATAGTTCGGCTCCTATCCCAGCCCGTGCTTCCAGTTGCCTCTGAAATTCGTTTAAACATACTGTCGCCGTGTGGTTGGAGGGAAGGAGGAATGAACGGGTGCTGTGCATCCATGAAAAGTAAAAGATTTTGATTAGATCGGCAATGCCTTGGCAGCAGTGAGATTTGTCTGGCCCAGAACATTGTTGAAGCATCCATGGATGAGCCACAAGCTCTGCGCTAATGTTCAGCGGACAATATGCTCCAAATTCTCCAACCTCAGCTCCGGATGAAATCTTCAATACCTTCGCCTGAATTGATGGAAAAGTAAGCAAAAACGTAAAACAGAACAGCAAGCTCTGCTGCATGATCGCTTTTCTATAATTGATTGTAACAGAGAAAATCGTAACAACAGATTAAACTAATGTGCCGTTGGTCTGATTTGCTGGAAGTGGGCGGTAATTAGCAAAACAAATCGAAATTGAAGATGCCGTCCCTTTCCTATTATATGAAGCTGGAGAGCAAAATCACTGGAAATCACATCTGTTAATGCAAACAGCTAAATATTTAACAGCATGCTTCGAGATTGGATTGGCATGTGGAAAATGTGATCTGAAATTCCAAGCTGCGACAACAAAGATCTTAGCCACATGCGGAGGAATTGATTCTCTGCTGCAGCCTTATGACCAGAGTGTACGAGAGGTCGGTTGCTTTCGCAACTTGTCATTTTATGGGTTTGGTTCGTGTCCAAAGTGGTTTGGTTGGTTTGTTAGGAGTCAATAGGCATTTTAGAACGTCTTTCAAATATGCATGAGGTTTCGTGTTTGATATTCTTTGAATTTCTCATAACTAGCCCCCCTTTTTTTCAAACAATTTTCCCTTATTAAAACATAACGGAAATCTAATATATGTCATTTTTAAATTAAATACTGAGAATATTAAATAAAATATAAATTTTATCTATCAAATATCTTACTACAAGCAAATTTATATTTATACATATTATTAAAAAATTATATAAACAAAATATCATATAAATAAATTATTTTTAAAATTTAAAATATAATAACAAATATATAATAAAGCATAATTAATGTTAAATATGATTACTATGATAATGCTGAAATCAAGTGAATAAAAGTATAATTGTAATATAATAATAATTAGTAATTGTTTCTAAAGGAGCAAAGATACATTGAAGGAATAGAAGATTTTGGAGGATCACGTTGAAAAATTAAATCACTAAATATAATAGAATAAATATTAGATAAAAGATTATTTGAAAAAAATTGCTAAAACTCTACCAGAAACCTTCTATTTTAGTTGTTGCTTACTTGTTGATAGAAAATTTGTGGTTATGGCATTTGTTGATAGAAAATTTGTGGTTATCGTATTTGATTATGCCCACAGTAACATGATGGATGCAATGGATGGAAAGCATGTTTTACACTATAGCTTTCATGAGTCGAGTTCATATAACCTAGAGGACAAATTCAAAGAGCTAGAAATTGGTGGGAATTGTTGTAACACACCAAGTTGCATGGAGATTACTAAGATCATTAAGTGAGTTTTTACTAAATGACATTTTAAATGTTATTATTTTGATGAGAAATACTAAGAAACATATATTGTAATTACCTAAATTATAGGTAGTAATACTTTAACAAAAATAAAACTTTTTGTTTATTTAAAAGAAACCGTTGCCAGGAAACAATTACCCTATGTCTGAGAAGGGTAATATAGAGAGGGGAGAAGAGCATAAAGAACTCCTAGATATGGGTGGAATAAACTAGTGGGAAAATTTGCTCAGCACAGTGGATAAGAGAGTACAGAGGCTGGACAGGTGTCTGAGGCCCATAGAATTGACTATAATTGGACTAGATCGAGCCTAAAAGATAGAAGGTGAGGCCCATAGAATTGACTATAATTGGACTAGATCCAGTGTAAAAGATAGAAGGTGCTCGGGGGAGACTCTGGACGTGATTGCCAGAGTCGTGGCTGGGAAGAGAGACCTTTTGAATATATTTACATTACAAGTTTATAGATAACTAAGGTAGCAAACTTTTAAGAATTTATTGTTGAACTGTAAATATAATTATGTAGAAAAGATACAAGAATTTAATGTACAGTAGCTATGCATATATATTTTACAGGTTAACAAATTTCTGAACAATAGCTATTAACATTTGAATTACAAGTAATTAAATAAGGTAGGAGGCTAACTATTGCACGAATAACCAGGGAGTGAATACCCCATAAAATACAGATACACCAATAGTTGAGATATATAATTATAGTATGAAAGGAAAGAAGATAAACGTTAAGGTCAGAATACTAATATAAACCCCCTCGAATACATCCATTTGCATATAACCTATTATTACAGCATTGGAAATCTTAGTAGCCTCTCGACAGAATATGTGAAAGCTATTATTATTAACAAACATAAAGGAATAGCAATTAGTTACCATATTATGGTAGCATCGAAAGACAACATGATGAATAAGCTATATATATATATATATGAAAACCATAAATAACACTGTAGGAATCTTTTATAGAAATTAACACAGTTATATAGATCTAATCTCCTTCATATCATAGGATACCCACGCATAGGAAACATGAGAAAACACAGTAATTCTTTTCATAACACAGTTAAGCAAAAAATATAAGAGTATATTGCTGATTAAATATAGTAGACAATGAAATGATCGATGCCATCAGAACAACTGAGTGACGACATTTTTGGCCTCCTCTCAAGCGAAAAGAAAACACTCATTACAGTCATCCCTCAACACAAGCGGAAACAGGCTCGAAGGCCTTTAAATCAAACATAACTTACATTTCAAAACTTGAGAAAAGTCGATAGTCGTAGCTGGTGGAATAACTTAGAAAAAATAAAGGTCAAGGAAACCTGTGTTTAAACATTACTACCTAAATGTGCTATCAAACATTACTACCTAAATGCCATATCAGGGAGAAACCCTCATCTTAAAACTCGTAAATAACTTAATTTTAGATAGAAACCAAAAGGCTTAGCTCCAACCTAAAAAGCAATGGAAACATCGTAGGCTTTTAAGAAATTAAGGGCCACGGCTCTAAGCAATAAACCTTTCGGCAGGTGGCATACCTGTTTCCAAAGTATATGAGTTAGTCATTACTAGCAAAGATAATTAACCTGCTATTCATACATATAAAATTAAACCATAATTGAGAAGGGTTCTTACCTGAGTTAAGGACACGGCCTCGACATCGATGAGTCGCCAACCTGTAAAAGCAAGATAAACACTCAGTTTCATAACCAGAATTCATCATAAGACAAAGCTAGAATGAAAAACCCTCAAGAATCAAAGATTGAGTTCAAACATTCAACATGAAAAACTTGCTATAAAAGCCATATACCTGTTACAAACAGTTTAGGATGCACTCTGCCTTCCTCCACCTCTGAAACTTCATAAGTCATTCCTGAGCAGTGTCGAGAAAACCTTAGAACAGGCTTAAAGCAATTCCCAAACTCATAACAGACTTTCAAACCAATCAATCAAAGTTCCAGTGTTGCACAGCTAAAGGGTATACTTGCCCTGATAAGATTATTGACCTCCATTGTTTTCATCTCTCGCGAAGTACTAAAGCGAGAGCCCTCGCAAAGCAACGCGATGCAAAGTAGTGACAACAACATTGAGACCACCGAGGTTTGGCGCGAAGATTTGGTTAGGTTAAACCCTATCCAATCTCTACTGTCAGATCGCAGAGGGAAGACCAACGATGGAAAGCCATAATAGATGGAAAGATCACATGAAGTTCCAGAGGACAGATGCCTGCCACATGGAGCTATGGACGAGGACCCATAAAGCAGAGCAAGCCATGAATTTACATGCCTCATTAACAAGGAGAATCCCCAGCCGGATCTCCATACCTGTCATTTAATTTAACATTTCATTGCATTCAAGATATCTACACAAGAGTCATGGCAGCGTATATTTCTATGGATACGAACCCATTTAAATATATTTATATATGTCATTTAATAGTTCTTTGTCAATAGTAACTATATGCCAACAAAAATTATGTTTTATTTTATGGGTTTTTCTAAAGTTTATATGAGAGATATAGTTTAGATGTTACAATTGCCAACTTGTTAGTTTGGCAGAGTTTATGTTCAACCTAACTTTGTAGAGAGACACCTTCCATATAAGTAGTAAATATAAAACAATTTTAAAATAATGCAATAAACTACTCTTTTAGATGAAAAATATACTCAATAAATATACTTCTAAAACACTCATATTAGAATTTTCATATTTAAATATAAATATTTATGATAAATATAATTATTGGTTCCAAACATGTCGACAAATGAATGATGATGAAATTTTTGCCGAAACCTCTCCCAAATATAATTATTATTATATTTATTATTATTAGAATAATAATAATTTATTGAGATACATTACATTTTTTCTTAATATTCAATATAATAAAATATTAGATTTTTTATATTTATTTTAACATTTACTTCAGTTAATATAATTATGGTTTAAATTCTAGTTATATGGGTGAGCTAAGCATTAATTTAAAACACCCTTCTTTATCCTTCTTAATATTTAATATAATTGAATATTAGAATTTTTATATTTAATTAGGCTGATAGGCCTTCCTATGCATCAACTTCTTCGTCAACACTTTTACCTTGCTCCGTTCGATCAGGTGAGACACTTTCAACCGTTGATTTGAAGTGTGACTGCTTTTTCCAAATATCGGTTGAGTTGCCTTCTTTTCACCTCCGAGTTCTGTTGTGTGCTCCATGGCATGGCAAGATATTTTTACTGCTTTTTCCCATTCTTTTATGTCACTCTTGAAGATATTCAAACAACAATACGAAATTGACCTAAGAAGATATTTTTACTTTTTAAAGATTGACACAAATTGCTCCACGAGAACGGTGTGAGGTCGGGTTTTGGCCATGAATTCATCGTTCGAGAACAGCAATAACTCTTCCTTTGGTTACTATGATAGTTCAACCCTCGACGACAAGTTCATGAGCCCGAACGCTCCTAGTAATGGCGATAATGGAAATAATAACAACTATGTCATTCGAAACAGATTTCAGACTGCTGAGGCTCTGGTTGAAGACGGTATCAAACACGCTTGCCAACAGCTTACCATGAAATTGAGCGACATACAAATGTCTTCAAGAAGAGCTGCAGAAGCAGGTATCTTGAATTTTTTTTCAAGTCTTTTTGATTTCTAGAGGTATTATTTATTTTTAAAAGGCTTGTCTCTCCATAATGGAGATCTGGTTCAGCTGCTTGCGATGAATGGAGTTAGGACAGGAATTATTGTTTGAGAAACTCCTCTTCTTTTACTTTTATCTGTTTAAAACCTCTATTCCTACCATTGCGCCAGTAACCTGTTGTCGTATTTCCGTGATCTAGCTACACGAAGGACTGATGTGGCAGCTTGGCTTAACGACATGTTCCCCACAGTAAATCTCCCTGATGAGCCTTTGGAAGAGGATTTGAGAGCATGCTTAAGTAATGGGAGCATTCTTTGCCAGGTCATGAATAAATTGAATCCTGGCTCGATATCAAAGGTACATTTTACCTCCTCCTTACCATGTGTTTATTCCCCATGTTTAAGACAGTAGACAATTTTTGTTTCCGTTCTAGAGCCAATAATGAATTCAGCAATTAGACTCCAGCAAATATTATATTTTACATAGAAGGGAAATTTTTGTCTACATGTTACTGAATTTTTTTTTGAACAAGCTTCTCCAAATGAAAATCTTCAATCTCTTGGGATTTTGCAAATGAAAGAAAAATGGTTTTTGCACATGTTCTTGTACACGAACAAGGGCTTTTTGCACATTCTATACCTCTATGGTTTGCGGAGAAGCAAACATGGGCCTAACCTATCTCGAAGTGTTCTTACAGTGAACACGAGTGTCTCTGTTATGCTATGTCAGTTGTTTAATATTTCCAGATTTACCATTTGAAGGGGACAATTTCTTGCAGATTGTATCAAAACCAGGCCTGGCAACTACTGAAGGTGTTGCGCATTCTGCGTATCAATGGTTCGAGAATGTCAGGAATTTCCTGGTGGCTATAGATGATTTAAGGCTGCCAACTTTTGAAGCTTCTGATTTGGAACATGCAGGATTACTTGGCCTTTTCTTCTTGATGTTGCCTGTATAGAATCATCTGTTTCGCTTTCTCAGCCTTCGCATGTGTGGATGTTTTCAGGGTAATATGGTGACTGTTGTAGACTGTCTTCTGTCTCTGAAAGAATTTTATGATTCGAAGAATGGAGTAGAAACTCAGTCCCTATGGAAACAGGTGGCTGATACAGGCATCCCCAATGACATTAAGTCCACAGTTCGAGGTGCTTCTCCTGGAAAATCTCTCAACACCACTCTAAAAAGTGGAAGCCAACCACGGAAAAGATGGGTACTTTTGGATCTGGAAAATTGTGCAACTTCAGATCAACAAGTGACAGATCAATCTTCTGGGGTGAATGGTCCAAAAGTAGTGAAATTTCCTACGAGATTTGATGCTGAGAGTCTTTTATCAAGTTCTGTTATGTCAGGTATGAGTAGGATCTAAAGGAAAGAAAATTATTAATCATTCCTTTGAGGGTCAGTGTAGGTTATGCACCATTCAGAACCATGAATTTGATGCTCATTTATTCTGTTTAATTTTTCTTTTAGATTCAACATCAGCATGGATACAAAACATTGGATAAAATGATTTACAATTCTGTAAACTCCAATCTTCTGGTCTTGTCAGGAATACATATAATTTTTAATCAATATTATATATAAATAATTGATAATTTAGTCAAATATTATCAACACGATAGCATGTGCTATGAACCAGTCTCCAACAAGTTAAAAACCATCGCTATAAACTCTTCCAAAATTTTCAAGAATTTATAATACTTCATTAGCTGATCTGAATAGTGTCCGGTGTGTTGTTCCTCCTTTCAAGGATGCGTGTTCATGTTTAGATGGTCGTCTTCAGGCATGGTTGTCTTCAGGCGAGCGTGCGTGTTCATGTTTAGATGGTCGTCTTCAGGCGAGCTTGAGATCACAATTAGGAAGGAATCCATGGGGAAGAAGTGCTTCTTTTATTCTTGCTACATGTAATGTTAGCAACAATTTGGTATTTTCTTATTTTTGTTCTTGCCTTCCGGCCTCCTAATTTGGCATTGACCATGGTTTTTTAACGTCTCTATAGACATGGTCTTTGGAATGGCTATGGTCATTTAATTTCCAACTTCTAAGTTCTCCCTTTGACATTTAAGGTTTGTAATGTCATATTTAGCATGGTTTCGAATATTATATTTTGACTTTCTAATCGCAATATACAATTATGGTTTTCAATGTAGTATCATTCTATATATGTATATTATTCTTTATAAAATATAATAATAATATCATGGTTTCTAATGGAATTAACTTTTCAATAGCAATATATCAACATGTTTTCTAATATTATGTTTTGACTTTCTAAATGCAATATAGAATTATGGTTTTCAATGAAATAGATTGGTAGGGGATAGTCATGGTGGTTATTGCCTTGGTCACTAACAAGCTTCGTATATGCTTGGCCATCTATAGAGGTTTCTTGATTTTGGGTAATTAACTTACTCTAAAATGAAATAAGACATTCAATGTGTTCCTTGTAATATAGATATAAACAAAATATCTAAAGAAAAGTAATTGCACAATGATCCAGTCCAAGAAAACAAGGTTTTCCACAAACCAATTAACTCTTCTAGAAAATTCAACAATTCCAATTTAATAATCCTATTGGCCTCTCTTTGTACCTTTTGGGACAATTGCTAGTTATATAATGCCTTGAATGCCTTGAAAACACAATATAACCGCTCTCTTGTAATATTCTTTACAAATATACTCAGTAATCGAATTTTTTGATTGTTACAAAATCTATGACCTTCATCATCTAAATATATATGTTTGACATTGAATTAAACATAAAGTTGCCCCTCTCTTCTAATATTCTTGCCCCTCTCTTGTAATATTCTTTACGTATATACTCAGTGGTCGAGAATTTTATGGTTGTTACACAATCTATGACCTTCCTCATATGAATATATAGGTTTGAGGTTGAATTAAACATGTGATGCACGACGAGAGGAGTTGTATTCGTTTTTAGTAGCTCATCCGGGTAAGCAATTTTAGAGCCATTGACACCTCGAAGGGGAAGCCAAGTGTCAAATGCACACTTGAATCAAGGTGTATCAATTGTCATCAATTACTACAGGTAAATGGTGGATCAATTGACATGTCCAATGGGAAACTGGGCGTCAATTTCACGCTTCAATCAAGATCCGTTCTCATCGATACATCTAGGCCTAACACATAAAATATTAAAAAAATTAAAGTTGAATGTTTTTTTCATGGATTTAGTCATTGTATTTATGAATTTTCTAGCTTGTATGTGTTTAGGCAATGTTGCATAGTTTTATATAAACTCCAACATAAAACCAACATAGATCCATCTTAAATACAGATCTATTCTGAGAGGGATCCAATTTCTTCACGTGCAATTTTTTTTATGAGCCTATATTATTTAAATGTTTTGTATAGTTAATTTTTTTTTAGATTTCTAAAATTTTAATTTTGGAGGATATGACTAAAATTTCAACTTTGATCAAAGACAGACAAGATTACACATCATAGTGGGTTGTAGAATAAGCCTCTTAGCGCAATAAAATTCAAATATTCCAAAATTATTAACAAATGATTGACACAAAAATTAAGATTAATGTTTTTATAAATAATTTTCAAATAATAATATTATAGGCTTTCTAATTTTCCCAATTGAAAATTAAAATGGAGAGATTATGTTTTTATGAATTTAGAATTTCGATTAAGAATTAAAAAAATGAATTAATATTTTATATTAATATTAATATACAAAATTCAACGAAATTTTTAATTAATATTTTATTATATTTAATTGCTATATAAAAAAATTTCTAATCATGTCATTAACTAGAAATAAATATTAAACAATTTGTAATAAATTAATGATTTTTCTATCTTATAATAGTTAATATATTCCTTTAATTATCATATGGTTGTTTAAATTCATATGGTTTAAATTTGATTTTTAGTATTCGCATTCATATCTCCTTACCATTCTCTCTTTTATATATATAAATAAAAACAAATTGAATGACAAAATTTAACATTTAAAATATAAAATATTTAACATTTTAATTATTATTTTAAAGTATTTCGACAATATATACCTGATTAATATAGAACAAACCGATAAAGATGATCAAATTTTAAAATATAGCGACACAAAATATAAATAAATTAACTTTTTAAATCCGTTGATGCGAGCAGCTCACCATTCAACAGCACGCTTCGAATTTTGATTGACATGTGAAAAATGTGGTCGGAAATTCCCGATTACCAACACAAATTAGATGTTATCCAACATGTGCAGGAATTGCTTCTCTGCGGCAGCCTCATGAGAGGTCCTACGATTTCTTTTTTCCCAATTTGTTGGGTTCGTATAGCAACTTGTCATTTTGTGAGTTTGGTTGGGTCAAAAGTGTTTTGGTCGGTTCAATAGTTAGTTTTAAAACGTTTTTTAGATATGCGTCAGGTTCCTGTTCCATGTTAGATATGCGTCACGTTTAGAAGGTGTATTTAAAAGGAGTTGTTTTTAGTGTGATTTTTTGGAAATTTTTTCGATGGATTTTTACTGTCTAATTTTTTTTTTTTAATCTGGTAAGAATTTATTGAAATCACAAGCTCGATCAATAAACACTGTACAATAGAAATGCTTTAGGAGTTTTTCAGGGTAAAATCAAAAAATTAGTTTAAATAACACAAATCATGATTTTATCACAAATTTTTAATCCGGATTCCAGTAATTGAAACTCCAAAAAATCTCACTAAATACAACTCTCATTCAAAATACCCTCTTCTTAACAAATTTCTTTTATTAAAATATAATTAAAATTGTATATTTCATTTTAAAATTAAATATAGAGACTATTAAATAAAATATTATTGATACAAGTTAATTGAAAATTAATATAAATTATCGTAAATTATCCTTAAAATGTAAAACAATTCAAATGAACAAAGTCACATTTCTTCAACTTGTCCTGACAATGAACCACACTAGTTGGTTCGAAACGCGACAAATGGTATTCCATGTGATTTACGCCAAAAAATCTCTCACAAACTTGATATGGATCACAGAAGCCTGAACTCTTTAATGATAATTAATATGAAGCAAAATATATGTATATATATAAGTACAATTACTGCTAAAAAGTAAATGTGAAATGTGATTATGAAAATAATGTTGAACCCGAAGTCGTTAAAGGTATAATGGCAATATAATAATAAATATAAATTAAATATATTAAATTATAAAATTTAAAATTTAAAATTTAATTATTTTTAAATGTAAATTTGACTATGATGGTATTTTTAAATATAAATTTAATTATACTCGTAATAGTTTTTGTTATTATTTATATTATTAATTATGGATAAAAAAATTTATTTACATTTTTATATCTTAGGAAACTTAAAAATTAGGAAACTTATTGATTTTTTAAATATCTTTAAATTGACATTGAGATTTAAATATTTTTAAATTTAATTGAGATTTAATATGTGTTATAGAGATGTAAGTAAAGTAAGGGATTTTAAGAGAGTTTTTTTGTTCATTTTTTTTACCAATGTTTTTTTTAGAATGAAATTTTGGGGAGTTAGTTCTTATTTTGGAAAAAAGATTACTTCAATCTTTTCCATCCAAGTTAATTAATTCTTAATAGTAACTTACATTTCACTTATCCTTTATTTCTTAATTACCCTATAGTTTTTCATTAAATTTACATGTTATAGTATTTAAGATGCATAGCAATAATATTTTATTAAGCCATCTCATTTTCTATTTTTCAATGGTTTAGCCAAAAAAATTTAATCATTATGAAATCCCCTCTTAATTTTTTGGTGACTTTGACTCAAGTTTGAAGCAATTATAGGAAGCCTACTTTCATTCATGTTAATTATGTTGTGCTTATAAATTAAGTCCCTTGTCCTAACATTACTCTCAATGAGTGAAAGGCCACTCTCTAAGACAAGTATATGGCATGATGTATTTCTCTTAATTTTAAAATTATAAATTATACAATCCCTCTAGATTTGCTTGACTTTCCCATAGGATTTTCTATACAAAATACATTTCCAAGATTTACATCCATATAAGATAATGAAACGACAAACAAGAATCTCAAAGATAAATTTGTTTTCGAAATGAAAGATGTGTTTCACATTTATTCTCAAGGCTAGAATAAATTTTCCATCCTCCAATAATAAAATTTTCAATGAGATAGCTCTTGTTGACCTTGTGATAAGCTTCAGTTCAAGATATTGATAGATGACTATCAGCGTACACAAAAATTGTGTATATGATTTTTTGGATTTGAATAGCATAAGCTTGGTGGTACCTTTCCATTAATTTTCGAAAATAAAGCATGTTATATCCATATGTTTGAAGGTTAGGTGGCCTCAACCTTCCCTAAGGGAAACCAAGTTCGTTGGCCACCTAATAGAAAAGTATGCCATCCAGAAGAAAAAAATAATGAGTCTAAGCAGCCACGCTATATATGTATGCGGGTCTTTGTTCTTCCTATTTTCTAAATATCTATAAACATAACTACTAATACACATGGAAATTTGAACCTGTGTCATACAAAACTATGATCAACGATGTGTTGTCGCTACTCATCATCAGTTGAATCCACCAGTTCAGGGTCTTTCGTAGTGGAACCTAGCACGTCTATGTGGGGAATAAAGGGGATGCGCTGCTCCATTCCATTGAGTCGACCATTCAGTTGAATCCACCGGTTCAGGGTCTTTCGTAGTGGAACCTGGAAGGTCTATGTGGGGAATAAAGGGGATGTGCTACTCCATTCCGCTAAGCCGACTATTCCATTGTTATAATTGAAATTGAATCTTTTGAAACTCTTTGGTGTAGTCAGAGTATCTGTGGGAGGGAAAATGCAGATTAGGAGGAAACTACTCTAAAGTTTTAGCTAGAATACTCTTCATCATTCAAAACAAATGGACTGTCTACTTATATTAAGATGATCTACAATGAGTGTGGCCTGGGTTGTAAATAAAAGTTTTCCAATAGTCTAAATCAATTTCAAAATCCCCCTCAATTTGTCGGATCTCTACTTCCCAATCTGTTATAAGATGCTTGACCAGATTAGAACTACTAGTGTGATATGCCTAAGAAGCTTCTTATATAATACATGTGGTTGACTTGCGCCCACATCCAGTCCCCCCTAAAGAACTGGGTTGGCTGGTCTAATAAGGGGAGGCTTTCCTCTTCTCTCCCACGTTCATTCTTTCCTTCACTAGAGGCCCAAACCATGATTCATCTTCTTCCAATATGATGTTTCCCTCGGTCAATCTCTGGAGGTTGACCCAAATAGGGTCATGACTTAGAAGCACAGCGCTCCCAAGGGTCGCTCTGACTCTGCAGACCTGTCAAAGAATTTTTAAACGAAACCAACCAAATAAGGAACTAGATCTGAATCATATTGTCAACTAATTACCAATACAGTTTTACCGACCCACTTCTACCATTGTTCCACCATTGCCCATTATCGGGCCTGAACTGACTAACAACACTATCCATAGTCAATACCCTTGAATTATCTAGGTGATTCTCATAATTTGTCGAATTGACCAACAAGACATTACATCGACAAAAGAAAGAGAATCTGAGCCGATTACTGCCACAAGCCTGCAACCAAGAAATTCCCTTCCATCAAAACCATATGCAATGAGCTCGGGTTTCAAAAAACAAACCAAATTATCCATAAGAAAGCCTATATTGATAAGAATTAAGCTAAGAAATTCCCCTTCACCAGGACCGTCCCTCGACCAGACGAGAGAGCCAAACACGACATACCCTATCCAATAGGTTAGGAATGTTAATAAAATGTTCCAACAGGGCTCCCTAAACCTCGACCTTATATCGGCTAAGGCTGGGGCGAATAATACAGACAATCGCAACTCGAGTTTGAGCTCACACAAAATTAAAATACCCTTGAACCAGAAAAAAATTACCATAGACCCAAACCCTTACAGTTACACAATTACCCAAGGAGGGAGTAACATGACATACAAAACAACCCAATGGCCAAACCCTGTAAGAGCCCATTCGAAATAAACCAAATCCCATACACCACAGACACCGGTACATACACAACTAAAGACTCAACACAAACTAGGAACCATACGATGCCATGCTCCAGGAAATTCTGATTCAAGTCCCACGAAACCACAAAACCATGCATGTCATAGATCGAAAGGCAGATACACTGATCCACACATGCAGAGGGGGCTAAATTAAGGGTGGAGACATACCAGTGATCACTTCCAAGATTTTGAGTAGACAACAACCTCGAGTTGCCTAGAATGACCAACCGAGACCAAATCCATAGAAGACAAAGGGCATAGACCAACTTACCCAACAATCCGGAATGAAATCTCACCTTAACGCCCGTTGTAATAACTCTACCACCCTCAAGGTTGGAAATTAAACCTCGCATGCACACTGCCACCTTTCCAAGTGTAGCATGCATGTAGAAGGTGGCCTAAAAGATCTGGGATATATGAATTAAACTATGGGCCAGGGTGAGCCAGACAAGGTCAACTCACACTCCGATCGGGGAAGGTGGTACCGACTCACCTCCTGTTGCTGACTATCTTTATTATATTGTTAAAGAATACCTTGGAGGGGGGTCATATCATATTACAAGGAGTGTGGAGGCCATACCATCTCTAGAATTCTCCCCAGATGAGCACAACTCTAGTTTTCCAAGAAACATGCAGCTTTTTTACCTTCTCTTTGGACATGAGAAGTCAGGAAGTAGTCAAAAAATGGAAGGATCTCTTCAACTTCCTGCACCATATGTGAAATACACTAACTGTGATTGAGCTTTTCCCATTGAGTTCCCCGATTTAACTTCTTAGTTATGTCCACCACCAATCTTGAATCTCCTTCAATAAATATCATTTTCTAATCGGTTCTTATATCAATGAGAAGGCCCTATTTAATCGTAGTGAACACTGCCTCATTGTTACTAGCATGACAAGAATTTGTATGGAAGAAAATGTTGGTTTTCTTCTAATATTCCCTAAAGAGACCACCATACCCATCATTCCCTGTGTTTCCTTTCGAATCACCATAAAAGCTTAATTTAATAAAGCCATGTGGTGGCCCCGTGAAATGTTGTGGTGACGAGGTGCGAGGAGTGAAAACTTTCCAGGAGCTTGGGGCTATCATACTTGCAGATAAGTTCAACAGATTAAGAATTATTGTTTCATGAGGTGCTACCTTCCAATCATTTGGATGCCATTTTTCTGAGAGGATGGTCTCTCAAATATTCTAGATAATCCCTATTGAAATAACCTCTTGAGGGGTTTTCTTATCTTTAAATATTATGTTATTTGTTTCTTTCCAGATGGCCCACACTAGGAAGCCCAAAGCTAAATCCCATGCTCGGTTTAAAACGGGGTTCGAGAAAATGCCTTTATGCAATAGGAGTATGGACTCCTTGATGCTCTGAGGATCGCTGTCCAAGTGGCCAAACATATCCCCTACTTGATGCCATTTTTGGACTAAAAAATAGCAAGTATTTAATAAATGTTCAAGTTGCTTATTGTTCTAACCGCATAGGAAGAAAAATGAAGGGCCTTGGAAATCTCTCTTTTGGAGTTAGTCTCAAGTAGGAATTCACCTGCGACATACAAACCATAGAAAGTGACTTAATTTTTGCCAAAATATACTCTTCTAGATCTTCTTCCACTGGGGACACTGGTGATTTTGATGTTCTTCTTCTCTAAGCATGTATGCTTCCTTAATGTTAAGCGAACCCCACGTCGAGTAGCCCCACCACAGAATGTCCTCGTCCTCTTGGTAAGTTATTTTCCTTAATTTAATTTCCTTATCCATAATTTCCCATTTCTCAGAGGGAGGAGGATTTTTCCAATTCACTACCTCTTTCCACTGTCTCCATCCAAAACTTGGATGAGAAGCCTTCCAGAATTGGTCAGCAATATAGTAATTCCTACTAGTTCTGTAAACGGAAATATCCCCTAGATCCGGTCGACTAAACAATTTTTCTTTCTGCTTCCAAGAGTCCTGCCAATAGATTTGTACGACCATTTCAAATTTCTGAGAAGAAATGTTGATTTATAAGATCCTCGTTCTTTGCAGCCAAGTTCCAGATTTCAGATCCTTTAGGGGGGTTCATGTTTCTTAGGATATCTTTTGTTTGGAATGGCATACCATATTTTCGGGACCAAATTTTCTTCCACAAATCTGGTCCCCTTTTTATCCATATCCATCAAATCTTAGCTCCCATAACTTGGTTCAGGGTATAGTGGTCCCTAAGACTTAAGCCTCCAGCCATCTTAGGAAAGGTGAGAGTGTTTCAGGATACCAAGGCCCATTTCTTTAATTGTTGAGCACCTATCCATAAAAATTTATGAAGATGTCGACCATAGTTGAACAAGAGGTTTTAGGAGCGGCCATACCTGAGAGATGGTATAAAGGGATAGACTAAAGGACATATTTTAAGAGGACAGTTCTACCAACTAGGTTGAGAGCTCTAAATGCCCAACCACTAAGTTTCAATTCTATTTTAAGAAGGATATCTTGCCAAGAAGAGGTCTTTAAACATTTATATGCTAAAGGCATGCCCATATAATTCATAAGTAAAGACCCAATACCAAACCCCAATAGCTGGACCAGGAAAGTTTGAATCAATCTTAAGTATTAAAAAAGAAAATGTTAGATTTCTCATTATTAATCAAGGTACCCAAGGCCATCATAAAATCTTTAAGAATATCTTTTATTTTTAGAGCTTCTCTCAAGGAGACTTGACAAAATAGCATGATGTCATCTAGAAATATCTAGTGGGTGATGGATAGATCATTTCCCCCATGGTCGAAAACCCATAAGATGAGAAGTGTGAACAACCGATTTCAAGTATCTACCCAATCGCTCAACTACCAAAATGAAGATGAAAGGGGATATCAAATCTCCTTTCCTCAGGCCGCGAGTGGGATTAAAGGTTCAGGAGGGAGAGACATTGATAATAATAGAGAAAACCAGGGAGGAGAAAAGGGAGAAAATATAATTCACCCATTGCTGATCAAATCCAAACAACTTCAGGATACTCATTAGATAGGACCACCTAAGGCGGTCATAAGCTTTGGATAAGTCCAATTTTATCATCATACTAGGGGATTTTAGTTGCTTTAGGGAATGAATCATCTCTTGAGAGGTAATAATGCCATCCATGATTTGGTGGCCTTCCACAAAACCAGATTTCTCCAGAGAGATAAGGGCAGGTATAAGAGGCTTCAGGCATTTAACAATAACAATAAAGATAATTTTATAGATAATGTTACATAAAGAGACAGGTCTAAACCCCTTCAAATCCTTTGATTTGGCCATTTTAGGGATTAAAGCAATAAAATTCGATTAAGACTTAGACATACCTTCTAGTTCCATCGGGATTCTTCCACCACTTCAAGTATATCCTTTCTAATAAAGTTCCATGCTTCTTGATAAAACTCTGCCATGAACCCATTGGGTCTAGGAGCTTTGTTCTTGGCCATTCCTTTGACAACATGTTATATTTCCTCCAGAGCCACAAAACGCATTAGGGCCATTTTCCATTCTTGGGATATTAGAGAAGGGATGTGTCGAGTGATTCTCGAAATATCATTCAATCTATCTTGAGCTGGTTTCGAGAGGAGCATCTGGAAATGATTAACCACCAGATCCTCCATATCCTCATGTTGAACCAATCGATTCCCTAAACCATCCTTAAGATAGAATATGTGGTTATGTTGTCTGTGTTGGATCATTTCTTTATGGAAAAACCTTGCACTGCGCTCTCCCTCTCGAAGCCATTAGATTCGCGGTTTTAGTTTCCAAAGAATTTCCTCTTGTTTCCTTCTTTCTTCCAACTAGTTCAAGAGGAGACCTTCGGTCTAAACCAAGCTCTCTAATCTTCCTTCTAGAATGATTCTTTATTGGAATTCTTGTTTTCTATCTTGAAGTTTTTTTCTTCTCTTGCTGGATGTTACCAAACTCTTCCTAGTTCCATTTCTTAATTTGTAGCTTAAGGTCTTTTAGCTTGAGTTGAAATGTGTGCATATGATTTTGGCCTTGCACAATGCCTCTCTTCCACTAGCCTTCCACTTTATGCATGAATAAAAAATCTCATAACCAAAAGGTTCCAAAGTGGAAGGGGTGATTTTTGGGCCTTGCTTTTAAGTCAATCTCCATCGTAATAGGCCAATGATATGATACCATACCTAGGAAAATGGAAGATTCTAAGAAGATATCTCTACTTACAACCTGTTAAAAAAATAGAAATCAGTCCAAGCATGAGGCTACCTAATGAGAGGCCACACTTCTATTATTCCAGGTGAATAATCCATTGATTGTAGGCATATCCACTAGGTGCAATCCTACAATTGTGTCATGGAATGCTTCCATATCTATATCCATCCGATGAATCCCTCCCTCTTTTTCTTCTAGCAATGCAATTATATTAAAATCTCCACCAAGAATCCACAATTCCTCCTCATATAACATTTTAAGTTTTCCTAAACTCTTGATTAAAACGCCTTTTCTCTCGTGGAATGTGAGGCCCATAAACCCAAGTCAGAAGAGCCCAATCTCTCGTTCCAATGTAGCGGAAATTACCTGATAGAATCTCTGGAAGGCTTACCTGATCTTCAAATATCACCTCTGTTGGGTTTGAAAGGATAGAAAGCTCACGAGCACTGCCATTTTAATCTTGGGCCATCACTTCGTATTGAAGTTTCAGACTTTTTACGATCTCTTTCAACCTATATTCTGAGATTTTTGTATCCAGAATAATCATGATGCTTGGATGATCTTTTCAAATCTGGTCTTTCAAATACCATTTCTTGCCTCTATTGTTGAGGCTTGGAACATCCAAGGAGGTAATGATCATTACGAATTATTATTAAGATGGTGGAAGACTCCGGACAACGATACCACCCTTCCCGAATTAACGAGCAAGTTTCCCACCATATGTATGGATTCTTGTAGGTTCTTGCATCCTCTTTTTTTGCCTCCTTTCCCAACTGTAGTTGATTCCGCTCCCTATCCTTGCTGATATCCCAAATGATTGGGTTGATATGTTGTTGTGGATCCCTACTTAGCTTGTAATCATTGAAATATTTCATGTTATAATTTCGTTTGCTCTTCAGGGATAAATCTTTCATCCAGGTGCTTCCATTCATTCAACAGTCTTCTCATAACTTGTTCCTTTGTGCTTAGCTCTTCTTTTCGATCCATATATTTCCATATTTTCTTGTTCTGCCTGCATGACTTGGCCTTCTTTCTCCTGGGGTTCATCTTGAAATTTTCTCTTAGGTTGTTGTCCACCCTTCGGTTGATTTTTAGGGTTTTCCGGGTTGGTTGGGCCACTGGATTCATTGATACTCTCCTCCTCCTCTTTTAAGGTTTCAAAGCGATTTCTTTCATTCGATCCTTTCTTGTGATGCATATGCTCATGGTTATTGGGGCTTTCACATTCGTTTTATTATTTTGGTCATCCTGAAATCCTTCATTGTCCTCCTGTCCTTTTGTTGGATCTTTGGCTTTTGGCGAGTCTGTCACTTTAACTTGATTTAGAGGGCATTCCTTATAAAGGTTCCCATACTCATGGAATCATCTGCATTGGAAGGGAATGTGTTCATAATCTATGGGTTTCTACCATACCTCATCTTGATATTCCAACTCTATGAATTCTGGGAGGGTTTTAGTAATGTTCATGTACACACAAATTTGTGCATAAGAGGTATATCTTCCTCTCCTGGTTGAATCCGCCACTTTGAAAAATATCCCAATAGAATTTCCTATACCTTCCAATATCTTTGGATCCCAAAAATCCATCAGGAGTCCAAACAATTTGACCCATACTGGGGCGGCCATAAATTTCTCCTGGTCTGTATTGTAGCATTCCTCCCAATGTCGCATAAAGAGTCCTACATTGTAGTATAAATATGGTATGTTCTCGAAGATTCTTTTCTTATCTTCTAGGCTGGTGAAGATCACTATGAAGTACCCTCGAGCACCCAACTTTAAATCTATGTGTCCTTTTTGCTGCAATTTAACTGTATCCATTTTACCAGATCTTGTTTAGAGGGAAATATACCATTGAACTTACAAATCAAAGCATGATCTTTCATAAATTTCTAATATGTCTCCAGTTTATTATTAAGAATTATAAATCGAGGTTTCTTAAATGATCTTGGCATACATTGTCCCCTTATTCAATTCTGCTATTGATCCCACAACACCGGGGTTCCTTTGGCTCCTTTTCTTGCTCCGATAACTTTCAATCTCACGCCTAGCACGCTTGATACTCCCGTTGCAATAGTTTTGTAGAAGGGGACCAATCCCCTCCTCACGTGTGTTCCCATACCCGCCACCCGTATCTGCAGGGAAGGAGGTCGTTTCACCGTGCACAGAGGCTGTTGAGATAGTGATTTAGAGTTTGCACAAGGAAACGCTAGCAAAGTGTTTTGTCATCCGTCTTGCACTAGTGCTTGAATATAAATCATTTAGAATACTTAGTTTTTTGTCAACGTTAGAGGAGTATATTGGTAAAAGAATAATATCATAAATGTAAATAACAAGGACAATGATTAATTGACATAAAATAGACACAAAATACATGTTTTTAGAGGTTATTTGTTCTAACCAACCCTCATTATTCTTAAACTTGTATACTACATATAACTAAATAGAATTACACTATTTACACTCATAAGCTAAATTAAATATAAGCACTATATGTTTAGCCATTATTTTAGTGGTTTTTATTCTATTTATCAAATGAATATAGAAAATCATTAGATTTAGTTAAACGATAACAAATATCATATCTTGCACAAGCGATGACATATAATAAATATCAATGACTATAAATCATTCTAGATCCATTTTAATTTTGGATTGTCCAAGTGCGGAGAGGGATGAAATCTCTTTTAACTCTAAAGGCATCTCAAGATATTTGATCCATCTCAACACTTGGTATATTCATAGTTAATGGATGTGAGCTCACATCCATTAACTATGAATATACCAAGTGTTGAGATGGATCAAATATCTTGAGATGCCTTTAGACTTTTAGTTTCATTTTTATGTAATTTTAAGAAGTCAAAATGTTTTATTGATAATTATAGCCAAATGTTTTATTCGATTTGATTTTTTTCTATTTTTTTCCTCCTTCTTTTCCTTTTCACTGATTCAAATTGTTAAATAAGACACTACAAAATCTCTACCATGCTGTTAAATAAGACACTACAAAATCTCTACCATGCTGGATTATCTGTCGGTCCAATATTAATTTTAAATTGGGTAATTATTCATTTATAACTATAATACCACTTAGCACAACTATACAAAATAAATGGCTAATAAATGTTAATAGGCATCGATCCATAATAAGTATCAAAACACTTTTTTTATTATACATGTCAAGTTGCTAAAAATTGAAGAAATCACAAAAATTAACTAAATTATAACTTTATTTAAAATAATAATAACTATTATTATAATTATTATTAATAAAAAGAATCAAAGTTAAACATATATACATTTTAATAAACACATGTAACAAGATTTTTAACATCCAGATTCACCCCATTTTATTATGGAGATTCTTAATCTATAAATAAGCTTTATTACAATACCATGGCTTATCAATATTACATGCTAAAAAACCATAACTTATTTTATATGAGGCTTGTTTATATATTTATTTTTAATTAATGGATTTAATTAAAAATGTAAAAAAAAAACCTAACTACTTTGAAAATAAACCTTAGCCTTTAAATTTTACATGCTACTAAGAATATTCTAAAATATTTTAGAAACGTTAAATCTTATAATACACGTAATGATTAAAGATAATTAAATTAAATTCTTGAAAATTCTATTCGAAATAAATATACTTATGAATATACTTAAAAAAATTAAATATCAATATAATATTAAAAACAAAATAGTGCTAAATCTAATTTTATCCTACATCTTATTAATAAATATTGTTATGTAATAAATATGTGATTTTATTTTATAAAATAATAATTAAGATTAATCTAGATTACAATTCAATAGGAAAAACAAATGAGATTTTATTTGCAAATAGAATCAAACTCAATGATCCTCACACTATATTATAAAGATAATATATAATGTTATTTTGTGGTCGAAATGTTCACTACATTTAGTATTATCACCCTCTACTTTTGATCTTTGACTATATTTATGGATGGTTTTTGATACATCGTATTTTTTCTTTTCTTTAAAATAAAGTTTATTAAGGTGGGTATATAAGGTTTTAATGTGGGTATATAAGTAGTTTTAATATTTTTGTGTTGAGAGATATTTTCGAGTTTAATATGATAGAAATGTTGTAATGTTTCATATTTAATTAGGTTAAAAAAATTAAAAAATAAAGTTAAATGAAAATTAAATGGTTTTTTTTTATGATTTTTCTTGTAGTATTTTTCTTTAATATAGTCTATTTTTCTCATGATATTCTTAACCTATGTCTTCTCTAATGTAGCCTATTTAAGGCTAATAATTAATCTAGCCTAGATCCATTTTAACTTCGGATCTACTAAGTGATGAGAGGGATCAAATCACTTTTCATTCTAAAAGAAGTGCTAAGAGGAATCAAATCACTTTTCACTCTAAAAGAAGTGCTAAGAGGAATCAAATCACTTTTCACTCTAAAAGAAGTTTGCACCTCAAGAGATTTGATCCCTCATGGCACTTAGTAAATCCAATGTTAAGATAGATCTAAGTTGGTTTATATGTAAAAGTATGTTAATAGTTATCATATTAATGCTTTTTCAAAAAATAAAATGAAATATAATTTATTTTATTTAAATATAGCTTAGATCATGTTTATGGGGTCTTGGATAGACGGTGATCTGATGCTCTGTTAAGGCACTCCTTGATGTGAAGTCACCGATTCAATTCCCATCCCGATCGACATGATATATTGGACATGTTGAAAAACCAGTACTGCTAAATATATAAAAAACATATAAATATACTAAACCAGTGTTGATAATATCGGTATCGGGAAAATATCAGCGAGGGTCCAGAAAATATCTTATCGGTAATATCGGCGAAAATATCGGCAAGCATAAAAAAATGCATAATATATTCATTTTTATTTTATTTTATTTTTATTTTTATTTTATTTTATTTTTATTTTTATTTTTTTTATTTTTTATTTTTTTTCATTCAGATTTTTAAACATATAAAGCAATAACAACATGAAATAAACACATTGACACATTAATATGAAGAAAACACTGATATATATGATGTCAAATAGAAATGATATATCAAAGGTGATACCAAATCTTGCTGATCCCTGATAATTGTCCATTCAAGGACTCAAATGTGGAGAACCAATACAAAATAATATCACATATATAAAAGTATCTCATCATCATGAGTTATATGTAGCATAACAAATAAAACTAGCAGCTATCTATCTGAAATCACTACCCTCTCCCCCTTTTACGGGAAAACATGATGGACTGTTTGCCAGGCCTGCCCCTAGTAGTAAAAGGCCCTGACCCTGCCTCTGCACCTAATGTCAAATAATGAGTGCTAGGTATGGGGCTATGCTCCCCTATCTCTATAGCAGATGGTGTTGATGTTGACGCTCCCATAGTGTCCTCCTCCTCCTCCTCCTGCTCCTCCTCTAAGTGTTGTTGCTCCTCTGACTCCGAGTCCTCCTCTTGATGCCCCCGCTCTAATGGATCATCTGCCACTGGCTCTAACCATGAAGGTGACTCCTCCAATATGGGCTCCTCAGACTCCACCCTCTACGGAGACAATACATCCATATTGTCTAAGGAAATGGCATCTGGATCCATTGGTGATTTTATTTGCCTCACTCGAAGTCGGATGTTGTTATGCACATACACCAAAGTGTTGAGCCGTGCGAACTCCAACTTGTAAGAGTGTAAAAAAAAGTAATGAGTTTTGAATCTTGACTCTTAACACTTGAAGGTCATAAATTAAAAATTAAAAATTACAATAAGTGTAATTGCTCAACTGAAGGCTTGAGCTCAAAGTTATACCTGTTGTGCTTTTTGGCATGTATTTTCTCAAATACACTCCAATTGCGCTCACACCCTGAAGAGCTACATGTTTGACTCAAGATTCGTATGGCCAATTTTTGCAAATTTGGTGCCCTTGCACCATAGCTTCGCCACCAAATATCTACAACAAAATAATGAAATAAAAAAATTCAAAAACTTAAAACATAATTAAACTTTCAAATAAAAGTTACATAATTGAATTTAAAAAAGATAGAATTATAAATTTATAAGTAAGGAAATTCTAAATTGAAAATTCTAATTTCTAATGAGTGATGACTTGTCACTTACGTGGCATGAAGAGGGTCCTTTCCCTAATAGCATCACCAAAGCCGAATAGGCCAACACAATCCCGATAAGACTGTATCTTGCGATTGATTTTTCTACGAAGCTCAGGATCAGGTACCATCCTCTGAATACAGGAATGGAGCCCTTCCATCACCTCGCCATCAAAATCAAAGTTGCATTTGTATGAAAATGCGGGGTTAAGGAAGAGTGTTGCTGCATGAATGGGTCGATGAAGCATCCCTGTCCATCGACTATTGATCACATCCCATAACATCATCTGCCTATCAAGGCCAACGGAACCCTTGTCTGCATAATAGGAACGAATGGCCTCCTTGGCCCTATCCATGCCCTCATACAAATAAGGCATTGCAGGCTTCTCTCCATCCACCAATCTAAGAACCTTTACTATAGGTTCGCTAACTACATATGCTTCTTCTACTCCATGCCAAAATGTCTCAGAGTACACCATTTTTGCAATGGCTTTCCCATCATGTCTCCTGTTGTATCTACAATTACGCCAATCATCAGACACAAACATTTGCTTCAACTCGAACTAACATCAAAGCAAAGACTGAAGAGTAATAAAGGTTGTGGCAAAATGTGTGATGGCAAGACGCCGCAACTCCTTGTTTCTAGTGAACCTCCTCATGAGGCTAAGAACAAAAGCATGGTTATAAATAAACTTGGGGATGCTCCTAGCCATATCAACCGCCTCCTTGATGAAGGATAGTTTCCCCATATCCTCAAGCAACAAATCGAGACAATGTGTTGCACACGGAGTCCAGAACAATGTGGGATGCCTCTCCATAAGCATTTTGCCCTCAGACACATAATTAGCTGCATTGTCTGTTATGACTTGCACCACATTCTGCACACCAATCTCCCGAATGAACCCATCTAACAACTCACATATTGTTGCTGCATCTTTGATATGTTCTGATGCATCCAACGATTTAATAAACATGGTACCTTTAGGACAATGTACCAAGAAATTTAGAAGGGTACTACCCTTCCTATCTGTCCAACCATCAAACATCACTATGCATCTAGTAACTTCCCATGTCTTTTTCAACTCCTCCAATCTAGAGTTGATGTCCTCCTTTTCTGCTTGAAGAATTAGCCCCCACAACTCCTCATATGTGGCACTTTTGTACCCTAGGCCCACAACAACAATAGCATCACACATTCGCTGCCAAAATGGATTCGTTTTGGTGATGCTAAGAGGTAAGTCGCTCCAGAAAATACACCTCCCCATGACTCTATCTGCTTCTTGCTTCTCCTTCTTTTTAACAAGCGATTTTATGCCAGGTTGTGCTCCAGGTCCTGTTCGTGGAACAAAAAATGATGACCTTGCAGTCGCACTAGTAGTAGCATGTGATGATGTGCCAGCTAAGGAGCCCCTCCCACTAGGGCCACTACCCTCAACATCAAAATCAGGAGAAGATATCCCAAAATATCTACTTGCACGTTCAACTTTGTTTCTTTCTGCCTCTTCCTTCTTTTTGTCCTTTTCATCAATTGCCTCAAGAGCTTTTTGTATAAGCTCCGGACTAGAAATTGTACAAACCCCAACATCATGTGCACTGAGTCTAGAAAGATGGTATTTCAGTCGTGTAATCCCACCTGTCATCTTGGTCCCACACAATTTGCATGTAAGATATGCACAATTTGTCCCACCATCAGGGCTCCCACACTCCCAAAATGGGTCCAAGGCTTTTGCCATATTTGTATTTTGTAGTGGGCTAACTCAAAAGGAAACCTAGGGCACCAAAAAAAAATTGGAATTAGTAACTTAATAAGTAATACAAAATTACAAATAAGCACATCATTTTACAAAACAATTTTAACTTTTTTTGCTACATTATTTGCAATTTTGCAATGGACATGAAAAAGAGAGCAGACTTAAGAGGGCAGTGAGCTTGTATCATGCAATAATTGCCACTTTAACCAAAGATGCCAAGCAATGAAAGAGCCTAACAATGCAAATGATATGCCAAGGAAATGAGGTGACTGTATATTACTTATTATATCACTGTTACGTAATTATACCACTGCTGTAGGTGCATTATTAGACCTCGATATTCAATAAACAGTGTTCCAAAATTCACTTGTATGACACCAGTCTTTCAGACAAGGTTCCTTATGAATTAGATTTATTTTTTCATTATTTTATAGAGACTTTAGAAGCCAAATTTTACCATTGTTAACTTATTACCAGAGATCCAAATCATTCATATTAAATGCTGAAACTAGCATGTCAATCCTAAAATTTATGAAAAAAATGTTAAACAGTGACTAACAAATGAATGCAAATGATTTCTCAATATATTATGGTGACTGTTAATTAGTTCTCTGGCCACTGTTTAGATGTATTATACCACTGTAAACAATGTTTCTCGAAGCTGCAAATGAAACCATGAGGAAGAGAGAGGGATAAGGAGGCAAACTTAAAACCCTTGCATTTGGTCATGGGCATGAAAATCATTTGAAATGGGAAAAAAAAATCAAGCAAAATGATTGTAGGGAAATAGGCAAGCAAGAACAATCCTAAAACTAACAAAAAATTCATTAAAATAGGGGTTTATTTGAACATACCTATTAATGGAAGAAATGAAATTGTCTCACTATTCTTGAAGCTTAGATCAATGAAATCTTCGTTGTTGGTGGCGATAATAGCTATGGAATGCTCAAACCCTCCTTGGCAGCAACCACATAGCTCTCCCCTTCATTCTCCAGCAATCAGAAATGAAAATGATATGAAAAAAAAACAAAATCGGATTTTTATAGGCCGCACAGAAATTTTTTCCTGTCACTGGGCGATTTTTTCGATCGTCGCGCGATATTTATGAAATATGGCGATATTTTCGGGAGCCGAAAATATCGCGATATTTTGTCAGCGATATTTCGGCTCGCCAAAAATTTCAGGATATTTCCGAATATCGCCGATATTATCAACACTGTAAACATCTCGGGCATTTTGAAATAAAAAATGAATTGAGATTTTTATTTTGACATATATATAAAAAAATCACATTCATTTCGTCATTTTTATGGAGCCATTTATAAGAAAATAAATTTATAAAAAAATATATTGAATTCGTTTTAATTGTAAGGGAATCTTCCCAAATTCATTTTCCCCCACACTTTGCAACCTGGATCCCACATTTTTCACATGTAACATTGAGGACTCGTGTAATACACCACCCCCGCACACACAAAAGAATGATATTATGAGAATAAAACCATACATACATTGTTGGTACATTTAAGGTTTCACCTTGTCGTAAGTTAACATTCTATGTGTACGATTAAATGCATTTATGTGAGAGGGTTGGTAGGTCTTTTAATTTTCTTTCTAATTAATTAAAAAGGTAATCAATGGGTCTACCTATTTAATTGTCAACTTAAGGTTAGTATAGAACTTGCGAGCTACCATGCAATGTTTATCAAGGTGACATGTTTTTCTTTTATTGGTTGGTTAAATAGTTGTAGTTAAATAATTACTTTGTGTAGAGTATAAACCATTTACATGTTTTTTATAAGTTTTTATGAATACATATATTGTTGGTACATTTAAGGTTTCACCTGGTCATAAGTTAACATTCTATGTGTACGATTAAATGCATTTAAGTGAGAGGGTTCGTAGGTCTTTTAATTTTCTTTCTAATTAATTAAAAAGGTAAACAATGGGTCTACCTATTTAATTGTCAACTTAAGGTTAGTATAGAACTTGCGAGCTACCATGCAATGTTTATCAAGGTGACATGGTAAACAATGGGTCTACCTATTGAATTGTCAATTTAAGGTTAGTATAGAACTTGCGAGCTACCATGCAATGTTTATCAAGGTGACATGTTTTTCTTTTATTGGTTGGTTAAATAGTTGTAGTTAAATAATTACTTTGAGTAGAGTATAAACCATTTACATGTTTTTTATAAGTTTTTATGAATTTTGAAAATGAAATTATATTTGCATGGAATAAATTAATTGAAGATATTTGCCAGAATTGAAATTCACGTGCGTGGAAAGGAAAACACTCTTTTTTTTTTTTTAAAGGAAATCATTTTTTTTAGAAAAAGAAATTTAGTCCTTTCAAAATTTATAAGTTTTTATGAATTTTGAAAAGGAAATTATACTGAATTTTGAAAAGGAAATTATATTTGTATGGAATAAATTAATTGAAGATATTTGCCAAAACTGAAATTCACACTTGTGGAAAGAAAATCACTTTTCTTGAAAGGAAATCATTTTTGTTAGAAAACGAAATTTAGTCCTTTCAAAATGATCATTGTTATTACTCAAAATAACAAATATAATTAATGTGTTAAGCACAATCCTTTGGAATATCTTATTCAAATAAAAATAATAAACATAACTTGCGAATATGATTTATAAATAGAATATGAAATTATTGGAAGTATGGAGTATGGAGTCTGGAGCCTATGCTAAATTTTTGGCCATATAAATAAATCAAAAGGGGTGGCAAGAGGAGGAGGGGTTTTGTATAACCCTGAAGGAATTACTATCAAGAGGTATGCATAGGGGATTGTGAAAAATGACTAAAAAGAAAACATAAATGCATGGTCTATTGCAAGGATTGATATTGACCAAAACTACACAACTGACAAATATCAACATCTTGGGGAACTCACTCATCCCCATTCAACAACCATGCAAAGGGACCTTGCCAAGAGATAAGAACTTGGGGAATATTCTAAAGAGAATCAGGGGGTGGTTGTTGGAAGAAATTCCACAAAAAAAATCTTCCATATTCTGAGAAGCCAAAATTACAAGGTTGATAGGTGTGCAAACCAAGTGTTTCAGATCTAGGTGGGGAAATTACAAATAAATGGAGAATTGGAATGGAGTAACTTGCCATAATATCAAGGACTCAACCATTGACTTTGGAAGGTATCATGGACTATGTAAATATTTTAAAACATTATTACAAAAGCCATGCATATAAGTTCACAATTTATGCAAAGAATTATAGTAAATAATGGGCAAGGGCTCAATGGATGTCGTGGTGCCCCATGTGAGTTTGTTGAATGCAAATTGCATCATACATAAATCACCACAAGCACAAGGATCATCTTGATGGCCGCAGTATGGTTCCAGCACAAGACATCTTCTTTCAACGTTGATTACGCTCAAAGTTATGGAAATTATAAGGAGTTATGTCGTAACCCACTCAAAGGTATGGAAATTATAAGGAGTTATGTCGAGCTAAGGCTAGTAGCATGTGGGACTAAAGGAAAGGCATATAATCTTCTGCGAAGTCATCATGACAATATACGATGGATTTTGAATTCGACATTCTATTTAAAAAGAAATAACTGACGGAAACAAATATGGTTGGTTCCATGGTGTAACTGCAAATTTTAGGCTAGAGTGCATCCTCCTTCGATGGTGACTTTTACCTTTCTAGCTAATTTAGATCTTTGTTCAAAGCCTAGGACTTACAAGGTGTTGGGAAGCTGCTGGCTATGGTTTGTGGATGTGAATTTCCTGGCCTCTATTCAATTACCAATTAGCATCTAGTTAATTTGCATTTATGTTTGGATTAAGCTTTGGCAGAGAAGCTCTGGAAAAAAAATTAGGGAAGGTGTACATGCGAATTTAACATTAATCAATCTGTGTAGGTCTCAGTGGAAACAAATCCCTTTGCTCGACATAGGAACACATGGAGGGGGATTGTTTGACAACTTTCATCATTATTGAAACAAATTTAGGTCCAAGTTTAGGGGTTTCATCAGTACAACCATGCAAGGGAACTGGTATCAAAGTTGGTTTGAACAAACTATGTGTTTCTAGGTTGATCATCTCTTTGCATGTCACATAAAACTGGGAGAACAATAACTGGGCATGTTGAGACTCAAGGGGGATAATCATTGAATGTGATTGGTCAATCTGGATGAATCGACCATTGAGCAAGGAGAAGTTGTTGAAATTGATGGGCAATGAGAGTGGAAAATTCACCATGTGGAGAGGCTAGCAAGGTGTTGTAGGCACCAGTAGCTACACCTGGTATACTAGTTGTAGCTGCAATGATAAATTTTCCCATTTAATGAATAAATTAGATGTCCTTCAACGCAATTTGATTGTGATGAATTTGAAGCTTAAGGAGAAGATAATAACAATTGGTCAAGTGATGGAGAAGGTCTGAGCCCTAACAGAAAAGACAACCAGACAAGAGGACGAGATGAAGGCGCTTCATCAATATATAGTGGAATTGCAAGAGCAAGTTTAAAAATTAAATAGCATAATTAATGATTATGAAAATCCAAAGTAGAGCCATATAGGACATTGTCTGAATCTCAACAAGCATCCGTTAGAGGAAACATATCACCTGAACTGAAGTATGTATCGTTACAAATTTTTCTTTTTGTTGTGAAAATTTTGTAGATTGTATACCTCTATAAATGCATTGAAATTTGAGGCAATATAACAGACAATATCATGCATTGGGACAAGAAAGAGGAAAGCTAAATTGTAAAATTTTCTGAGCTTTTTTTGTGACCGGGCACAAACTTAATATAATCTATACTCATTTATTTAAAAAAAATATGGCTTAGAAATAGAATACAATTATACTTAAATAAATCTAATAAATTTAAAATACAATTCTATTGAAATGGTAGATTTAATTTATAAATAAATTATAATTTTATGAAAATAAATCTAACTTATCAAGCAACCACAATCTACATAAATAAAACCAAGACCAAGCTAAAACATAGCTCTACATAAATGTAAATTAGAAGTAAATATAATCTAAAAAATAAATACAATCCTACATAAATTGCAAAAGAAAATTAAAGTACACAACTAAAAATGTAACAAACTTTTTTTTCACTTGATGGCTATCAATATAACTTTGTAGTGCTATCTTGGGAACCATAAATGGTCAAGATAATTGATTTTGAACATATAAAGATTTAATTCAAAAAAATTTAGTGGTTGACTGAAGGAGTGGGAAATATGGATCCATAGTCTGATGGGAGGACCATTACATGTAGTGAAGAACAACTAGCCAGCTTGAGTTAATGTCTAATTTTGGTTGTTATCCAATCAACCTACTCTTCATGATAAAATTTATGATATGGGATTGGGTGGTGCGAGCAAAGGGCCATTCCCATCCCCACTCTCCTTGTAGATCAAGGAAGGTTGCAACCTTATAGGAAAACACTGTGAGAGGTTGGAGGAGAAAAAGAAAGAAAAGATAAAAATATGGAACACATAGCACAACATTGAGCACACGGGTCATGTGCAACATTTATCTCTTGTGTTTGTGTTGGAGGACAAAGGCCGATCAAGGTGAGTTTGAATCATGTGAACCTATGGAGCAGTGACAATAGTAGACAAAGTAGTGCTAGAGTTGGGTGTCGATCCCTACGCTATGTGATTGTTAGGGTGTTATCCCCTTTAATGTTTTGTTTGAGGCCACTAGACTGTGTTTCTATTTTAGAGTAGTTATACAGAGGATCATTGGATGATCAAACCATTGTGATGTTTGTTGTATAGGTGATAAACCACCTAGATAGGGTAGTTTGATTCATTGTGGTGCTTTTTGGAGAGTTGATAAACCACCTAGACAATGGATTCCATACCCCTGTGGTGCTTGCTATGAAAATAGTGTTGATAATCCACCTAAACAGTGGATTCAACCTCTTTGACTAATTAACATCCCATATGGACCTTGGGTGAATCCCTATAATTGAACTTAGAGGAGTGAGTGAGTCACTATGGTGCTTACTGCCAAAGGGTAATTGATAAACCACCCAAATAATGGACTCCATCTCCTAAGTGTATGACCAAGCCTTTGGTGTAATTTCTCTGAGAAAGTTGTGTTGTGGAATTTCCCTTGACGTGACAAGGTACTTTAAACCCACAAGGTTGCCGAGGGCCTGTTATAGACAACATGTTCCCCACTAACTAAACCCCATGACATAGACATGTATTACGAGAAATACACAACAATACAAGATAAAATTGTGTACCTTTTTCCTATAAGGTGGATATTTGGTGAAGCCAACTAGGGTTACTCCAAATATCCATGCTCCTAAGCTCCCTTTTTCTGTTTCTTGCATAATAACAACAAAACCCACAAAATCTATCCTCGTGAAACACTCATTAGTATTAGTGCATTAAACGCAAATAAAAACAAATTAATCATTAAATAAAAATAATTGGTTGTTGGGGGGGGGGGATTGGATTATTCATAGTATACTATAACAAGTATAGAATTTTGTCCTCCATAGCCCTTTTTTCATGTTCCTCCGCTCACCATAATTCATTGTAAGGGCACACAACAACTATAGGTTATCGCATGGAAGTGAACACGTCTCTAATCTTCCAATAATTTGTTAAAATGATCTCTTCTCTTCTTGTTCATGGAGGGAATTGTTTTTATAGATGGATTGGAGGAGTGATCGTAATGCATATAGACACTTTGTTGACTATGTTTGATATGATCGTTTCTTTTCTATCCTTGAAAAGTGATCAACTTTGATCTTGTTTTGTCTTATCCATACTGTTGCTTCAAATTTATTTTCTTGATTAACTGGAGAGTTGTTGAACCCTTCAAATCTCCTTGTCAAGTCATAAGAAGCATTACTAGGCCTAACAACAATGGTTACTAGTATTTCAGGTGCATTAAAGGTGAAAAAAATCAACTTTTATAGAGTTTCTTTGGACCAATTTCTGCATTCTAGTCTTCATATGGATGTTGTTCCCTAAAGAACCCAAGGGGGTGATATTTTGACCTATAAAAAAACATCCGCTCAGAATTTGGATTCGGCTTAGGGGCGGCTAGCTACAATAAATTTGTTATGTAGCTGGCCTATGGTTGGGTGGAGAGTGAAAGTCCCTCCTTTAGTCACTAACCATCTTAACATACTTAGATAAGTTTAATTTAATTATATGTTTGAGTTATGGAATGTAATTTTTCATGAATTGAATATGTCTGGTATAAGCTCTTACATATCCATGAACATTGGCAGATTCTTCAAAGACGATATTTGCTATTATACACAGAATTGGCTTGAAGGCTCTTATGTTTATTGGAATGATGAATGATTAGACTATGTTGTCCAATATTGTGTTTCTAGTTGATCTTATTAACCATGTTTGATGTTCACTTTCTTCTTTACACTAATTAGCTTAGGAATTGAATAGCTCAAAATTTTCAATGGAGTTATGATGTCTAATGATAATCTATAACTTTCCTTATGTAGTTATGGAATTTTGAGTATTCCATATTCATGTAATTAATAGAGCATACATGCTTCTGAATGCGATTAACCAACTTGCAAGATAGATGTAGAGTTTTATTACCTTGATTATTTCTCCTTGTAAAGCTATCATAGCTATGTGAATTTGATGTTGGAGTGACTAATAGGTCTTCCTTTGCATTTCATTGAAACCTATGTATATTTTGGTATTGGGTCCTTAGCCTCCTTCTTCTCTAAGAAATGTGTGTGTTGGGTGTCAAAATACCTATCCTCCATTACTAGTTAGTAAGTAGATGTTAAGTATTTAGGACTTCAGGCGCTAATGCTTTTCATTACATACAAAAATGGAGAACTTGGGAAATTTACCCATATAAAGTCATTGAGATCTTAGGTCTCTAGACTCTGGGTCTATGCGCCTCAATGCAAAGAAGGTTCAATTTCAAGACTTGTGTGGTCATAACATGTAGAAGAATTGGTGTTTGGGTAGTTTCATTATTCCATATTCATGTAATTAATAGAGCATACATGCTTCTGAATACGATTAACCAACTTGCAAGATAAATGTAGAGTTTTATTAACTTGATGCTTTCTCCTTGTAAATCTATCATAGCTATGTGAATTTGATGTTGGAGTGACTAATAGGTATTCCCTTGCACTACATTGAAACCTATGTATATTTTGGTATTGGGGCCTTAGCCTCCTTCTTGTATAATAAATGTGTGTGTTGGGTGTCAAAATACCTATCCTCCATTACTAGTTAGCAAGCAAAGGTTAAGTATTTAGGACTTCAAGCCTTAATGATTTTCATTACATACAAAAATGGAGAACTTGGGAAATTTCCCCATATAAGGTCATTGAGATCTTAGGTCTCTAGATCCCGGGTCTATGTGCCTCAATGCAAAGAAGGTTCAATTTGAAGACTCGTGTGGTCATAACATGCAGAAGACTTGGTTTTTGGGTAGTTTCACTATGGTTTGTAAACACCTTAACTTGGTGTATCTGCTAGTCACTAGATCATCAAAGCTTCAAGATTCACTACATAATTATATGGGAAAAGGCTCAACATTAAGGGGCAAAGGATGGAATCTTACCCCATTGAAACTAGGACCTGTGGGCCCCATCAGGCTATCGCATCCCTGGAGTAGTTGTGTGAGCCTTAGTGTGGAGAAGCCTAATGTTTATTGATCGATATCGAATTCTGTTCATCAATTGTAAAACATACGCATGTGAAGAGCCTAAATGTTGAGGTGATGTATGTTGGGGCCAACATGACGCACATCAGGGTGAGCCCTATCAGACTCTCGTGCCTTCAGGCCATCGGGTATGTAAAGAAGTTGCATGAGGAATTGAAAATAGGAACTTGAACTAACATGACATCGGAAAGTGGGTGGACCCAACCAGCCTTCGAGCCTTTTGGATCCCAAATAAGTTTTGTAGAGTAGACGCTAGTAGATCCAAGCCTTTGAGTTTTCTGGCGATCGAGTTCCCATATGAGGATGGAACAAAAAGTGACACCAAAAGAACCTATTCTAACATGGCATAGACCTGTGGCTTCCCACGTCATCTCTTAGCCTTTTCACATGACGACTAAACATTATAACATGCAGAATGACCCATTTTACTTAGCACAAGTTAAAACAATAAACCTTTGAGATCAAGTTAAAAAAAGTAGGTAACACTCCCATAGCCTATGATGGAACAAGGGGCTGGTAGGTGGTTATAGATTAGTATCAGATCATTGGTTCAAACACTATTCCTGGAGGACCAAAGATACACAACATGAATGAAGTGGGAGCTATGATACATAGCAGCAATGGAGCAAAGGTTCAACATTGGAGGCTCACACGCAAATGATAAAATTGCATTTGATAGTTTATTTGTTATATCCTAATTTTAGACTTACAATTGATGTTACTCCTAGCCCTACTAGATTTTTGATATGGAATTTTGTTTTCTAGCTTGTCTAATTAACATGGGTTTGATTTTGTTAAAAAATTCATATCAACATACTTAGTGCTATGATACTAAGGTGATGAGTTAATATATTTATACTTGATAGGACTAATAGTTTCATGTGTGTGACAATAGATATGGAGACACAAATTACAATAGAAATTAAAGGAACGAGAAGCACAATGGTATAGTAGAGTATGGAAAAAACCCATCATTATCAGGAAGAGGAGTCAGTTGGAAAGATGTTAGAGTAAAATTCCCCTACTTGTATGGATACCGCTAGGAGATTAAGTGTTGATTTGAGAAGTTGCAAGATAGACAATGAAAATATTATGAGATCACAACAAATGCAAGCAGAGGTGAATACAATGATCTTGTTGAGCCTTTCATATCTACAAAAAAAAAAGGTAATAGGAGCCTTATGCCAACTATTTGGGTAGTCACAAATCTAAGATAATTCCAGTTGAAATCGAGGAGCTTAGATTCAAAACCAATAAGGAAGAAGGAAAAAATCAAGGAAAAGGCACAGAGAATCCAATGAAGACATAGAGAGAGGAGAAACTCCACTCAAAACTCCAAAAATAGAGAAAAATAACCATGATCAGTGGTCTAGTGTTGCAACAAGAAGATAACATCAACAAAGAAGGAGTTATAAAATAATAATGATGAAGGAGTTGAAGAAAGTAAAGTGTCCTAATTTTGATGGGGAGATCAATAAGAATGAAGACATAGAAGCTTGGTTTTTTGGGCTTGAGGAAATACTTTAGAGTTAATGGTTACTCTTAAAACATGAAGGCTAGGGTATCCATTTTCAACTTGAAGGGAAAGGTGGGTATATTGTGGGAATATTTGAGAAATGTTAAAGGAATTAGTGAAAAGAAACTTACATGGAGAAAATTTGAGAAATATTTCTGAGAAAAGTACTTGTATAAGAGGTACCATTACATCAAGCCCAAAGAGTTTCATGAGCATAAACTAGGACAATTTACCTTGGATGCTTAGGCCAATATATTTTTGGAGTTTTTGAGGTGTGTGATATATATCAAGGATGAGAAGGTAAATATTCAAAGGTACTCCCAACTAAAAAACTAACTGGGAGGAGTATAAATAGACTTCTATGGGAAGGCTTTAAGGAGCAGAAGAGATAGATTTATTATACTGAGATTATCCCTGACTGATTCTAAAGTATCCCTGTGCTTCAAGCAATTCCCCAAGTTTCAGGAAACCGTTGTTTCCTTGATTGTTGATATTATCCCTCTTGCTTGAGATATCATGGTATTGGTTATGGAAGGAGGTTGTTGAAGACTGGGACTGGATAGATCTGGAGGATGGTTTCGCTTGGAGTCGGAAGAAGAAGACTCAAGTGAATTCTCTCCATGTTAGTTATAGCTTTCTACAATAAAAAGAAGCGTTGTCTTGTTTCCGAGATTAATTGTGTTTATGCATCAGATACTATTGTAATTCATATATGAATATTATTTCGATGTATAACTAATCATTTTATTATATAATATAAAGTTAGTTTCATTAAAATGCTTTATCTATATACTGCTATGTATGTTCGAATTGAATAATTTTTAGGTTTTGAGAACATCAAGAGTTGCAGAGGTTCTGAACCCTGCGGGATCTACTCGAACAAAGGACATTCAGGTACGGTCGCTCTCGCATAGTTTGTTTATTTAAGCATTTTTCCTGAGTTGTATGAGTGTTTCTTACTGTAGTTTGCTCTTGCTCTATTGGGGTTCCAACCCAAAGCCCTAGGGTACTTATTCCCGTAACAAAATTGGCGACTCCACTGGGGATAACAATCTTGTTATTCCTAGTTTGGGTTGTTCAGTGTCAATCAGGGCTCAGTTCTTGGTTTGCTTTTTGTGACAATATTATTTGGTCCAGTAGAATCTCAGACCTTAAGTCTGATCTTTTTGATCTGGCTTTATTTTTTATTTTTCTTGCAAATCTTAGTATACGCACTTTACTCTGTTTACAGTAGCGTACACATGCTAGTTTCTATGAAGTGAACACATGTATACGTGAGTTTCCTTTATCAAAAGCATGTGTACATGCCTATATGCTTTAACACAGTCACGTATACCGTTTTTTTCATTGTTTTTTCAAATCTCTCTGCCCAGAAAGATCTGTTTCTTGGTCTGTTTAGTCTCTAAGTGGTCAATTTCTGTCTATAGAATTTTATTATTCTGCGAGCTTACTGTTTTGAAGTCTCTTCCACTATGAAAATATTTGTCCTAGGTTTGCTTTTGAGTGAGTTTTATGATTTGTGTTTTGGCACACAAGACTTCGTACATAAGTTCTTGATTGTTCTGGTCCTCTAGAACAATAGATTGTTTTCAATCTTAGTGTGAAGCTCAGTTATTGGTCTACTTTCTTTGCTTTCCATCATTTTGTGGCCTTATACCTTTTCTTTCTTTCTGAAAGTCTCTTTTATGATGAATTTGAAAGTATTTCTTTCCTGACTTCTTGGTCAATTTGTTAAGCTCTTTTCTACTGTTTGGGTCATGTAGTACAAGTTGAAGCCTTTTTGTTCAAGTTTTCATTCGTTGTTGAATTTGTAACTTGCAAAGATTCCTTGTGCTCTTCTTTTGGTCTTTGAGTCTTAGTGGAATTTAGAGTGCCTTCAAAAGGTTGTTTTGATTGTTTCTTGAAAAAGAAAAGATCTTAAAAAACATTATTTTTGTTTTCTTTTGCCAAGTTTGATTTTGGTTTCTTTTGATTTTTTGAAAGTGGATTGTGATCTTTTGGGATTTGTCCTTCTTGTTTGAAGAGGATTTTGTATTCAAAATTTGTATTCTTTTCAAACACTTAAGTTGGCTTATTAATAGTTATAAACAATTGCTTTTGTTCCTTTTTAGAATATTTTAGGATCTTGCATCTTCATTACACCTTGCATTAGGGTAGTTTTGCATTATTAAATCATCAATAATCTTTTTAGTTTTTGTATGTGTGAAGTGTGTTTTAAGAAAATAAAAGAAAAAGTTTTTTTCTTTATAGAAGTTTCGTAGAACCCATGTAGAGATCTCTTTACATTGAAGAACAAATGATTGCATTCATATAGTTAGTTTTTCATTGATTTCTTTTGTGCATACTAACACCATTGGTTTCATTTCCATTTATACCCTTGACTTAAAAGAATAGCCATTAAAAATCAAACGCTTAGTAAAATAAACTAGAACTTTTGTATTGTCATCAGAATACACCAAGAAGTTTAGGTTTATTAGGGCCTTAGATTAGGCGAGGTGAGAGTTAACTCTCCAAGGCTGCTCTAAATTGTAAAACATAGAAGTTTGATTAAAGAGAGAAATCCAATAGCGTTAGGGAGACTGGGAAAGCTCCATGACTAGGAGTAAAGCACGAGGGCTAGTGAAGATAAGGATGAGAGATACCCCTTCTCTTACTTGTCGGATCCTACCTCAAGACTGTTTCACCCAGCGTGTGATACAAGTTGGTGACCATAGTTGCCTATCCTAGGATCCACATAGGTGGCTATGGAGGGGAATCCCATGGCACATGAGGTTGACATTGTATCACATTTAGCAGTACTTCTGGAGGGCACCATTGCGAAGCTTGGGGGCTTTCACCAGCAAAGGCTATTGTCTGGAGGTCAGTGTAACTACCTCTGATACCTTTGCTAGTAGGCCTAGGGTGTAATTACCCCAGTCCATTTTCGGAAGGCCCTTATTATTAACTTTCTTGTATTTTGGTGTCTGGTCCTAATCACCCGGAGCGGAAATATTTGGAAGTTGTTTGATTGTTGATATCTTTAGGGACATTTTAGTGAGTCTTCTGTGCTCCTAGTCGACCTAGCTTTTTAATTTTCTTGAGTCTTTAAGTAGATTTTCTAAAAATAATTCAAAGTGGCTAACCCACCATCTCCACGGTTTCGGAGACTTCGTGGGCTTTCACCTACGAGTCCAGAGCCTTCTCCTAGAAGGTGTAGGAGCAATTCTACCAGTGGTTTCCAACCGGTGGCAGCAGGCGCATCGAAGATTGATCCTCCGCTTGGGGGCATTAGTTCACAAGATAGACCTGGTACTAGTACAGAGTTAGAGAGGAACACACTAGTGCTTTCTCGAGTACTCTCCAGTCGGAAGATAGTATTGAAGTAGAAGATCTTTCAGAGTCGGTTGCAGCTCCAAATTCTCCTCTCCCTCCCGATTATCCAGATGTTTTGTTATACGTTAGAAGTTTAACTCATAGGCCTTCGAGCCTAGGTCCACATACATCTATCCCTTCGATGACCACTGCTAGAAGCATGGCCACGACGAGTGTTACGAGCATGTAGACTCCCATATCTGTACAAGGGGGAGGAACGAGTTCCATCCCTTCTAACACTCCCAGCACATCTATATTTGGGTCTACTTCCATTCCATCAATGAGTGGAAGTTCTCAAGCTAATGCATCTAGTTTTGGATTTTTCCCTTTTGGAATGCCCTCTCAAGGTATTTCTTTGGTTCCTTTGAATATACCATCAACCGCCTATACATCCATAATGAGTGGATCGACTTATTTTGAGGGTTTCCCATTTGGAATTAGTCATATATCACATTCCAATCTGACAGTAGGTTCAATTCCTTTTACTTTTACAAGTCAAGATAGTAACCCCTTTCAGAGTTGGACAAACCATATGGTTAGTGGGATAGGAGTTGGGAATCAATTTTTTGGCCAACAAGGGAATGTGTCGTATTCTTAGGTTAATTCATTTCAAAGTTTTTCACCCTTTGCTGACACATGGAACCCTTGTTAGGGGCTGTCAGCTCCTTTCAATACTTTGTTAGGGGGTAACTTCACCAGTTACGGAGGATTTTCGGCAGGAGTTGGTCAAAGTCCAAATTTTGCTAGACCACAAGGCTCACCTTTTGGTTTAATAGGCTCTAGGAGTTAGTTTGAGCAACCTGGTGCCTTTCAAAATCTAGGTCATTCTTTTCAGACCTTTGGGAACCTCGCCCATTCCGGATGGAATTCCCAAGGTCCTCCACGACTTTCTTTTCTGGCCATGCCTAATTTGCCAGGCTTAACTAAATTAACACATGATCCAATTAGGTACAATCCGGCTTGGCCTTCGGTCCCAACTAAACTTCCATCGGTATTCCAAAGTTCAAAGGGAAGAGTGGTGAAGACCCGGGAGACCATGTGACCACATTCCACTTATGGTGCTCATCCAACTCCCTGATAGATGATTCGATTAGGTTGAGGTTATTTCAGCGCACCCTAACTGAGAATGTGGCCAAATGGTATATAGAGTTGCTAGGGGGCACCTATACTTCTTTCGTTGATTTTGCTAATATGTTCTTGAACTATTTTCAGTTGCCTGTCCGCTATGAAGCCGAAATTGAGCTTGTGGCCAATTTTCATCAAGACGCAGCAACTCACATTTCGAATCATATCCAGGAATGGAGATGGAGAAAAAAGCTTATCAAAGCCGAAATTCCACCAAAGTTTCATCTCGAATGGTTTCTCAAATCATTACAACCTGAGATCTCAAAGGATGTTTCTCTTTCTGGTGTTTATTCGGAAGAGTAGGCTATTTTTCAAGCCCAATAATTAGAACTGATATATTCTCAGTCTGGGACTCTTCAGAAAATCCTACCTTATGCTCCTAGATCCAAGGTTGATTTAGCCAAATCGAAGCCAAGCCCTCACACCAATGATAAATTTCGATCAATTGACGCAAATACGGTGAACCTTTTGAACCATTTGCAGCAGTTGTCTCCACCAACTGCTTCTACTAACCAGGAAACATCGTCTACACCTTCGCCTTCCCAACCTACCTCCATAAACACCATCTAGACCTCTAACCCCAAAGGAAATAAAAAATCTGATGGGAAGAAAAAGGGACGAGGTAAGAAGAAGAACCAAGAAGGGAAAGGTAATGTGAATAAGCCCAGCAATGGTGCCGGTGATGGTAGAGAAGAGTCCAAGAGAAAGGTTAAATTTCCATGCAAGTTATGCAATGGAGATGATTTGAATCACCTTTGCCCTAAGATTCAAGATGCTCAGCACTTGTTAGTACAGCAAGGGTCGTCTATCTCCCAAGCTGTCCTGACTAACCCCTTTCCCCAAGGGCAGCAATTACTTACTGGCGTGAACTCAAACGCTGGTACCTTTGCAGGGGGCAACCAGGAAGGGGAAAATTCCTCAAATGTTTATATGATGAACTGTCATGTCGACGTCACCACACGAGCACATGATTATGGTGAAATCGAAACATCTAAGGCTAAATTTGTTCTCGAAACCACAAACCCACTTCATATTGAGTGACCCTCTGCTGAGTCTATACCTCGGATACCTAAAGGTTCCACAAAGTGCTCGATTATTAACCCTAATTCTAGTTAGCCTAGAGCTACTCGATTGTAGAAGATCTGGCTCAAAGTCCTTGTGCTATATCTGCATTGGAGGTACTCCAGTCGTGTCCTGCTCAGAGAAGTGCTTTTCTTTCGGTGATCGGGGCAGTGGATCCAAAGAATTCTTTAGTGCTCACTTTTGATATGCTGAATGTCAAAAAGAGACTTCCTCACCATATGGCTTTCCAGATAAAGTCCACTTACCGAAAAACCAATATTTTTTGGACAGTTATAGATGAGGGAGCTTCCACATGCATAATGTCTATGTCATGTTGGAAGGCCATTGGATCACCTTCAGCTGTTCCTTCACCGACTCTCTTAACAACATTTGATGGACATTCTCATAGGCCACACAAAATTATCTTGGCCTTTCCTATATGTGTTGGAGGAAAGGTCGTTAATATTGAGGTAGAAATCATTGATGCCAACCTGGATTACAACCTCCTCTTTGGAAGGAATTGTATTTCTGAGATGGATGCCATAGTTTCATCTTTATTCCGCATCCTCTATTTTCCTCATGAGGGGAGAATTGTTAAAATTGATCAATTAGATTATTCTCCAGGTGACTCCCGTGTGACTTTAGATTCTACCATTCCATTGGTGGATAATCCCCGTCAACCTATTAAGAATTTAGGAGTTTGGATGTACTCTTCCTTGATGGGTATATTTGACCTCCCCATCCTACAACTAGAATCGATGCAATTTCATCCTCCAAGGGGCCTTCACGGAAAGAGTTCTTTCGAACTCATTATTTTTCAGACCCTTGGACCTTAGCTTCATCTACGACCACATTAGATGGAGGGCAGGTTGGTGGAATGGCATTTCCCATGTCTGCAGCAAAACTTAGCTATCAATCTATCGTTAACTCTACAGACAACCATCCCACTCCTTTTTTAGAGGAGGAGTTAGATGGTGATGTGGCTCCAGCTTGGACCCTTGACTCTACTTCTGCTCTGGATTGCTCATATACAATTTTACCATCTGAGGAAGCAATCTTAGAAGCAATGACGGCTGTAGATCAACCATGGGAAGATTTACGTCATCGTTCATATTTTCTTCCTCTGTTGCATGAAGTTGAATCCAGGTTCTCCAATCTACTTACTAACGATGTTGGTATAGTTTCAAACCCTTTGGCTCCAACACAATTATCTACCATAGGTAATATGTCGACTATCTCAAGAACTATACCTATAAACATCTCTAGGAACTAGCTGGCGGAGCCCCGAAATGGGCTCTATCTTAAGAAGTATTTTTCTTAGGTTCCGGCCAAGCAATTGCTTGTTTGTATATATTATATTTTTGTACATATTTGTTGGGCATTTTGTGATATTGACATTTTTTTATTTTCTTTGGTAGGTGTTGAGGATGATCCGATATATTTCGGATTCACTGATGGTGCTAGTCGGCACACTCGGAATCTTGCTTCCGTGGCTTGGGTGATTTATTATCCATCTGGCCAGTTGATGGTGTTGAGGGGAGTATGTATTGGTCCTACTTCAAATAACATTGCCGAATATACTATCGTTATTAATTTACTATCCGAAGCAATTTCTTATGGGATTGATTCATTGGTAGTTTATCTTGACTCACAGCTGGTAGTGTCACAATTAAATAACATTTATCAGGTTCATGATCCTTATTTATATCGCCATTTTTTTAGAGTGAGAGTGTTGCAACGATCATTTGTTTATATTACATATGTTCACATTCCACGATCTGAGAATTCATTAGCAGACTTTGTTGCTCATCAAGCATTAGATTAGCATATTAATCATTCATCAAATTAAACAAACATAAAAAATTTGGATCTGTAGATATATCATAAAATTTCCTGTGTATAGATAAAGTGTTGAAAAAATAATATACAAAATTGGGACGAAATGCCCATAATCATGTCCAGTCTGTCTATTGACCTAGCTCAGGATGAGCGGCTAAAAAGTTAACTACTGCATTGGCTACACACTGAAGTATGCGGACCCAGTCCCGTGGTACCCCTACCACGCTGTGCTGCATCTCCTTAGGTAGATCCTCTATGGCTATCATTGGTACCTAGTGATTCAGTCTCACCAAGTTTCACTGAACTGCATATAGAAATCTCTCTATCTCAGCGACCGCCTCTTCGGCACCTCTTCTGCGACGCCTGTGCCTCGGAAATCTATCTGGCCTCACTTGACCCACATCTGGAACATGGTGATTTTGTCAGTATTTTGTCCCACCAAAAATATTTCTAAATTCATTTCATATTAAAAAAAAAAAAATCTTAAAAATTTACAAAAACTTAAAAATTGTTACCTATGTCTCCCCATGCTACCTTTGGTGGCAACACCAAGTCTGGATCTCCTCGGATGTCCATACTAGCATACAGGTAGTCATTGACTGTGATGATTGTTGGTCCCACTAGGAAAAAAACTCATCATCGAAAGTCATCCTAAGCACGTCCCTGCCTCCAAGGCGTTTCATCAAGCCAGCCTATCTACCCATCTGAGGTTCTCATGGGTTGCTGATGGACACAGATACTTTGGGACGTAGCCCAGGTACATTCTCGAAGAAGAAGGAGCATAAGATAGTCCCATATCCAAAGTTCTTTGTCTGACCCTTCTGAATAGAGGTCAGCTGGTGTCGGCCGGATAAGTCGTTCTCGCGGACAAGACCGACCTCCCTAGTATCTAATGATATCTAGCGACAAGCAAACCAAACAAATTCTATCCTTCTCTAAATATGAAATTTATCAATAAAGGCAAACAAGTGTTTTAGGCCTACCTTGGGTTCAATGCAAGTTTGTGGAAGCCTCGCTCCGTTGATCCAAATGAGCTCCCTTATAGAGAATCTGCAAACAAAAACAAGCACACAAATTAAATAGCACCTGAAAAGCCAATATAATAAAGCATACTTATCATGATGATCAAGGAATTCATGAAACAAATTACATAAGACAATTTGTTGAGAAAAATGAATCTAATTGTATTAACTTAAATCAAAGAAGAACTTTACAACCTTGTGCCTTGATGCTGTACAAGCTCCTCCCAGGGTCCAGCAAGAAGTCTCCTCTACTTTGACAAGTTTCACTCTCTTCCCAATGAAGCCAAAAGGTATGTGATCGCTCCTCTCAAGCTTAACTAGGAAGTCTCAATTCCAACAGCATTTACCCTAAAAAATGTTCAGCTTCTAACCTCCCTAGCAACCAGCCCAATGCCTTAATTTATAGTGCAATGGAGGGAAGTTACTAGGTCCTCCTTCAAAGGGATAAGCTCCTCTCATCAAGGGATTAGATCCTTCACTTTTGGGATGCATGAACCACCTAGGAGTGAACCATCCACGTCAAGATTCCTTCTAGAATCATCTAGAATTAACCCAAAATGAGTTTTTAAGAATAAACTTACACCTTTTTGACTTTCACAGGGGTCCGCACCCACTCCTTTAGAGACAGAGCGGGCAGGTCCACAGGTAACATGAACAGGGGGTGTGGGACCGCAGGCAACAGTGAGAGAAAGTGCGGAACCATAGCTTTATTGATTTTCAAAGTCTTTCTCTCATTTTCAAAGCTTGACATGAAGAGCTGAGGTTTGAGACTTTCTAAGGAGGACAGTATGAATGATGATAGACCCATACTGACTGCAAATAGTCATGGTGACAATATTTTGTGTAACTGCTGGCTCTTCATGTTGGTCAGAAGAGGTGTGTACCAGTTGAAAACCGTGGTAAGGCATTCCACTGCCAGGATCATGGACACTCGTGAAGCCTGATGCAGTGAAGCTGATCCATTTACCCTCGCAATGTTAAACAACAAAATCCTCAGAGATAAACTATCCACGTGTTTGATTGGAATTTGACTTCCAATATTTTCTGGGTGCCCAAGACAATATATATGTACATAGTCTTCTACTGAAAGACTACTTCTTGTCCTGCCAGTTGAATGCACAACCTCTCGTCTTCAGGAGAGACTTGTAATAAAGTAGATGTCTTCAACCTCAATCCATAGAGGCATCTGATCTATCATGAACCCATCATCCTCTACACTCCAGTAGTGGATTAGCAATTCGAGCACCCATGTGTTGGCTTTCATGTTCGGCATTTTGAAGAATTTCAATAAGCCACACCCTATCAATGCATCTAGTGCATTTTGGTCATTCATTACCTCATTGTCAATTGTGGTATGATATCTCTCTCTCTCTCTCCATGTGATGGTCATCTTGAAAAAATTTGAGTTTCAACAGTTAGATTTTGTGTTTAAACTTCAACTCACATACACGCGGGTTCCCTTTACACACAGTCACATGTAGGGCCATCGTATACATGGGTTGATCACATCCAACCCACGTGTATGCAGAGTTGGATTTTTTGGCATGAATTCCCACAATCAAATCTTAATGAAAACTTCTAAAAATTATCACAAAACATTGCAAGCATGATATGAGCGTTACCTGATAACTTTGGTGCGATTTGAATGGTCCAATTGTTCAGAGGAAAGTTTGCTGCTTTTTGATCCACAGTTCTTTGCTCAAAACAGAAGTAAAAAAAATTGTGAGTCCAAAAGTCATTATATAGCTTTGAAATTGCAAAATATTTTTTCAAAACTTGATTTTTCGTCTCATGAATTTTTTGACAAGTGGGCTTGGATTGTCGAGAATGGGTTATTTTTCAGGATATTTTGGAAACTTCTTTGAGATGTTATTTCAGTCCCATGACTGCTAACCTTTCATGGCAGGTATAGTTCACTCACTGGCATATAGGTTAGGGAAAACCATTTTTCCATTGCATCTTGAATACTAGCATCCGTTCAGCGATACATTAGCCATAGGGTCAACCCCATTGTGTCTTGGTTAGTAAACCATGTTCACTCACCAATTTTTTAAATCGTGATGTGATGGTAGAGCCATCCTTTACATGGGAATCTTAGTTAGAACCTCGCTGACATTGGTTTCCCATGTTGTTATACTGAGTAGGCTCAGGAGTCGTCTTTAGTCCTGCCATGACTTAAGCGTTGAAGACACATTCTCCTTGCTTCTACACTTATTTCTAGCCTTATACCCTAGAGGCTCATTTGTGTTGAGTTGTATTGCTGCATTGCATTTTGACTATTTTCACCTTTTGGCCTTGAGCCAGCTTCACTTGGACTCATGTTTAAGCCACTTATTTGACCATGTCTTCTACAAAATCAACCATGAAATCACTTAGCTTCTGCAACTTGACACATCCTTTGACTCGTGGAAGGAACATCCCTTTGAGTGTCCTTGACCAGTTTCGCCTCCCTGCATTGAGCATAGGATTGTTCCCATCCCAGGAACTAGATCATCTATTTCTCTGACACTCGTTCTTTCCACTGTACTATAACATTCTTTTATTCTTTTTCCAGCTTAAAGAAAAAGACAAAAAAGTTATATATTCCAAAAAGATCGAGAACAGGACAACATCTCCATATATTGTTGGCAGCTAGAGTCAGTCATGTTGACCTTGAACAAAGAACTCAAAAGAAAGTCTCTCCTCCATTTTGGGCGGGATTTAGTTTGACTTGGGTACGCCTTAACCATGCTATTGAGTCAGTTCTCCTCTGATTGGTTATCTCTTCCAATCATATCAAGAGTTCACTCGTGCCTCCTACATGAGGAACTTGTACAGAGTTATCATATGCTGCCATATAGTCATCATTGAGTCGTGCATTTGTTTAAGGGAAATAAGCTTGAGTCGGCCTCTCTGTGGTGTCTCTTGACCTATTGTTTTAGTTGGCCATCCCTGGTTGTCAGTGTCATGTTTGTCATCACATCAGTTATATTGGTCCTTTGCTTGTGCCGGTTTGAGAAGGTCTCCATTGACTTCTTGTTGGCAGGTCTTGTCCTTATCAACGACGACATATTGCTCTGAGGGTAGGCCTAGAGCCGCACTCTGGCCCTATTTTCATTATTGATAGGTCACCTTGTGCTTAGCATTGATCAGTATCATGGGTCTTTGACTGAGTAGTTTCCCTTGTGTTCAACATCAGTTTTCATTATCACACATTGGGATTCGTGCAGTGCCTTGGTTTCCATTTGACCCTATTGGTGGATTCCTCGCCTCTGTGCCATCTTTCATTATTGGTTGGTTCAGAGGGTTTCTATCATGCGCTAGCTACATCTTGTGTACTCCAGAAACATGCTTCGGTTGGGTTACTACATCTTTTTCATCTGATTCCTTCCACATTGTTGGCCTACAAGTTACACTCGCACTAGATTGATGAAGGATTCCTTAATGCCTTTCTTCTAACGGATATTTTCCTATCGAATATGGCTCATTTCTTTGGGACAAATATCTAGAGTCCATTTGGCAGTACCTTGGGGTTTGCAGTCATCAGTGGCAAATTACTTCGCTATCGACAGTGGGAAACCATTATTGTCCCCTGATTGATAGATTCTTCCAGGTGTTCAACTTCAGCTCATTCATTCGCACTTGTTAGATTGTACTAGGTACCTTGACTTTCATTATCATTATTGGTGAGTAGTCTCGCATTTGTTAATAGTATACATCAATGACCGATAATCAAACGATCTCTCACGTGGTTGACCTCATATCATTTATTCCCATTGTGTAGAAATGTACCATGGCGGTCGGTGAAGACCTCAGGTTGCATTAGCATGTTTTGGTTCACTTATCAGTTGCTCCTGTTACTGCTAGTTGACACCATCCACCGTATATTTTGCAGTTCTTCACAGCGACATCTTATACGCTAGCATCCGAGTTACGATGTAGTATCATTTTATTCCATCATGTTCATTTGGTACTATTGGATCAGTTTTTGACATCAACGATCAGCTTCATCTTTAAGCTTCATTGATCATCTTCTTATATGTGATATTCAGACATGTAATTTTTGATAAAGATCAGATGATCCATTATGTACTTTCAGTTCTTTATACTTGTATACATAGTGGATTCGCTTGTACTTGATATGCGGACATGCTTAATTTCTCTGAGCATGGGTATGCCTGCCATAGACAACAGTTTCTTTCTGATCTCTTTTTGATGGCTTGGCAAGCTGAATTTTGGTGAATTCCTTCTTAGTCTCACCAGGGTTCTTTCCATATAATTAATATATTTCAGCCATCATGTACCCCTTCTGACCTCATATATTAGGGGTCATCTGTTACAACACCATTTGACGCCCTTGGTATTTGTGATTCTTGGTTTATGGCCTAGGGAAACCCCTCCTTCTAGACTTGGTCCAAATATTTTAAAAACGGTGTTTTATTCCATGTACGCTAACCCACATATATGTGTTAAAACACTTAAAAAAATTAAATTTCCTTAATTATGGGTGGAGTTCACGGATTTTACCTTTTGATTACCTCCTATTCCCCGTGGCCCAACTGTTTCCCAACTAAAAAACTAATTGGGAGTAGTATAAATAGACATCTATGGGAAGGCCTTAAGGAGGAGAAGAGAAAGAGTTATTATACTGAGATTATCCCTGACTGAGTCTGAAGTATCCCTGTGCTTCAAGCACTTCCCCAAGTTTCAGGAAACCCTTGTTTCCTTGATTGTTGATATTCTCCCTCTTGCTTGAGATACCATGGTATTGGTTATGGAAGGAGGTTGTTGAACACTGGGACTGGATGGATTTGGAGGATGGTTCCGCTTGGAGCCGAAAGATTAAGACTCAAGTGAATTCTCTCTATGTTAGTTATAGCTTTCTACAATAAAAGGAAGCATTGTCTTGTTTCTGAGATTAACTTTGTTTATGCATCAGATACTATTGTAATTCATATATGAATATTATTTTGATGTATAACAAATCATTTGCTTATATGATATAAAGTTAGTTTCATTAAAATTATTTATCTATATACTGCTATGTATGTTCGAATTGAATAATTTTCAGGTTTGGAGAACATCATGAGTTGCAGAGGGTCAGAAGCCTGTGAGATCTACCCAAACGAAGGACATCTTGGTATGGTCGCTCACACATAGTTTGTTTATTTAAGCATTTTTCCTGAGTTATATGAGTTTTTCTTATTGTAGTTTTCTCTTTCTCTGTTGGGTTTACAACCCAAAGCCCTAGGGTACTTATTCCTGTAACACTCATTCCATATGACTGAAAAAAAGAGTTCTTCAATGAATTAGAGGAGAAGGACCTCCAGATGCACATTGAGATGGGAGATGATTGGAGGTATAGCATGACCTACATTAGTACTATTACCTTTCAGAGGGAGTTTGGTTCTCCTCTCATATTAAAATATGTCATGTATGTTCCGGGTTTGAATAAGAATTTGGTTTTATTTGCGATATTGGAGGATGGCAGCTACGATGTGATAATTAGCAAGGGAAAGGCTTTCCTTCATCACATAGCCTCGGGATAAGTGAAGCAGATTGGGGTTTGGGTGAAGAACCTATACAACTTGGATGTAGAATACTATGCTACCTTGATATTTAAAGCAGAGAAGGTGAAGGGACGAGATATCGGTGAGTTGTGGCATAGAATTTTGGGTCACTTGCACCACAGAGCTTTGAAGATCATGCAACAAATTTCTACAGGAGTTCCTAAGGGTACACTAGAGCAGAGAGACACATGCAAAGGGTGTACATTGAGTAAGTACAACAAAGCTTCCTTTCATGATAAAGACAATCAAGCACAAGAAATCCTTGATATATTTCACTCAGATGTGTGTGGACTGTTCTCGACAACATCCACGGACAAGCCTAGGTATTATGTCATATTTGTTAATGATTTTTCTCGTTAGTGTTGGATTTTCATGTAGAAGAAAGATCAGATGTTTGCTAAATTTTGTGAATTTAAAGCACTTGTCGAGAAAGATACTGGAGGGAAAGTTAAAGTTCTCAGAAGAGATAACAGTGGAGAATATGTATCAAATGAATTCAAGAAATTCTTTGCATCAGAAGGAATTCGACGAGAGGTAATGGCACCTCATAACCCAGAAAAAAATGGTGTGGCTGAAAGGAAGAATATAAGTATTGTGGGAATGACAAATTCGATGTTACATGATCAGGGTTTACCATTGCAATTGTGGGTTGGAGAATGCAACACAACTAATTATTTTCCAAATAGAAGCCCTCATCAAATTCTTAGGATGAATACACTAGAAGAATATTTTTCAGGTAAGAAACCAGATGTGGCACACTTTAGGATCTTTGGTTCATCAGTCTACTGTCATGCTACCAAGGATGCACGGAAAAAGACAGAGCCAACAACTAAGTTGGGCATATTTGTGGGGTACACTGATACACCTCACAACAATCGAGTGTATCTACCATCCAACAGGATGAAATTGGTATGTATAGATGTGAATTTTGATGAAGATAAGGCCACGAGATGTTCCCTTAAGAGGGATCTTCACTTACATGTAGATAAGGAGATTTTAACTCCAAAGGAGGAACCTCAGGATGATGTGGAGTAGACACATGCAAAGGAGCAGAGCGTTGAAGCACCCACTCATGCAGAGGTTTCTCGAGATGAAAGGAAACGTAATACAGAGATTGACATATTGATGCATGATGCTAGAGAGAATGTGTGAGCACCCACATCAAAATGCGTGCAAAGAAGGTCACCATATCGGTACACTATCTACATGGCTTTGATGAGAAAGAGTGTAGAGATTGATCCATCCTCATTCAAGGAAGCATTGTAGCAACCAATATGGGTGATGCTATGGTTGAGGAGTATGACTCCATTATCAGAAATAGTGTTTGGGAAGTGGTCCCAAGACTAGAAGACAAGTCAGTAGTGAGTTCCAGATGGCTTTACGAGGAAAAGAATGCAACAAATGGGAGTGTGGAGAAACACTAGGCCATATTTGTGGCCAAAGGATTCTCTCAATTGGAGGGAATTGATTATGGTGAGACTTTTGCTCTAGTAGCAAGGTACTCATCAATCATATCTATTCTAGCACTATCAGCACAAATGGGATGGAAGATACATTATATGGATGTGAAGACAACATTTCTCAATGATATTATTAAGGAAGAGGTGTATATTTAGCATTGTATGGACTAAAACAAGCACCCTGTGCTTGGTACACCAATATTGACAGCTATATCATCGGGTTGGGATTCACCAAAAGTGAAGTAGATGCGAACTTTTACCATATTGTGGTTGAAGGTAAATTTTTTATTATAGTATTATATGTCAATGATTTGATTCTAACGGGTGATGAGAAGCTGATAAAATCTTGCAAAGAGGATCTTGCAAGAGAATTTGAGATAAATGACCTGGGGCTCATGCATTATCTTCTTGGTATGGAAGTATGGCAAGAAGATGAGGAATTGTTTGTCTCCCAAGGAAAGTATGCCAATGAGATACTGAAGAAGTTCCACATGGAGAGAAGAAGACCCATGGAGACTCCTCTAGCAGGTAATTGGAGGAATGAGGATGCCACTTCGGGTGAAGTAGTGGAGGGTACTATTTATAGACATATTGTGGGTTCACTTACATACTTGGTGAACACACAATCGATCATGTGTTTTATAGTTAACCAAATTAGTCAAGCCCTGGCTAAGCCAACCAAACTTTATTGGAAGGCAACTAAACATGTGTTGAGATACCCTAGAGGCACCACTCAGTTTGGTCTTTGGTATAGATAGACAGAGGGAGTGAAGCTTCTAGGCTTCACAGATGCAGATTTGGCAGCGATTCCATCTGATAGGAAAAACACATCACGAGGAATCTTTAGTATTGGGTCAATATTAGTTTCTTGGTAGAGTAGGAAGCAAATATTAGTTTCACTCAGTTCAGTAGAAGTAGAGTACATGAATACTAGTCAAGCAGTTTGCGAGGCTACCTAGATGAGGAAAATTATTTTTGGGTTATGTGGTTAGCATAGGGATCCTTCAACGATTTACTTTGAAAATCAACGTTGTATTAAAATCTTTCAGAATCCATTTTTTCATGATTAGTCCAAGCAGATCGACATCCCCGGTATCACCATCTATGAGATTGTGTGCAGAGGAGAATCATGTTGCTGGAATAAATTCCTACAGAGGAGGAGGATGAAAATATTTTGACGAAGGCTTTGTCAAGATGAAAATTCAAGGTTCACAAAGGTAGGATCGGGGTAGCATATAATCCCTTTCTTGTTGAGAGGGAGTGTTGCAAAATGCAACAAGAAAATCCTCATTTAATTTTTTTCCTTGAATTAAATTAGGAATAAAATTCTAATTCTAATTCTCATAGGAACTTGTAATAGTTAGCTAAGTTAATTTAACTTAGTTGACTCATGTAATTCAAGTTGGGAGTCTATCTAGTAGAGTCATGTAGAGTGGTTCCTAAATTTTAGGGGCCCAAATTGAGTTATTTTGAGTTGTAATTATCTAATTTTGTTTAATTGAGTTAAATTCATTTAAACTAGTTCTAATAAATGGAAGAATTAGTGGGATATCCAGTAGTGGGGTGTAACCTCAAGTAGTGGGGTGTAACTAACATTACTTGACTAGTAAACTGAGGATTCACTCATAATTAAATCGTGCATGTCATATAAGAGAAAGAGTTAGTTGAGATTGGAGTTCAGGGATAGCGTGATATTAGTTGTATAATAATTTGAATTGTATAGATGGTGCATGCAATCAGAGGAAGGCCTATGAGGGATTGCATAGTTGTGTATGAGGAATTTCCTAATTAAATATGGGCTAATTCCCTAGGAGACTTGTTAGGCCCCTGTACTACTAGGGTAACCCCTTATTGTTATTAGTACAACCCCCTTATTATATTGATGTACCCATGTAGTGCCCATATTGTTACTATTGTGCCCCATAGAAGCCCACTATTGTTATTATTGTGCCCTTAAATTATTATTGTTATGTCGGCTCTGATTATATTATGACCCCTTAGACTCCTATATATAGAAAGGAGGTCTTTTCATTTGTATCATCCAAGAATTGTTCATTTGTGTAATGTAAAGGAGGTTGCCCCCTCGAAGAGGATTATTTCTAAGGCATTCATCTATCTTTTCTATCTTTTTGTGATCTGGTTTCATAACATTTGATATCAGAGCTGTGGATTCTAGGGTTTCGCTGCTCCAAACAGGCCATCGTGGGATTTTCACTATAACTATTTCGCTACGAAGTTTCAGAAGCTAAGAAAAAAACCCATTTGAGACGAAATCGCTCTAAACCTCAGATTTGAATCTCAGAGCTTTTCGCATTATATTTGCTGAGATATTATCTGAGGAAGTTGGCCTTTTTGCAGACTCCTGAATTACATTCCAAACAGGTGACCTTGGGAAAATCGTCATAACTTTTGTTTCGAGCAGCAGTTTGAAATTTCGTAAGAAGTTACAGAAAGAGGATGGACTATAGTTTCTTGTATATATTTTTCAAATACTAAGATCAAAACAGTGACACGTGGCACTTCATACAAGTTTGCTCTTCTAGAAAGGTCTATAATCAGGTCACTGTGGGAAATTTGGCATAACTCTTCCTTAGAGAATCCAATTTGGATCAGATTGGTGCCATTGGAAAGAGGACGCATAGGGCTACTGCAAGTCACAATTTCAGAATTGGAAGAACCGAAATTACAGAGTATAGTCATTTCAAGATCGAGCTCCTAAAATAAAGAAAAGGCGGCATGAGGAAGTTTGATGGCAAGGATCCGGTAAATTGGATACTTCAGATGGAGCAATATTTTGATCTACATGGTGTACCACTGTTACAAAAGGTATGTATTGCATCTTCATATTTAGAACCTAATTAATTTTTATGGTATAAAGGGCTTTGTTCTTGTAAACAACTTGTTACATGGTCAATTTTCACGAAGGAAATGATAGCACATTATAAGGATACAGAGAGCAACACCTTATTTAGAGCAACACCACAACAATTGGAAAGAGTAAAAGGGCTTTGTTACATAGTGGAAAGTAAAATTATGGCAACAAGGAATTCTACCCCTCACAACTATAAAGATGGAAGTGTTGTTTCTCCTAGTCTTCCACAACCTACAAGGGTTACATCACAACAATTGGAAGAAAAAAGAGAAAAAGGGCTTTGTTACAATTGTGATAACAAGTGCACTAAAGGTCATAAGTGTGCTGAGAAGAAATTATTTTACATAGAGTATGAAGAGGAGGAAATAAAGGATCAAGAAACATCAAAATAAGAGGATATATGCTAGGACCCAACCCCAGAGAAAGAAGAAATGAATCAGACCATATCTTGTAAAGAATTGCCAAGAATTACCACTCCTCAAACTCTCAAGATAGAAGGACATATCAAGAAGAAAAAGGTGCAAGAAGTGAAATATCACATTGAGAAAGAAGAAATGAATCCAACCATATCTTGTAAAGGATTGGAAGAAATTACCACTCCTCAAACTCTAAAGATAGAAGGACATATCAAGAAAAAAAGGTTCAAGCAGTGAAAGATCACATCGAGCATCAACAACAAGTTCTCCAACTTTTAAAGGATAACGCTACCTTGGTGCAAAATCGAATGAAACAACAGGTAGCTCAACATTGTAGTGAAAAATGTTTTGATGTAGGTGATTGGGTATTTTTACTGCTACATCTCAAGCAAGCTATTTATGAGAAGGAAATGTTGGCAATACTACATGCACTTAAGAAATGGTGACCTTACCGAATGGGAAGACACTTCAAGGTAAAAATGGATCATGATAGTCTTAAATGCTTTTTAGAACAACTATTATCTTTAGAAGAATAGAAAAAATGTGTCACAAATATGATGGGTGATGACTTTGACGTCATCTATAGAAAATGGAAGCAAAATTTTGTTGCAGTTGCACTCTCAAGAAAGGATGAGGATGTGGAAGCATTGTTTCATGCTATTTCTATTATCCAACCAGATTTGATAAACAAAGCAAGGAATGAATGGAAGAAGGACGAAGAAGTATGGCCACTTATTCAAAAGTTGCAAAAGATCCCAATTCAAACAATATTGCTAGAAATTGAAGAGGAAGGAAAATCATATTGGAACCTCAAGCAGTCACAGAAACAAGAACCCGACAACTACAAAATCGATCAATTTCAAATTATCTCATCAAGTGGAAGAACTTACCCGCTGAAGATTCCACATGTGAGGACAAGAATTTTATACAGAAGCATCAAGAACTACTCAAGTGTTGAGGACAACACTTTTTGAAGGAGAGGGGTATGTTAGGCCCCAATACTACTAGGGTAACCCCTTATTGTTATTAGTAAAACCCCCTTATTATATTGATGTACCCATGTAGTGCCCATATTGTTACTATTGTGCCCCATTGTTATAGACATTTTTGGGCACTACAACCCCAAGCATGAAATGTCCATAAACCAAGGGCTCCTAAGTCCCTAAAAGTGTTGTTCTAACCCCTAAAGGAACAAGGTCAACTGATTACAGCTTCTCCCAGAAGTTCTCCATGAAAAACTGCTCAGAACTGGTCAAAACAGGATCATTTCAGCTGCTCCATAGGCAAAGTGTGTTTCATCTCACCTAAATACACTGTGTAGGTGCGTTGCATTTCAAAAAGCCCTTCTATGGGGTGCGATGGGCGAGAAGTGACAAATGGCAGTGTCATTCCGCGAGGTGGAGAGACATGGAATCTTCCAGAAACTTCTCCTGTGACACTTGCCTCTCTGAATTCGACCATGGATGAGTAAGAGATCATCAATCTCCAAGTGGAAGCAAGAACTATCAGAGGGAAGACACTAATCAAATCACAAGCTGACTCATCTCCCTTACAGATATCTATATATGGATCCCTCATCCCAGAGATCCGGAGGCTGGAATTTTGCATATTGTAAGGAATTGCTGTTGGTTTCTTGAGACAACATCAGAGTGTTGGGTGATCTAAGCTTTGTATGAGGTGAAAAGGGGCTTACTTGCTGAGAGGATGATGCTGGGTCAGAACAACTGGTTGTAACTCCCTTGGCTTTTTCTTGTTTATCAATAAAAGCTATTCAAATTTTCCTCCATACTCTTGTGTCATTTATGTTTTATGCATTTGTATGGTCAATTTACATCTGATCCTAGATTGTTTATGATTATAGATCCATGTTCTTGTGTAGTGCTATGCTACTGTGATCTTACAGGTACTCTGTGAAGCTGAGCGTACAAGGGAGCAAGTAGCGAAAGACTATCAAGAGAGAGAGGAATCGAACTAGGAGATTAGCGCAAGACAGAGGTTGGTCTTCTTTGTTCTTCTCTCATCTATATTTCATAAAGGAAAAACGAAAGTAGCTTTACTTTGTTTGTTTCTAAGGTAGCTATCACACCTTAGTGGGATAAGCAGTTCTGTGTAGACACTTTTCCCTGTAACAAAATGGCGACTCCACTCGGGAGGAATTAGTTTGTTTGTTTATCTTCCTTGTTGTCTATTTTATAAACTTACAGACGGAGCCTGAAGTCGAGCCAGGTAGCTTTCGAACTGCATTTGCTATGCAAATGCAAAGTAGATAAATGTCGCTTCAGTCAATCTCCGGGATTTGTTTATAAATTAAACAACTGATTTACAAACTCTCTGATTGCCCCTTGTGGTAGCTCTTAGAACCTCCTTAGATCTACCCCTGATTGTTGCATTACTGATTACCATTTTCTCGGCCAAAACCCATGAATTGAACTGCAAACTGTGACCTGGAACCCAAGCAAAGTCTCGTCTCTGGCCCAACGTAGGTACTATTCTGTGAATCTGAAATTCAGCGCACTTCATGAGTGTAGTAGGTGCGCTGCATTTCAAATTCCCTGTGTTACAGGTGCGCTGATCAGACTAGGCATTGTTCAGTTTTGGTTTCTGTGATTCATTCTTTTCAGTTCTATTCATGAATTTTGCTGCCTGTAATCAGTATATCTCTGTTTGAAACCCCTTTTCCTTGCTGTTATTCCGCCTCCTTTGTGCAAAAGAACTGTAAATGTTTTTGTGTATTTGTTGAGTCATTTTCAGTTCTCCTTTGCAAAAAGTAACGTAATCGTACTGTCGTCCTTTGATTTGAAAGTGTTGCAAGTGTCGTTTTTAGTCATAGGAAAGAGTTTGGTTGCTATTGATAGTTTATTATCCTGTTATTATTGTATTTGGTCTGAATTCGTAGTTTTTCTAGTGTCAAAAACAAGTATTCATTTCTAGATCGTAAAATGTTGTGATTGTCTCCATTTTTTATTTTGAAAAGAAACTTGTTAATAATTGTCACTTGAAAAGTAATTCAGATTTGTGCATCAACTTTCTTTTTACCATTCACATACTAAGAAAGCCGAAAACAAATACATGCATGTGCATTTGCATTTAGACTGTTTGATTGGTTTGATTTAGGACAGTGCATTTAGAGTGTGCTCTTTGCTCTTTGTGAAAGAATACTATCTCTCTTTCCTTAGTGTTACAGGGAAAAGTGTTTATACAGAACTACTCTATCCCACTAAGGTGTGACAGCTGCCTTAGAAACAAACAGAGTAAAGCTATTTTCATTTTTCCTTTATGAATTATAGATAGAGAGGAACAAAAAGACCAACCTTTGTCTTGCGCTAATCTCCTGATTTGATTCCTCTCTTCCTTGATAGTCTTTCGCTACTTGTTCCCTTGCACGCCCAGCTTCACAAAGTACCTGTAAGATCACAGTAGCATAGAACTATACAAAGACATGGATCTATAATCATAAACAATCTAGGATCAGATGTAAATTGACCATACAAATGCAACAAATATCAATGACACAAGAGTATGGAGGAAAACTAGAATAGCTTTTATTGATAAACAAGAAAGAGCCAAGAGGAGTTACAACCAGTTGTTCTGACCCAGCATCAACCTCTCAGCAAAGAAGCCCCTCTTCACCTCATACAAAGCTTAGATCACCCAACAATCTGATGTTTGTCTCAAGAAACCAACAACAATTCCTTACAATATGCAAAATTCCAGCCTCTGGATCTCTGGGATGAGGGATCCATATATAGATATCTGTAATGGAGATGAGTCAGCTTATGATTTGATTAGTGTCTTCCCTCTGATAGTTCTTGCTTCCACTTGGAGATTGATGATCTCTTACTCATCCTTGGTCGAATTCAGAGAGGCAAGTGTCACAGGAGAAGTTTCTGGAAGCTTCCATTGCCTCTCCACCTCGTGGAATGACACTGCCATTTGTCATTTCTCGCCCATCACACCCCATAGAAGGGCTTTTTGAAATGCAACGCACCCACACAGTGTATTTAGGTGAGATGCAACGCACTTGGCCAGTGGAGCAACTGAAATGATCCTGTTTTGACCAATTCTGAGTAGTTTTTCATGGAGAACTTCTGGGAGAAGCTGTAATCTGTTGACCTTGTTCCTTTAGGGGTTAGAACAACACTTTTAGGGACTTAGGAGCCCTTGGTTTATGGACATTTCATGCTTGGGGTTGTAGTGCCCAAAAATGTCAATAACAGTTGCCCCCTAAAGCATGAGGTCGTTAATCTTTTGATGTCGGGTGAAATGCTTTATTATGAGGATCCGAAGTTCTTTCAAGCTGGGAGGAGACCTGTAATAAGATACAATACGATACATTATCTTCTTAATATTTTCATGATCTAGCTGAGGCGGGCATTCCCATGCTCAGCTTTATAAATCCATTTTCATGTACATAGGACAGACAATCGTCTGAGTGAAGACTGATGATTCTGATAGAGCCATCATCCCCAAGGATAATTTTAGGGGCGAATGTTCGCCCTTTGGCGAAATTAAGGGGTTTTAAATTTTTAGTGGGCGAATATTTTGTATCACAGTACATTTTTACAAATCACCTCAAATAGCCCACCTTATTTTAAGGGAGAGGGTAAAAAAGGTAAATTTAGCCCTTGAAATTATGACTTACAACCTTCCATTCGCCCATTTTCAAGAATAGGTTTTATTTAAGTGAATCCATTCGCCCATTTTCAAAAATAGGTTTTATTTAAGTGAATCCTATGGGCCAAATACCATATCTATAAAAGAGGTATGGTAAATTAATAAAAATATAAATAAATGATAGGTATGGTAAATAAATAAAACATTTTTTATATTTACTCCATAAGTCACCTTATATACATGTAAGGGTGTAAACAAATAAAAATATAAGTAAAGTGGAGGTATGGTAAATAAATAAAACGTCTTTTTATACTTACTCAAAAAGTATGGTAAATAAATAAAAATATAAATAAACTAGACGTATCGTAAATAAATAAAACCTCTTTTTATATTTAGTCCATAACCCTCGTTCTATTTATGAAGGCTCAAGAAAGAGGTTTTATTTAAGTGAATTCTATGGGCCAAATACCATATTTGTAAAAGAGGTATGGTAAATTAATAAAAATATAAATAAACGAGAGGTATGGTAAACAAATAAAACATTTTTTTATATTTACTCCATAAGCCACCTTATATTTACGAACACTCAAAAAATGGGTTATATTTAGGTGAAACCTATGGCCAAAATACTATGGGACAAATACCATGGACTAGATTGCTATTAATACCATGCAAAAAATCATTATTAACCCTAATATTAGAATTAATAAAAATAAAAATGGCACATGGTATTGACCCATGGTATTCACCAAAATGGCACATGGTATTGACCCATGGTATTCACCTGGAATGTAGCCTATTTAAATGGGGGAATTAAACCATCATGTAGCCTATGCTAAGATTCACTAGGACTTTACAAAGTTTTATTATTTAGTGAAAGACTCGCCAAGATCTTACAAGATTTTATAATTGAGTAAAATATTCGCCATGGCTGGTGAGAGATTCGCCAAAAAAATTATATATACATATTATATTATTGATAAAATCGCCTTCCATTTTTCCTATATACCATGGAGATTCGCCCATTTATTATATTTATAAATTTAGGGGGGTTCTTAAAATTTTCCCTGATCATCCCTTTGATTGGATGATTATCTATGCAGCAATGATGTACATTTGATGTCTTTATTTTCCTGAATGTATATCTCAGCCCGGATGGATGAAACTAGATCCGGGGTCTTCAATCTCGTTCGATCTTCACTCGAAGTACAAGTCTATCCATGTGAGAAATGTTCTGAAGTCGAACATGGAAAGACATCGCTTGATTACCAGCCAATGATGTAAGCTGTTAACAAGCGTGAGAGGAATCACCGATAATGATAATGACCCTCAAGGTACTGCAGTACAATTCACGTGGTGTGAATAAAGGACTTGGCGTCGAACACCACGCAAAATCTTTCGGTCGAAGGTCATTGATGTAAACCTGTCGCTGGAAGTGAGAAACTTGCCATTGAGGCATGCAAGCTTCAAAGTACTGAATGGGGTGTCCTAGATTGACTTCTTAGATAATGAGCTGATGTCAACAAGAAGCGATCCGTCACAGGAGGGCCTTAATGAATCCCACATAAATGACACGGAACGGAGCAAATGATTTTAATGGAGGTGAAAACGATCTGGTGATATAAGGTTCAGGGTGGCGGTCATGAAAGAATGGAGTATAAATGTATTGTAGTGGGTGAGACACAGGTGAATTCTCTGAATGACTTCTCTTGAACACATCGGAGACACTGACATGATGGATTGGTAGCATTACCCCAAATGTGGATGGTGTGATGGGACCATGGTGATGTGACCGGTGAATGAAACAACCCAACCCGACTTGGATGCGGAGTGAAAGTGTCATGTTCAAGAGCGACTTGCCACCAACAAAGTTCCTTCAAGTTTTCTTCCCAATTTTCCCCAGTCATTGCTGACCAATACCTCTTTATTTTTATCAAGCTTGAGGAGGATAACATATGCTTGTTCTATAATTTGCCCTTCGGGCAAACCCATCACTATGTTTTAACGAGCCTAGCGATAGTGAAACTCGTTCTCGTCTATAGACAAGTTTGTTGCTATTAAAATTTTAACGAGTTTAACGACAAAGATAACTCGGTCCTTTTCAATTTTAGAGAGTCTGAAAAGGAACATAAAGGTAACTCCAAAATTCCTTTTTCGTCATCTAATCCCTTAAGTCCGAAAAAGTATAAAACAATACAGAAGGGATGAATTTTCGATAGTTTTAACGAGCCGAACAAAACAAGCGCTCGATCTTTTTGTGTAATAATCCCTCAGGTCCAAAAAGATTACAATTTAGAGGAGGGATAGCACTTCCGGTCCCTTTAAAGAGCTGGAGAGGCCAATGGCTCTGCAATATTTTCATATTTTATGAGTCAGTTGAAAAGAGCTTAAAGGAGACTCGTCTTTTGAAGAACAAGTGATAAAATGGGTAGCAACTGATTCCAGGTAAGGTTTGGAATTTTCCAATCACGACAGTGTTACAAGGATGGCTAGTGGGATCACTCTTCGCAGTTGTTCCTCAAAATGGGTAAATAATCAAATGGAGGTGAATGATCAACCAATGCAAAAGTGGAGGTGACGGTGCAAACACGACCAAGGCTTTAAAGGTTGAAGTATTACATTCACGATGGTTATTTATCGGAAATTGGTTCATTTTTTAATGAGCTTAAACTCTGGGGGAACATGTGCTCATTGCTTATGTTTATGCAAGTTAGGAAACGATCAATCCAAAAAACAGATAAATGATCGCTCTTTGCTTCCATGCCAAAAGGTTTGCATGCCCCCAGGTATAAAACAGAGTTTCAAGGTTACCCCTTCTTTCTTCGGTTAAAACATTTGTTTTACCGGGAGAGGCCTACCTCTTACAGGTTACCAAATATTGTTCTATTTACGGTGTAAACAAAACACTTCTTTGGTGATGTCTACCGAAATAAACAAAGGTGAGTGGCAATGCCTGCCAACCAACATAACTTTGACAAGAGAATCTTATTCCAGAATAACCCCCTCTTCCAATCACGGACGGTAGTACAGACTAGTCATATTTTCTCGTGGAAACCTACCCTATACCCAAAGTTTTCCTGCCGAAGCAGACTAGGGTGCATGCCCCCTGGGTTTCAGTCATGTCCCTCGAATCACTCGCGCTCATCAGGTGGACGGACTGGGGATTGAGACATTTCTTGCGTGAAAAGACCATTCAGGGATGGTATATGACTATTTGCTTTGTGTGATCCGGGAAATGAAAGCTGGTCTACGAGCTTGACCACTCTTCCTTCGTGCGGAAAACACATTACTCTAAAGAGTGAGGAGGCAATCGCTCCCATGCAATAAATATAGTCTCGTCCAAAGAGTAGATTATAATCTAGGGGTCCTTGAACTACCATTACGTTCATTTGAACGGTTTTCCCTCTCAATGTTATGGGCACATTGGGAAGGATCCCTAATGGTCGACTGGTTCCTTTATCAAAGCCTGTTAGATTTCTCATCTCAGGCAAAAGCGATGGCAAACCAAGCGCTTTCCAAGCAGTTGAGGAAAGGATACTCACAGAAGCCCCTTCATCTATGATGGTACCGGCCATAACCATTCTATATATTTGAACAATGATTCGGAATGGTATACTAGCTGGTAAACGGGGTCTGCCTAGTTGATTCCAGTCGAAGGAGACAACTAGGTTGCTTGGAGGTGGGATCGAATAGACGGCCGGGTACGACTCCGACGAACTTCCTTCCTGCGGTAAAGGAACGGGTAAATTGCCCCCATGTTCGTTGGAGTCTGTGCTTATGAAAAGAATTTGGACGACGTCATCCTTGTTCTCTTCGGTGACTGTATCATCTGAAGATGGAACCTCTGAAGGCAAGACCGGGTCAACTGCCGCCTCGACCTTTTGACTTTCGTCTGGTATGGGTTCAGATGGTTTGTCTTCAATGATAGATGCTTCAGCCGACCACCTAAGCGGGCCAGCCGGATTTTCAACTAGCGACGGACTCGGCAAGAGTTTTTTATATCCAGGAGGAAGTCGTAACGGTGAGACCGGACGATCGTCCAAAACTCTTTTAGCCTCATCTAAGAAGGGACAACGGTGGACAACATGATCGCCTTCGCACAGTTTACAAGGAATCTATATTTTCCTTTTTGTCTTGGGGCTTCACTTTCACTAGTTGACGTGTGTTTTCAACATGATCATCAGAGGTTGACGACACCGGGTTGTGCAAACGAGGAGACCAGTCCCTTAAGATCCGAGGGATGCAAGGACAATCTCTATGATAGTGGTCTCCTTTGCAAATGACACATGGCGATTTAGGCCTGGTCGGTGCAGTGTGTGGATTTTCGCTAGACGACACTCGTTTGCCCCCATTCGCTTTTGGCTCCTTCTTCTTCTTCTCTTTCTTCTTCTTTTCCTTCTTCTTCTCGGGTACTTGACTTTTGGCTTTACCAGCCCCATCAAGCGAAGAGGAAGGAGGAGAGGAAGAATTAGAGGAAGTAGAAGGTTGGTGGGTAACTCTGGACTCGTCTAGTTGTTGATTCGATTGTTCAGGAATTGTGGTGTTCTGAACGACAGAGGTTGAGAAGAGCCATACAGGCAAGCCGATTGTCAGTCCTGGAAGCGACAATGTGGCCATATGGGGTGCACCAACATCTCCCCAAGAGGAGAAGGGACTAGGATTTCCTCCAAGGGGAATTCCTTGGTTGGTGGATTCCATTTTCTCAACCCAAGATCAACGTAGGAAAGGGGTAATGAATATTCCGTTTAAAATAAATTTTAGACGCTTTGACACAACTTGTTTTTTCAATTTTTAAGAGTCGAGAAAAAACAAAAGATGACTCTAGTCTCCTTCGATTTTTAATGAGCCTGAAGTGACAAGTGCTCAGATGGACCTTTTCTATTAAAGAGTCTGAAAAGGAACGAAAGGGACTGCTCTGGAAATCTAGGTAGAGGGATTACCAAACCAATTGCAAAACTGCAGAATACTTTTTACGGTACGGCAGTCAATCTTCCCGAATGCTGTGTTCAGTGCATTGCGATCGATAGGGCGGCAGACACGGCTTCCTATGGATAAAGGATTAAGCCTATTGGGGTCTCCCAAAATATACTCGACGGTACGTGGGAGCACAAGTCCGTACTGGCACTTATCGTCTCAAAATGGAGGAATCACCCAACCATCAGTGAGAACAACAGTTACCAGGCTTTACGACGCCGGAATACGTCTCTAGCCTAGACTTCTAAATGTTTTGCGTTAAGTTCCAAAGCGTTGTTAGATTCATTGAATTTATTTTATAGTTGATCTTGTTTATGAAGTTTTCCTTTCAGGTTCACCGCAAGATGTAGATGTAATTCCTAAAATGCAATCTAAGATGATAAACAATCTTTTTATCTTCTTTGTGCAATGAAAATCCTAGCTACTAAGGAAAGAAAGACAGAATCTTTTCACAAAGAGAAAGGAGCACACTCTAAATGCACTTTCCTAAATCAAACCAATCAGACTGTCTATATGCAAATGCACATGCATGTATTTGTTTTTGACTTTCTTAGTATATGAATGATAAGAAGAAAGTTGATGCACAAATCTGAATTTCTTTTCAAGCGACAAATATCAACAAGTTTCTTTTCGAAATCAAAAATGGAGACAATCACAACACCTTACGATTTTGAAATGAATACTTGTTCTTGACACTAGAAAATTACAAATTCAGACCAAAAACAATAGTAACAGGATAATCGACCATCAACAGCAATCAAACTCTTTCCTATGATTGAAATCGACACTTGCGACAGTTTCAAATCAAAGAACGACAGTACGATTACGCTACTTTTGCAAAGGAGAACTGAAAATGACTCAACAAACACACAAAAACATTTACAGTTCTTTTGTACAAAGGAGGCGGAATAACAGCAAGGAAAAGGGGTTTCAAACAGACATATACTGATCACAGGCAGCAAAATTCAGGAATAGAACTGGAAAGAATGAATCACAGAAACCAACACTGCACAAAGCCTAGTCTGATCAGTGCACCTACAACACAGAGAATTTGAAATGCAGCGCACCTTCTCCACTCGGGAAGTGTGCTGAAGTTCAGATTCTCTGAACAGTACCTGCGCTGGGCCAGAAACGAGACTCTGTTTGGGTTCCGGGTCACAGTTTGCAGTTCAGTTCATGGGTTTTGGCCGAGCAAAAAGTAATCAGTAATGCAACAATCAGGGGTAGATCTAAGGAGGATCTAAGAGCTATCACAAGGGCAATCAGAGAGTTTGTGAATTAGTTGTTTAAATCATAAATAGATCTCGTAGATGGACTGAAGTTTATGAAATAGACAACAAGGAATGATAAACAAACAAACTAATTCGTCCCCAGCAGAATCGCCATTTTGTTACAGGGAAAAGTGTCTATACAAAACTGCTCTATCCCACTAAGGTGTGACAGCTGCCTTAGAAACAAACAGAGTAAAGCTACTTTCGTTTTTTCTTTATGAATTATAGATAGAGAGGAACAGAAAGACCAACCTATGTCTTGCGCTAATCTCCTGATTTGATTCCTCTCTTCCTTGATAGTCTTTTGCTACTTGTTCCCTTGCACGCCCAGCTTCACAAAGTACCTGTAAGATCACAGTAGCATAGCACTATACAAAGACATGGATCTATAATCATAAACAATCTAGGATCAGATGTAAATTGACCATACAAATGCAACAAATATCAATGACACAAGAGTATGGAGGAAAACTAGAATAACTTTTATTGATAAACAAGAAAGAGCCAAGAGGAGTTACAACCAGTTGTTCTGACCCAGCATCAACCTCTCAGCAAAGAAGCCCCTCTTCACCTCATACAAAGCTTAGATCACCCAACAATCTGATGTTTGTCTCAAGAAACCAACAGCAATTCCTTACAATATGCAAAATTCCAGCCTCTGGATCTCTGGGATGAGGGATCCATATATAGATATCTGTAATGGAGATGAGTCATCTTATGATTTGATTAGTGTCTTCCCTCTGATAGTTCTTGCTTCCACTTGGAGATTGATGATCTCTTACTCATCCTTGGTCGAATTCAGAGAGGCAAGTGTCACAGGAGAAGTTTCTGGAAGCTTCCATTGCCTCTCCACCTCGCGGAATGACACTGCCATTTGTCATTTCTCGCCCATCGCACCCCATAGAAGGGCTTTTTGAAATGCAACACACCCACACAGTGTATTTAGGTGAGATGCAATGCACTTGGCTAGTGGAGCAACTGAAATGATCCTGTTTTGACCAATTCTGAGCAGTTTTTCATGGAGAACTTCTGGGAGAAGTTGTAATCTGTTGACCTTGTTCCTTTAGGGGTTAGAACAACACTTTTAGGGACTTAGGAACCCTTGGTTTATGGACATTTCATGCTTGGGGTTGTAGTGCCCAAAAATGTCTATAACACTTAGTAGCTAGGATTTTCATTGCACAAAGAAGATAAAAGACTGTTTATCATCTTAGATTGCATTTTAGGAATTATATATCTACATCTAGTGGTGAACCTGAAAGGAAAATTTCTTAAACAAGATCAACTATAAAATAAATTCAATGAATCTAACAACGCTTTGGAACCTAACGCACAACATTTAGAAGTCTAGGCTAGAGACGTATTCCGGCGTCGTAAAGCCTGGTAACTGTTGTTCTCACTGATGGTTGGGTGATTCCTCCACTTTGAGACGATAAGTGCCAGTACGGACTTGTGCTCCCACGTACAGTTGAGTATATTTTGGGAGACCAAAATAGGCTTAATCCTTAATCCATAGGAAGCCGTGTCTGCCGCCCTATCGATCGCAATGCACTGAACACAGCATTCAGGAAGATTGACTGCCGTACCGTAATCCACTGGTAATCCCTCTACCTAGATTTCCAGAGTAGTCCCTTTCGTTCCTTTTCAAACTCCTTAACGGAAAAGGTCCATCTGAGCACTTGTCACTTCAGGCTCATTAAAAATCGAAGGCGACTAGAGTCATCTTTTGTTTTTTCTAGACTCTTAAAAATTGAAAAAACAAGTTGTGTCAAAGTGTCTAAAATTTATTTTAAACAGAATAATCATCACCCTTTCCTACGTTGATCTTAGGTTGAGAAAATGGAACCCACCAACCAAGGAATTCGCCTTGGAGGAAATCCTAGTCCCTTCTCCTCTTGGGGAGATGTTGGTGCACCCCATATGGCCACATTGTCGCTTCCAGGATTGACAATTGGCTTGCCCGTATGGTTCTTCTCAACCTCTGTCATTCAGAACACCGCAATTGCTGAACAATCGAGTCAGCAACTAAACGAATCTAGAGCTACCCACCAACCTTCTACTTCCTCCAATTATTCCTCTCCTCCTTCTTCTTCGCTTGATGGGGTTGGTAAAGCCAAAAATCAAGTACCTGAGAAGGAGAAGGAAAAGAAGAAGAAAGAGAAGAAGAAGAAGGAGCCAAAAGCGAAAGGGGGCAACCAAGCGTCGTCTAGCGAAAATCCACACACTACGCCAACTAGGCCTAAATCGCCATGTGTCATTTGCAAAGGAGACCACTATCATAGAGATTGTCCTTGCATCCCTTGGATCTTAAGGGACTGATCTCCTCGTTTGCACAACCCGGTGTCGTCAACCTCTGATGATCATGTTGAAAACACACCGTCGACTAGTGAAAGTGAAGCCCCAGGACAAAAAGGAAAATATATATTTCCTTGTAAACTGTGCGAAGGCGATCTTGCCGTCCACCGTTGTCCCTTCTTAGATGAGGCTAAAAGAGTTTTGGACGATCGTCAGGTTTCACCGTTGCGACTTCCTCCTGGATATAAAAAACTCTTGCCGAGTCCGTCACTAGTTGAAAATCCAACTGACCCGCCCAAGTGGTCAGCTGAAGCATCTATCATTGAAGACAAACCATCTGAACCCATACCAGACGAAAGTAAAAAGGTCAAGGCGACAGTTGACCCGGTCTTGCCTTCAGAGGTTCCATCTTCAAATGATACAGTCACAGAAGAGAATAAGGATGACACTATCCAAATTCTTTTTGTAAGCACAGACTCCGATGAACATGGGGCCAATTTACCCATTCCTTTACTGCAGGAAGGAAGTTCGTCAAAGTCATACCCGGCCGTCTATTCGGTCCCACCTCTAAGCAACCTAGTTGTCTCCTTCAACTCGAATCAACTATTCAGACCCCGTTTACCGGCTAGTGTACCATTCCGAATTATTGCTCAAATATATAGAATGGTTATGGCTAGTACCATCATAGATGAAGGGGCTTCTGTGAGTATCCTTTCCTTGACTGCTTGGAAAGCGCTTGGTTCGCCATCGCTTTTGCCTGAGATGAGAAATCTAACAGGCTTTGACAAAGGAACCAGTCGACCATTAGGGATCCTTCCCAATGTGCCCATAACATTGAGAGGGAAAACCGTTCACATGACCGTAATGGTAGTTCAAGGACCCCTGGATTATAATCTACTACTTGGACGAGACTATATTTATTGCATGGGAGCCATTGTCTCATCACTCTTTAGAGTGATGTGTTTTCCGCATGAAGGAAGAGTGGTCAAGCTCGTAGACCAACTTTCATTTCCCGGATCACATAGAGCAAATAGTCATATGCCATCCCTAAATGGTCTCTTCACACAAGGAATGTCTCATCGATCTCCAGTCCGTCCACCTGATGAGCGCGACTGATTCAGGGGACATGACTGAAACCCAGGGGGCATGCACCCTGGTCTGCTTCGGTAGGAAAACTTCGGGTATAGGGTAGGTTTCCGCGAGAGATATATGACTGGACTATGCTCTCGTCTGTGATTGGAAGAGGGGGTTAGACTCGAATAAGATTCTCTTGTCAAAGTTATGTGAGTGGATTGTCTCACCTTTGTCTATTTCGGTAGACATCGCCGGAGAAGTGTTTTGTTTGCGCTGTGAATAGAACAATCTTTGGTAACCTGAAAGAGGTAGACCTTTCCTGATAAAACAAATGTTTTGTCGGAGATTTGAAAGGTGACCTTGAAACTCTGTTTTATACCTGAAGGCATGCGAACCTTTTGGCGTGCAAGCGAAGAGCGACTATTTATTTTTTTAAATTTTTACGACCTCTAACCCTTTAAACTCGTAGGATTGGTCGTTTCCTAACTTTCATAAAGAAAGGATGTGGGGAAAAACTCTAAAAATTGTGGTTTTCATATATGAGACATTCTTATTATGCGACTGGATTAATCGAGCAATTTTAGCGCATAGTTCAAGCTCGTTAAAAAATAAACATAAGCCATGAGCAAATGTTTCCCCCCGCGTTTAAGCTCATTAAAAAATGAACTATTTTTCGGTAAATAATCATTGAGAATGTAGTACTTCAGCCTTTAAAGCCTTGGTCGTGTTCTCATCATCACCTCCACCCTCTATTGGCCGATCATTCACCTCCATTTGACTGTTTACCCCTTTTTGAGGAACAGCTGCGAAGAGTGATCCCACTATCCATCCTTGTAACACTGCCGTGATTGGAAAATTCCAAACCTTACCTGGAATCAGCTGCTACCCAATTTTATCACTCGTTCCTCAAAAGACGAGTCTCCTTTAATCTCTTTTCAACTGACTCGTAAAATATGAAAAGATCGCCGAGCCAATGGCCTCTCCAGCTCGTTAAAGGGACCGGAAGTGCTATCCCTCCTCTAGATTTTAATCTTTTTGGACCTGAGGGATTATTACACAAAAAGATTGAGCGCTTGTTTTGTTCGGCTCGTTAAAAGTACCGAAAATTCATCCCTTCTGTATTGTTTTATACTTTTTCGGACTTAAGGGATTAGATGACGAAAAATGAATTTTTGAGTTTCCTTTACATTCCTTTTTAGACTCTCTAAAATTGAAAAGGACCGAGTTATCTTTGTCGTTAAACTCGTTAAAACTTAATAGCGACAAACTTGTCCATAGCAGACAAGAACGAGTTTCACTATCGCTAGGCTCGTTAAAACATAGCGATGGGTTTGCCCGAAGGGCAAATTATAGAACAAGCATATGTTATCCTCCTCAAGCTTGACAAAAATAAAGAGGTACTGGTCAGCAATGACTGGGGAAAAATTGGGAAGAAAACTTGAAGAAACTTTGTTGGTAGCAAGTCGCTCTTGAACATGACACTTTCACTCCGCATCCAAGTCGGGTTGGGTTGTTTCATTCACCGGTCACATCACCATGGTCCCATCACACCATCCACATTTGGGGTTAATGCTACCGATCCATCACGTCAGTGTCGCCGATATGTTCAAGAGAAGTCATTCAGAGAATTCACCTGTGTCTCACCCACTACAATACATTTACACTCCATTCTTTCATGACCGCCACCTTGAACCTTATGTCATCAGATCGTTTTTACCTCCATTAAAATCATTTGTTCCGTTCCGTGTCATTGATGTGGGATTCATTAAGGCCCTCCTGTGACGGATTGCTTCTTATCGACGTCAGCTCATTATCCAAGAAATCGATCTAGGAACACCCCGTTCAGTAATTTGAAGCTTGCATGCCTCAATGGCAAGTTTCTCACTTCCGGCGACAGGTTTACATCAATGGCCTTCGACCGAAAGATTTTGCGTGGTGTTCGACACCAAGTCCTTTATTCACACCACGTGAATTGTACTGCAGTACCTTGAGGGTCATTATCATTATCGGTGATTCCTCTCGCACCTGTTAATATCTTACATCATTGGCTGGTAATCAGGCGATGTCTTTCCATGTTCGACTCCAGAACACCTCTCACATGGATCGACTTGTACTTCGAGTGAAGATCGAACGAGATTGAAGACCCTGGATCTAGTTTCATCCATCCGGGCTGCGATATATATTCAGGGAAATAAAGACATCAAATGTACATCATTGCTGCACAGATAATCATCCACAAAGGGATGATGGCTCTACCAGAATCATCAGTCTACACTCAGATGATTGTCTGTCATATGTACATGAAAATGAATTTATAAAGCTGAGCATGGGAATGCCCGCCTCAGCTAGATCATGAAAATATTATGAAGATAATGTATTGTATTGTATCTTATTACAGGTCTCCTCTCAGCTTGAAAGAACTTCGGATCCTCATAATAAAGCATTTCACCCGACATCAAAAGATTAACGACCTCATGCTTTAGGGGGCAACTGTTATAGACATTTTTGGGCACTACAACCCCAAGCATGAAATGTCCATAAACCAAGGGCTCCTAAGTCCCTAAAAGTGTTGTTCTAACCCCTAAAGGAACAAGGTCAACTGATTACAGCGTCTCCCAGAAGTTCTCCATGAAAAACTGCTCAGAACTGTAGATGCATTGCATTTCAGAAAGCCCTTCTATGGGGTGCGATGGGCGAGAAGTGACAAATGGCAGTGTCATTCCGCGAGGTGGAGAGACATGGAATCTTCCAGAAACTTCTCCTGTGACACTTGCCTCTCTGAATTCGACCAAGTATGAGTAAGAGATGATCAATCTCCAAGTGGAAGCAAGAACTATCAGAGGGAAGACACTAATCAAATCACAAGCTGACTCATCTCCCTTACAAATATCTATATATGGATCCCTCATCCCAAAGATCCGGAGGCTGGAATTTTGCATATTGTAAGGAATTGTTGTTGGTTTCTTGAGACAACATCAGAGTGTTGGGTGATCTAAGCTTTGTATGAGGTGAAGAGGGGCTTACTTGCTGAGAGGATGATGCTAGGTCAGAACAACTGGTTGTAACTCCCTTGGCTTTTTCTTGTTTATCAATAAAATCTATTCAAGTTTTCCTCCTTACTCTTGTGTCATTTATGTTTTATGCATTTGTATGGTCAATTTACATCTGATCCTAGATTGTTTATGATTATAGATCCATGTTCTTGTATAGTGCTATGCTACTGTGATGTTACAGGTACTCTGTGAAGCTGAGCGTACAAGGGAGCAAGTAGCGAAAGACTATCAAGAGAGAGAGGAATCGAACTAGGAGATTAGCGCAAGACAGAGGTTGGTCTTCTTTGTCCTTCTCTCATCTATATTTCATAAAGGAAAAACGAAAGTAGCTTTACTTTGTTTGTTTCTAAGGTAGCTATCACACCTTAGTGGGATAAGCAGTTTTGTGTAGACACTTTTCCCTGTAACACCCATAGAAGCCCACTATTGTTATTATTGTGCCCTTAAATTATTATTGTTATGTCAGCTCTGATTATATTATGACCCCTTAGACTCCTATATATAGAAAGGAGGTCTTTTCTTTTGTATCATCCAAGAATTATTCATTTGTGTAATGTAAAGGAGGTTGTCCCCTCGAATAGGCTTATTTATAAGGCGTTCATCTATCTTTTCTATCTTTTTGTGAGCTGGTTTCATAACAAAACTACGCAAGGAAATAGGAGCTTGGCAGGTAATAGATTTGGCTAAGTATTGGATGGAGCTTTTTTGTGAAGCAATGAGATAGATTGAGATAGTTCAGATGTTGCTCGAGCTTGATCAAAGACTTTTAATCAATCAATCATGGTCACCCATGGTCCAATGTCACATTGTAACAAAGATTGTCTTAATATAAAAATCAACCATGGTCAACCATGTTCCAACGTTATATTATAACAAAGATTATCTTAATGTGAAAATTAACCATGGTAAACCATGGTTAATGATGTTTATTTTAGGGTTTATAGTATTTATCTTATGGTTTATATACCTGGGGTTTATAATATTAATCCCATGGATGAAATATTATTCCCATGGCTTTATAATCCCTTGGATTTTTAGCATTAATCCCTTGGGCTTATTATTTCCTTGGGTTTATAATATCAATACGCTCGGTTTATTAATCTAAGAGCTCATATTCCTAGGGTGTATTATTATTCATAGGGTTTATAATATAAATCCTTTAGTTTAATATATCATGGCCAATCATGGTCCAACATCGCATTGTGATAAAGATTATCCTGATATGAAAATCAACCATGGTGAACCATGGTCCAATGTCGCATTGTGACAAAGATTGTCTCGATATGAAAATAAATCATGGTTAAGCATGATCAACCAAGGTCCTACATCACATTCTGACAAGGATTTTCTTAATATGAAAATAAACCATGGTCAAGCATAGGCAATCATGTTTATGTTAGGGTTTATAATATTTATCTTACGGTTTATATACCTTGGGTTTAATAACATTCAATTGGGTTCATAATCCCTTAGGATTTTAGTATTAATACCTTGGGGTTTATTATTCCCTTGGGCATATAATATCAATCCCTTGGGTTTATTAATCTAAGGGTTTATATTCCTAGGGTTTAATATTGTTCCCTTGGGTTTAATATTATTCCCTTAGGTCTATAATCTCTTAGGATTAAGTATTAATCCCTTAGGTTTATTATACCCTTAGGTTTATAATATGAATCATGGTCAACCATGGTTAATCATGTTCAACCAGGGTCACCCATTCATCAATCATGGTCAACCATGTTTAATAAAATCAACCATAGTCCCACATTGCATAGTGAAAAGGATTGTGTCAATATGAAAATCGACCATGATCAACCATGGTTCAACATCACATTGTGACAAAGATTTTCTTGATATGAAATTCAATCATGGTCAAGTATGGTCTACCATGGTCCAACATCATTTTTTTCCAACGTCCCATTTTGACCAAAATTGTCTCAATATGAAAATCAATCATGGTCAACCATGGTCCAACATTGCATTGTGACAAAGATTGTGTCAATATGAAAATCAACCATGGTCAACGATGGTGAACCATTTTTATTTTAAGGTTTATAATATTTATCTTAGGGTTTATATACCTTGGGTTTTTAATATTAAACCCATGGGTTTAATATTATTTGCTTGGGTTTATAATCCCTTGGGTTTTTAATATTAATCCCTTTCGTTTGTTACTCGGGTTTATAATCATGGTCAACCATGGTCCAACATCACATTGTGACAAAGAATGTCTCAATATGAAAATAAACCATGTTCAACCATTGCTAGCCATGGTCAATCATGGTAAACCATGGTCCAATGTCACATTGTGATAAAGATTGTCTCAATATGAAAATAAACCATGGTCAACCATGGTCAAAAGTTGAATTCTGACAAAGATTGTCTCAATATGAAAATCAATCATGGTTAACCATGGTCAATCATAGTCAATCCCTTGGGTTTATTAATCTAAAGGTTCTTATTCACAGGGCATAATACTATTCATAGGCTTTATAATATTAATCTTTGGGTTTAATATAAATCCATTGGGTTTATAATCATGGCCAACCATGGTCCAATGTCAGATTGTGACAAAAATTTTCTCAATATGAAAATCAACCATGGTCCAAGACTGCAATGTTACAAAGATTGTCTCCATATGAAAATCAGTCATGGTCAACCGTGGTCCAACGATGCATTGTGACAAAGATTATCTCAATATTAAAATTAACCATGGTCAACCATTTTTATTTCAGGGTTTAACATATTTATCTTAGGGTTTATATACATTGGGTTTACAATATTAATCCCTTGGGTTTGTTATTCCCTTGGGTTTATAATAGCAATCCCTTGAGTTTATTAATGTAAGGGTTCATATTCCTAGGGTATAGTATTATTCATAGGGTTTTTAATATTAATCCTAGTGTTTAATATAAGTCCCTTAGGTTTATAATCACAGTCCAACCCAATGTCACATTGTGACAAAGATTGTCTCAATAAGAAATTCAACCATTGTCAATAATGGTCCAAAGTTGTCTTGTGATAAATATTGACTCAGTATGAAAATCAACCATGGTAAAACATGCTCAAGCACGTTTATTTTAGAGTTTATAATATTTATCTTAGGTTTTATATACCTTGGGTTTATATTATTAATCCCTTCAGTTTAATATTATTCCCTTGGGTTTATAATTCCCTAGGTTTTAGTATTAATCCCTTCGGTTTATTATTCCCTTAGGTTTGTAATATGAATCCATTAGGTTTATTAATATAAGGGTTAATATTACTTGTAGATAATATAATTCATAAGGTTTATAATATTAATCTTGGAGTTTAATATAAATCCCTTAGGTTTATAATCATGGTCAACCATGGTCCAACGTTACATTGTGACAAAGCTTATATGAATATAAAAATCGAACATGGTCAACCATCATCAACCTTCATAAAGCATGGTCAATTATGGTCAACCATGGTAAACTATGGTCAACATCACATTGTGACAAAGGTTGTCTCAATATGAAAATCAAGCATGGTCAACCATGGTCCAACGTCGCATTATGACAATGACTGTCTCAATATGAAATCAATCATGGTCAACCATGGTTCAATGTCACATTGTGACAAGGATTGTCTCAATACAGAAATGAACCATGGTCAACCATGTTTATGTTAGCGTTTATAATATTTATCTTAGGGTTTATACACCGTGGGTTTATAATATTAATCCCTTGGGTTTAATATTATGTCCTTAGGTTTATAATCCTTTGGGGTTTAAGTATTAATCCCTTAGGGTTTTAGTATTAATCCCTTGGGGGTTTAGTATTTATCCCTTAGGTTTAAAATATCAATCCCTTGGGCTTATTAATCTAAGGGCTAATTTTCTTAGGGTATAATATTATTCATGGGGTTTATAATGTTAATCGTAGGATTTAATATCAATCCCTTCAGTTTATAATCATGGTCAACCATAGTCCAACATCACATTGTGAGAAAGATGATCTCAATATGAAAATCAACCATGGTCAACCATTGTCAACCATCATCAAACATGGTCAATCATGGTCAACCATGGTCCAATGTCACATTGTGACAAAGATTGTCTAAATACAAAATTCAGCCATGGTCCAAGGTCATATTGTGACAAATATTATCTCAATATGAAAATCAACAATGGTAAATCATGCTCAACCATGTTTATTTTAGGGTTTATAATATTTATCTTAGGGTTTATATCTCTTGGGTTTATAATATTAATTCCTTTGTTTTAATATTATTCCATATTGTTTATAATACGTTGCGGTTTTAATATTAATCTCTTGGGTTTAAATGTGAATCTCTTGGGTTTATTAATCTGAGGGTTCATATTCCTAGGGTATAATATCATTCATAGGGGTTGTAATATTATTTGTGTGGTTTAACGTAAATCCCTTGGGTTTATAGTCATGGTCAACCATGGTCAACCTGGTTCAAGATCATGTTGTGAAAAAGATTGTTTCAATAGGAAAATCAACCATGGTCAACCATCATAAACCATGGTCAAATGTTATGTTTTGAAAAAGATTGCCTTAAAATGAAAATCAAGCATCGGCAACTATGTTTATTTTTGGGTTTATAATATTTATTTTAGGGTTTATAATATAAATCCCTTGAGTTTAATATTATTCCCTTCAGGTTTTAGTATTAATCCCTTGGGTTGATTATTCCCTTACGTTTATTAATCTAAGGGTTCATATTCCTAGGGTATAATATTATTCATAGAGTTTATAAAAGTTAATACTAGGCTTTTATATAAACCCCTTGGGTTTATAATCATGGTGAACCTCAGTCAACCATGGTCCAACGCAATGTCACATTGTGAAAAAGATTGTCACAATACAAAAATCAACCATGGCCAATCATGGCCCAATGTCTAATTGTGACAAAGATTGTCTCAATATGAAAATCAACCATGGTAAATCATGCTCAACCATGTTTATTTTAGCATTTATAGTATTTATCTTAGGGTTTATATAACTTAGGATTATAATATTAATCCATTAGTTTTATTATTCCCTTGGGTTTATAATATGAATCTCTTGGGTTTGTTAAACTAAAGGTTCACATTATTTTTTAATTATATTATTTAATATTATTTAATTATTGAGTATTATTTAATTATCTAATATTTCATTTTACTTAATATTATTTAATATTATTTATTTATTTAATAAAAGTATTAATTGATACTAGTAGTAATATTAATTAGTAATAATGATCTTAATAATAATAATAATTTAGTAGTAACAATAACTATTTTAAAATGATTATACTAATTTTTAATTAACAATAATATTTAATCTTTAATTATTGCTAATTAAAGATTATTATAATCATTTTAAAATAATTATTGTTTTACTAAAATTTATTATTGTTAATATTATTATTATTAATTATTATTACTACTATTATTAATTTATATTATTATTAAATAATTTTCCATGGTGTCTTGGATAGATAATGATTGGGTGCTCTATTAAGGCACTCCTTGATGTGAAGTCACCAGTTCAATTTCTTGCCATGATCGACCTGATATATTGGACATGATGAAGATGTAGTCTCACCAAGCTTACAATTTTTTGTGTTATTACTAGATAATTAAATAATTTAAAATTACATAATATTAAATAAAATTAAATATTAAATATTAATTAATATCAATTAGTAACTCATAATCATAGGCTAACGGTGGTCTTCTCCGCTGATGTTGAGCAGGTAACTCTGTTTTACTATTTCTTCGAGTCTAGGTGGTCTATCTTTTGTCCCTGAGCCATCTCTGGGAGTCCTGGGAAGGGTACTATTCTGAATTTTGGATATTGCATTTGCAAGTCTCTAAAGAGCCCCATTGTGTTTGTGTTCTTAGTTATAGTCATAGGTTTCACAAGTCTAGCTCTTCGGGGTCATTCATTTCTCCCTATGTGCTCTCATTTGTTTGAATTGTTGTTATTATGGGGTAAGTGTTTCATGGGTTTTCTCTCGACTCGCATCGGTGGTAGTTGTTTGCATGTGTGGATTAATGGGCTACCAGGCAGTGTATTTTCTGGGAATACGTTGGGTTTCGGGAAAGTCCCTCCCAACCTGTCTCTGACCCTTCCCTGGTGTGTTTTTTGTTATTTCCAAGACCATCAAGTTGTATTCTTCTTTTTCTGTTTGTTCTCACCTCTATTCTAGCATGGGTTTTCATGGGTGCTCCAAGACCCCATCAGTCATCCCTTTTATTGTGAAAGCAGTGCCATGCCAAAGAGGGAGGTCTTTCCATGGGGGTGGACATAAATGCAATGCAAGTTTTCCATCTCATCTTCTGGAAACTCTGTCAGCTTGGAACATGAAGGAGAAGTTGCACATTCTCCATCCCACTCTCCAGGTCATATCATGGCTCCAAATTCCATGGACTCGATAACACAGCAACTATGAGATCTCCAGATCAATATGGACATCATTCATGAGCACAGGTATGAAGACCACAATGAATGAGTTGCATATAGGAATGTTATACAATTTAGCCATAATGATATATTGGAATAGCTAGATAGCCTTCGTCAAAGACAACGTAGAACAAATGACCACCTTTGTAATCTGGAAACCCAGGTGGAACACATTGATTTTGATATGCATGAACATGCTGGTTATTTTGCAACTCCCCTTATCCTCCCTCCCCATCCCCCTCCTTGATACGCTGCTATTAGCTTTTGTGATCTTTTTTCTCCCTTAAGCATTGTATGGCTTCTAAGCCTCATGAAAATAATGCATGTAAAGACTTAACTGTGGCATCCTCTGATCCCCAAGTCCAACAAGTTTGGTCAGAATGAGGAAAAGGGGGCCATTGAGACATCTTTTGTAATCCCTATTTTTATGGAAATCTAACGAAAGGAATTTCACTAACAAAAAAAATCATATTTTTTTAATAGTTTTTTCGTAATATTATTTTTATTATTATATTTTTATCAATGGTAGATACAAAAGAAGCCTTGAGTGTATATCAAACACATTAATATTTTTAATGTGGTTGTACTAGTTTAACTGCATATATATATATATATATATATATATATATATCTGAGACAATGTTTTGTGGTTTTGGTAATAATATTGAAAAAATGGTAATCGACTAGCTTAGAACTACTTTAATTTTGAATCTACCAACATGGTGAGGATTATAATTTTTTCCATTTTAAAAGAGATTTGTATGTTAAAGTATTTGATAAGATCCAGAGATAAGATGGATATATGTTAGTTTAATTATTAATTATAATCATAATCATTATTACTATTTTTTTATATATTTTAATAAGTCAAAATATTTACATAACATCTTCTACACTTAACTAGAGAGCATCCCTCAACAAAAAAAGATATAAAAAATTAATAAATAAATTACAAACAACTAAAATATTTAGACATGTAACTACCTAACCCCTAAACACATAAATAAAAATATAAACAAATAAAAAATACAAATCATAACAGGTTTAAAATACACCTTTAACAATCATAATGATGATAAAGCATCATAATTAAATTATGTCGCTCTGTTAAGGTTTCTAGGAATCTAGGGTTCCAAGGTGGTTTTTGAATCCTTGCCATCAAATCAGTTTTCTTCCTCCTTACAGAAGTTGTAGTCTACCATGAAGATGAAATCCAGCTGATTGGGCACATGTCATCTCCCCCAGGGGAGGGTACCCAGTCCCCTCCTTAAAGAACATTGTAACTAGTGCTCGTCATCCTGCTTCTGGCCCGTCTAGTAAAACATGGCAGTAGAACGGAAAGAAAGTGGACTCGCTAGCATTGGGACACAATGGCAGTCTAGAATGATAGGTCAATTCATCCTGAAGGCGACCAAATATCCCCACGTAGTGATCCCCAATTATCGTCTAGAATAATCCCGACAATACATACAAGATAATGTGATAATCTACAAATTTAAGGGTATTTGGCCCAAGGAGTCTGATATACTCAGATGGATCTAGCTCAAATGGCAACCAAAAGCTCCAATCGATCTTCACTCAAGAGCAAAGGGTTTCTTCATTGTGACATTTGATGATTTGGAAGTCTGGAAGAGAGTTATGGACAATGGGCGTTACTTCATGAATAATATGGCACTACTCATAATACATTAGGAACCCTACTACAATCCAGAGAAGGAACAATTCCTTGTAGGGCCTATCTGGGTCAAGCTATAATTTCTTCCAAAAAATTTATGGGAGATGGAAATCTTGGAATTGATTAACAATTCCATTAGTAATTTTATTCAAGTCTAAGAGATCACCAAACGCCAAAGGTTTTCGTCTTCTACCAGAATCTATGTCTACATTGACATTTCCCAACCCTTTCTATAATCTGTGGACATTGAATACCAGGATGAAGTTTGCTACCAACTTTTCGACTATGAGCATGTCTCGTTAATTTGCAGAATATGTCACAAATATGGGCATATGTTCCATGATTTCCCTCAGTGGTAAAAGGAGGCTCCCACCCCTCTGGAAAATCCTCCCTAAGATGGCTTCCAGAAGGTGTTGAGTCTATGTTATTCAGTGATAAGTGGTCCTCCTAACCATGCTCCATAACCCCACCCATTAGCAACCTCAACTCGCCAAAGAAGGAACCGCTTTGAACTTTTGGCTTAACCAATGGAGAACGACAAGAAAAAAGAGCCATAAATCACAATCTAACCTCAATCAGCAATGGAAGTGGAAACGAGTCTTGAAAACCATAAGAAGAAAAAATCTTGTAAAATGAAATCTTCAGAGGAGCTTTTGACTAGAAAGGAGATTCAACGACTCCTTGCTCAAGCTTAGTAGGCCCTAGAGCATGAAGTCAAAATGGATCGGCTCAATTTTGATGAGTAGATATTGGTAGCTTATCTATTAAATTGGGCCAAGGTTGGATATGAATATATTACCTAAGATAAACTGGACCAATTTCACCAGATCTACAAGGAATGGGAACAACGTCAAGCTCCTCTAGAATCTTCCCCACACTTCGTCCTAGTGATCTATGACGAGGAGGCATGTTCTAGGAATTTCGAGTCCATTTCAGGATTTGATAAAAGAAAGAATGGTAGAAAAGCTACCAGCGAAGTGATTAGAGAATATGGGGCGATCTTAGTTAACTCAGGAAAATCCAATGTCCTCACAGAGTATTATCGACGCTCCCTACCTTCTCCTCAATGAAAGTGTTCTCTTGGAATATAAGGGGACTCAACTCCAAAGGTAATTTGAGGTACTTAAGAGATAGAAATAAGAAGGAAAAAATGGATATCATTGTTTTGAAAGAAACTAAGGTGACGCAAGATAATTTAAGTGAAATCACAAGAAGAATCTATCCCTTGGCAGAATGTATGGCGTTGGATGCCAAGGGAAGTGTAGGAGGATTAGAGATTATCTGGGAAACCGTGTCTATCTCCTTTGGCTCTTGGATAGCCTTCCCCAACTCTCTGTTAGGACAATTCAAATGTATTGGCTCTCAGTGAAGGTCTAGCTAACAGGGGTTTATGGCCTTACTCTCTCGGGGGTGAAGCCAAGTTTCCTTAGTAGTTTACAAAAGTTAAGAGAAATTTTGGGTGAGGATAGTTGGATCCTTATGGGAGATTTCAACATGATCAAGGACTTGGATGAAAATAAAGGAGGAGTTTACCAACTAGATCCTATTTCTCATTCCTTTTAGGAAACTATTCAAGCTCTCAAAGTAGAAGACATAGATTTCATTCATGGCATCTTCACATGGAACAATTGTCAAGAGGGTAAGAACCAGACTGCATCACGTCTGGATCGCTTCCTCATGTCAGATGATATCCTCCAGGAATATATTTATCTTCAAGCTTCTATTCTTCCATGCTTATGATTATACCATTGGCCCATCTGTCTGGAATTTGACCTAAGAATGGCTCCAAGGAATAGGCCTTTTTTCTTTGAGGTGTTTTGGCTTGAAAGGCCCGATTTCATAGCAAATTTAGAGGAATGGTGGAAGGATATCATGGTATCAGGGCGAAGTCACATGGAAACTTTCCAGCTGAAGTTGAAGTAGCTCAAGTAAAACATAAAGGTTTGGAATCATTTCGATTTTGGTAACATTCACAAAGGAAAGAGGCAACTGGAGGAGGAAATGTGGTCAATCCAATAGAGGATTATCCTAGAAGTCTGGATGGAGACTCTTGTGGCATAGGAGGACCACGTCCTAAATTCTCTGGAGTAAAGAAGGAAACATGAGGATATCCCGTGGAGAAAAAAAGTGAGAGTACAATGGCTCCAAGAATGGGAGTGCAACATAAATTTATTCCATAGAACCATGTTAAAGCATTGACAGGTTAACCAGATATTCTCCCTTAATGGCTCAAGAGGACAATGACTTATCCATCACAAGGAAATTTCAGAAGACTTGATCTCCCATTCCACTCTCTGTTCATAGAACCAAGGGTGGAGAGAAGTGAGGCCATCTCCAAAGTCACACAATGTATCCCTCAATTAATTACAACAGATCAGAATGAGGCCCTCATGAGGGAGATCTCCTTTGCAGAAGTAGAAGAGGTCATTTGTGTTCTCCCTTCAAATAAATCTCCTGGTCCCGATGAATTCACCTCAGATTTTCTTTAAAGATGGTTAGCACTTCTTTGGGATAGAAATACATGAATTGGTTGATGAATCCCATCGAACCCAAAGAATATAGTCGAGACTTACCATATGAAAATTAATCATGGTTAACCATGGTACAACGTCGCATTATGACAAAGATGACCATAATATGAAACTTAACCATGGTCAACCATGGTGAACCATTTTTATTTTAGGATTTATAATATTTATCTTAGGTTTTATATACCTTGGGATTATAATATTAATCCCTCAGGCTTAACGTTATTCCAATGGTTTTATAATCCCAGGGAATTTTAGTATAATCCCTTCGGTTTATACTATCAATCCCTTGAGTTTATTAATGTACAAGGGTTCATATTCCTAGGGTATAATATTATTCATATGGTTTTTAATATTAGTCGTAGTGTTTAATATAAGTCCATTGGGTTTATAATCATTGTCCAACCGAATATCACATTGTGACAAATATTGTCTCAATACGAAAATCAACCATGGTCAACAATGGTCAAAAGTTGCATTGTGATAAAGATTGACTCAATATGAAAATCAACCATGGTAAACAATGCTTAACCATATTTATTTTAGGGTTTATAATATTTATATTAATGTTTATATGCCTTGGGTTTATAATATTAATCTCTTGGGTTTAATATTATTCCCTTGGGTTTATAAGCCCCTATGATTTTAGTATTAATCCCTTGGGTTTATTATATGAATCCCTTGGGTTTATTAATCTAGGGGTTCATAGTCCTTGTGTATAATATTATTCATAGGGTTTATAATATTAACTCTTGAGTTTAATATAAATCCCTTGGGTTTATAATCATGGTCAACCATGGTCAACCATCATCAACGCTCATCAACCATGGTCAATTTTGGTCAACCATGATCCAACATCGCATTGTAATAAATATTGTCTAAATAAAGGTAAATTTAATGTGTAGTTAAAGTAAAATAAATGTTGTGAGAATAATTTTCATTATTTGTGAAAATAATTCTAACAAAGATTGTCTCAATATGAAAATGAGTGACAGTGAAACATGGTGAACTGTGGTCCAACGTCGTATAGCAACAAAGATTATTTCAATATGTGAATCAACCATGGTCAACCATGTTCATTAGAGCATTTATAATATTTATCATAGAGTTTATATACTATGGTTTATAATATTTATTTTATGATTTTTGATAGGATTTTCTCGATATGGAAATCAATTGTGGTCAACCATGATCCAATGTCACATTGTCACAAAGTGTCTCAATATGAAAATCAACCATGGTCAACCATGGTAAAACGTTGCATTGTGACAATGATTGTCTCAATATGAAATAAATCATGGTCAGCCATGTTCAACCATGTTAATTCTAGTGTTTATAATATTTATCTTAGGGTTCATATACCATGGGGGTTTATAATATTAATCCCTTGGGGTTTAGTATTGATCCCTTGGGTTTATAATATCAATCCCTTGGGTTTATTAATCTAAGGGTTCATTTTCTTAGTGTATAATATTATTCATAGGGTTTATAATATTAATCCTATGGTTTAACATAAATCCCTTGGCTTTATAATCATGGTCAACCATGGTCCAACGTCACATTGTGACAAAGATTGTCTTAATATAAAAATCAACCATGTTCAACCTTTGTCAACCATCTCAAAACATGGTCAATCATGGTCAACCATGGTCCAGTGTCACATTATGACAAAGACTGTCTCAATACGAAATTGAACCATGGTCCAAGGTCATATTGTGAAAAAGATTATCTCAACATGAAAATCAACCATGTTAAAACAAGTTTATTTTAGGGTTTATAATAGTTATTTTAGGGTGTATATACCTTGGGTTTATAATATTAATTCCTTGGTTTTAATATTATTCAATTGGGTTTATAATCCCTTGGGGTTTCATTATTAATCCCTTGAGTTTATAATATGAATCCCTTGGGTTTATTAATATAAGGGTTCATATTCATAGGGTATAATAGTATTCATGGAATTTGTAATATTATTTCTTGGGTATAACATAAATCCCTTGGGTTTATAGTCATGGTCAAACATGGTAAGCCATGGTTCAATGTCATGTTGTGACAAAGATTGTCTCAATAAGAAAATCAACCATCGCCAACCATCATCAACCATGGTCGAACGCCCCATTGTGAAAAAGATTGTCTCGAAATGAAAATCAACCATGGTCAACCATGGTCCAACATCGCATTGTGACAAAGATTGTCCCAATATGAAAATCAACCATGGTAAATCATGCTCAACTATCTGGAATCTGGCAAACACTTCTCTTTCACCACCACATCTTCGCGCTGTCACTTGACCTTCATTTAAAACGTAAGTGCCTCTGACCATCATTGATGTACTTTGCAAAATTGGCGTTTCTCAACCTCCCGGAACGCAATGGGTCAATCTCCATGTTGAACCATCTTATGGCAGTGCCACCATCCGTTAAATATATGGCCTTCCCCTATATTCACCAGTTATTTAGAATAACATTTTGGGTATAGAATGTCTTCAACAGATAATTCTACAACTTGACCTTATAAAATAACATGTACTTGACCTTATAAAATAACATGTATTGACGCCTCTAGAAATGGAAAAGGACAGGTCACACTAGCTCGAACTTATTAAAAATTATTGTGACTAATACTCTGAAACATGACATGTCACATTACTGTCACATTACTGCGTGAAATAGTTGATCTGTTCTTTGTAATTCTTCTGCAACATTTGATATTTTATAAAATTTGTCAAAAATTACACACAAAAGCACGCTTCAACTCACCACAAACATGGACACTAACACACTGCACCTTAATAAACCACACCATAAAAACTTATGACCAACAACCTCCTCTTTTTTTTTTTTATAACAAATAGGCCACGAACTTATAAAGATTACTGTTTACATGGACAGTATCGCACTGTTAACAGCGCTGTCAGATCCCACCATTAAAAAAAATTGTTTCATACCCGTGACATAAAGTTGATCATGCTCCATAGTCTTGAACCGAGATCCCGATTCCGCGCTACAAAACTTCACGCCACGCAGATCGCAGATGAGAAGTTCAACAACATTCTTTTAAGAGGGACGATGACTCCCACAACAACGAAATCTACAACCTGTGAGTCACTGTCGTTAGCTTTTCTAATCATAAAGTTTGCTCGCGACACCCTTATCCTCTCGTCATAGATCACTATGACTCGAGCAGCTAACCCGTGACGGTGGGCCTCGCTGACGGTGAGGTGAATATTCTTCAAACGGCTGGATCTCATCCATAAGAAAAGCCATTCGTTTGTTTTAGCACGCTGGAGGAGATTTCAAAGGAACCACTGAGAATTTGATGTCTGAAGTTGGCAGGATCTGGTGACGGTGGAAGGAACTGCAAATACACACATCTATCTCACAAAATAAAAATAAAAATTACACACCAAGTTATATTAATTTAATCAATTTTTTTCACTGCTCTCACATCTATTTGGCTTTCCTGTAAGGGAATCAACCGACAAGACATTTTCCTGACTTTCCGATAAGGGAATCAAGTGAGAACAAGGTCTGATATCATGTTAAAAAATTTGAGAGAAAGTAAAGAGAAATGGATTAAACACATAACACCAAACACAATATAATTTTATTGATCTAACAAACATTACATTACATATAAGAAAGCATGATACTTCTACATTCAAGAATGATAAATCTAAATTACTAAAAATATTTGATACAAATAAAATCCTAAAAACTCACCCACTTACCCATCATGACAGCTTAAAAATCATGAAAACATTATTTCCAATATATAAAACTTCATAAACTTTTAGAACTTCATAAACTTTTAGATGTTATTAATGAACAATATAACTTATCTATATATAATTACATCATTTATTATTATTTATATTTGACAAAAATTGAAAGAATATTTAAAAAGCATAGATTTTTTCACACTCTGAGCTACATGATTGTCACTGTATTGTACACATGAAATACTGGCATTCTATTTTTTTAAATGTATGTGAATAAAAATTTATAACTACGGTATTGGTTATTACCTCTATTTAATAGAATTTTGAAGATAAAAGAAAAATGTTTTTTTAATCTTGATGTAACACCTAAAATATTATATAAATCGATTTCACAAACCTATCTTAATATTCAAAATTTATTTAATGATGATAAATTAATGTTCATATTCGCTCAAAAATAACTATATGAATTTTTATGGTATAATTAATTTTATACCTGTTTATATTGTAATAATTTGGATTAAAATGTTTTGATTTTTAATTAATTTGCAAATTTTATAAACTATTTTCGAAGTTTATTAAAGTTTTGGTAAAATTTAATATTAAACTAAATTGGAATTTAAAAAGTTGAATTTCGAATTTTTGATTGGTGGATGAGTAATTTTATGTGGTTAAGAAAAATAAAAAAATTAAATAAATAAATAAATAACAATAATAAATTGTTAAAAAAAAGAAAAAAAACTCTAATTGCAAAGTGTCCTCATCAATTAATTATCAAAAAAAATTCCCAAATTTATGGATTTTTCCATAATTAATATTTATTAAAAAAAAGAGTTGCCATTACGTTTAAGGTTTTTACTAACAATAGAAATTGGCGGATTTAAATAACAAAAGCAGCAATGATGCATATTACACTAAATTTTCTCACAATGATCCATATTGCATTGTAATTATTTATATTAGATATTTTATTACACATGAATATTTTGCGACACGATTAACATGACATTAGATACTTCAATCAATTTGATTTTTCCCACGTAGAAATTCTACCATAAATTATTTTTTTGTCACTAAATTAGGATTAAGATGAGTATAAAGTTAAATAAATATTTTGTTACAATAATTAGCATTTAAAAAAATTATATATATATATATATATATATATATATATATATATATATATATATATATATATAGTCTAACTTATAGACAAAATGACTTTCTTCACGACATTTTTTTTGTTAATTTTAATCAAAATTTGACAAAGATTTTTAAAAGTTTGAGTTTAAATTGTTTAAGTTGCATAATTCTAGTGCCCTGGGGTTTTTTAGGGTGCTAAATCCATTTATGCATTTAAAAATGTATTTTAAACGACAAAAAATCTTGAAATTGTATTGCCAGATTTACAAATATATATATATATATATATATATATATATATATATATATATATATTGTAATTTCTCCTCCTTATTTGGTCTTATAAGCTAAAGATAGAATAAAATGTGCAAAAACACATTTCAATAAAGTCTTAACTTTTGTAACAAATGATGATGTTGGGGCTAATGTTTCATCCAAAGTTATCCATGCACCTATTTCTATTTTGCTCCAAGGTTATCTAGTTCATTAATTATTTTGTTACCTCCCTTTGTCATATTCAAATGTGTTTCATTATTAGATTTCTGAATTTGTTCAAGCATTCAATAATTGGTATCAATTATTTTCTACATAAGAAGCAAGTACTAAGCAACAATGCTGCATATTATACTTGCTAACAATTTATCATCATTTTCAATCTAATAACTTCATCCATTACTTCTATTAATTATAAGTAAACCTACAAAATATCACATTAACATTATTTTTTAAATTTAAATACTATAAATTATATATACTTTTCTATCACTTTATTAAATTCAATATCTTGTAAAACAGCAACCTGTCACAAACATTGCTTCCAATTTCATTAACCTAAATAAAAGCAAGATCCACATGGTGACAATGTCATTGCTTTTGCTTTTTTCTCGGCTCTGGTTTGAATAAGTTGCAGAGTTCTATGCATATTTTGAATAAAGCACAATAATGGAGTGAATGTGAGACTCGTTGTTTTAATATAGAGCACAATATTGGAGCGAGTGTGAGACTCGTTACTTTAATATGCGGAAATGGAGCAATCCCGCGTACAGATTCAAACTGAAATAAGATCAGAGAGGATAAACATAGCCTTATCATGTGGTAAATGTTTGAAATACATAACGACTTCTGGCAAGTGTGAGTGCCATGAATTTCTCATTCCAGGCAAAGAAGACAAAAACACAATGGAGTTTTATCACAAATATTTCCTTTGCCTTATTAAACATTTTATAAGAACCGTGGTTCCAAACACTTTTTTCCTTTGGATGAAAATATTGTTTTTAGAAACTATACTAATGGTGCAATGAACACTTATTATTATGCAACAAATGGGATAAGAATGGAATTCAACCCATGGAATTTAGAGGAGGGTGATTGGTAGGAAAGTCAAGATCTAGAACAAAGTATTTTCTTGAACTTATTAGAAATAAAATTGAACATAGAAAGCTTGCCGATTGCATTCCAATAATTGCAATTTATATATTGAATGGCAGAGAATCAATAGTGAGTCTGCCAACTTCCATTTATTTCTTACCGACTATTGGTGACTAATAGTTCATCGCCGGCATATGAATATAAATAACCATCACATGAACCGTGATTATTTCTAACACCTCCCTTTAATCATGACCTAAATGTTAACTTGCATGTTGGTGTAAGTCTCAGCTTGGCTTACAAAATAATTTGGATTTTCTACAACACACAACTTGCTTCTACAAATTTCAAATTTAGCCTTTCTAGGAGGCTTAGTAAATATGTCTGCCACATTTTCATCTGTATTACAATATGCTAAGTTACTTTCTTTTGATTGCACTTTTTTTCTTACAAAATGATGTTGTGTCTATATTATTTGTCCTTGCATGATATATAGGATTGTTTTCCAATTTGATAATTCTTTTATTGTCACATCTTATTACTGTAGCTACTTGTTGTATTTCTCCAACATCTTCAACTATCCTTCTAAGCCGTATTGCTTCGCAAGTAGCACTACTTAATGCTTTATACTCAACTTCAGTGGATGAAAATGAAACAATTAGTTGTTTCTTGTTGCTTCAAGATATTGCTCCCAAACCTATATTCAACACATATCCAGTAGTAGATTTCATGTCATCTGGATTTCCAACCTAGTCAAAATCAAAATAATCTGCCAACTCAACATCAAATTCATCAATATACATAATACCAAAATTAAGTGTTCCTTTCAGATATCGAAGGACATTCTTTGCTACTTTCCAATGCCTTTCACAAGGATTAGCCATGAACTAAATAAGTATGATGACAAAATATGTTGTATTTGCCCTGGTAATGTTGAGATAGTTCAGAATTCCCTCCAGTTGATGATAAAAGGTTCCATTCACCTCTTTGGTTCCATGATCATTGTACAATTTAACATTTTGTTCTAAAGGAGTAGATTCTACCTTGCATTCAATCATATTGAACCTTTTAAGGATTTCCCTTATATATTTACTTTGTATGATTAGTGTTTTGTCAAATTCCCTACAAACTTCAAGACCTAAATAGTAATGCAATTCACCAAGGTCCTTAATCTCAAATACCTGTGACAACTGAATTTTAATTTCTTTAATCAACTAGGATGCATTTCCTATTATGATAAGATCATCAACATATACAAATATCAAAGAAACATTCCCATTGTAGAAATTATGGTTTAGATTTGCAACTGCTCATTAAGTTTTAATCAAAATCACAAAACACAAACCTACTCCACTACTCCGTGGAAAGTAATTCAGAATTTAGAACAAAAATCTCAGACATGCAATAAGAAATCACACACATGCAAATAGTATTTTTCTTGGAGAAAGAAAACTACCAAAAGCCCCAATGCATGCTTGCATTAATTTGATGAATATAGATGTATTACAATTTCTTTACTCAACTGAGCACAACCTACAAGTGCATAACCTATCTCTCTGCTCACTGAGAAGTTATGAGCTAGGCTTAGTCAATTTATGCCTCTGCTTGAGCCTCTATTTGCTTGTGTTGTTCCTTAAGGAATTGGGCCCCTATTAATTAGGGAATTCCTCTAATTGATTGTGCAATTCCCAAGGATGGTCCACCTGACCTCATGCAACACTTGTACACTCAACTAGTTTACAACTGCTAGTTAACTGCCTTGGAAACTCCACCACAACTAGGTAATTCATATTATTTTCATGCATGAGCTAATTATTAGTTGATTGATCAGTTAACTAGATGATATCTGAGTTAGAATGATGTCCTACTACTCAACTGACCACCAACTAGTTCAATTAACAGTGAGAACTAGTTTAATTGATTACAACTGAAATTAACTCAACCTAGGCTCCTAAAATTTAGGAATCACTGCACACAACTAAACTTCATGCCCCTAACTTGAATTAACTAAGTTAATTGAGTGAAAAGTGTCATGTCACCTCAGTTAACTACTCTAAGTTGTCTATTGATGTGGAATTTCTAATTTCCTCAATTTTATTAAGGAAAAATCAAATTGATACTTTCTTGTTGCATTTTTCAAGACTCCCTCTCAGCAAGAAAGGGATTATCAACCAACCCTATCTTGCACCTATGGAATGTACTGCATGCAACACCTCTTACTTTTGTTACTGCTACTACAACATATGCAACTGAGAAGCATCCAAAAAAAAATTGAATCAATTGTGTCTACAATAGTCTACTAGGAAAAATTGTGTTATTGTTGACTCTGCTACTGGGCCTCATGCTCTACTGTCAATAATCATCTGCACTCCTTAGTATCTGACTGACACTGATCCTCCTGCTACTGAATATTGTGGGCCCCCGTAGCAAGGTAATGATCCATGAGGAGAATGCCTCAATGGAACCTGCCCAAATTTCTACAACTCTTGGGACAAGGGCTTCACATCGCCCCACCTCACACTTGAAGGTATGGTTGCATGTGCTCTTTCTACCTACTTAGCTCGAAATCTCCCCCTATTGGAGGTCTCTTCTTGAGTGAATGTCTCCACTTTGCCTCATGTCTACTTCTCCATTTGTGGCTGCTCCACAACTTCCTGAGGCTCCATTTTGAGAGGTTTATCACGCTTCCTCTCAACCACCATATCTCTAATTTTTGTTGTGTTCCTCAAGGTTGTGCATGCATCTTCTACCTCAAGTGCTTATAGGTTCTTGATTTGAATCCCGATTTGCTTCACCTGTCCCATCGTATTGTTGAAAGAATAGCAGGAAAAATAGGAGAAGAAAGCATAACAAAATGACCAAGAAAACTGAACTGAATTTGGATTGGACTTTATTAAACAATGATTCTCCGTGTTTTTATTTCATGGGCATTCGATAGTTTTATATCACCAACTATCGTTACATAACTAATTATCCGGTATACAACTGTCTATTTACATTTACCTAAAGTTACTAATTCGTTGTCAAACTAACAAACTCCACCTTGACAACAATTTTCCCATTCATCATCTTTCCTGCAAACCAAGAGAAGCTAAACACCACCGCAGCTTCTCTACTGTAACCGGCTTTGTGAATATGTCTGCACAATTTTCTCGTGTATGGACCTTTTTAAGAGCTACTTTTCTGCCGTCGATCACATATCTCAGAAAATGATACCTTACATCAATGTGCTTGGTTTTGCTGTGATAGGTAGGGTTTGTAGCCAAGTGAATAGCGCTTTGACTGTCACAAAGTACATTCACTTTCTCTTGCGTCCTTCCAATCTCATCGAGCAGACCCTTTAACCAGATTGCTTCTTTACTGGCATCTGAAGTAGCTATATATTCAGCTTCGGTAGTGGACAACGCAATTGTTTCTTGAAGCTTTGACATCCAACTAATTGCTCCACCTGCAAGTTTAAAGACATAACCTGTAGTAGATCTTCTTTTGTCCAAATCACCTGCATAGTCAGCATCTACATATCCGCAGACTGATCCTTCACTACCATTAAAGACGATGCAATGGTCACTTGTGCCTCTTAGATATCAAAGCACCCATTTCACTGCTTGCCAATGTTCTTTACTTGGATTTGCCATGAACCTGCTGACAACTCCAACTGCATGTGAAATGTCAGGTCTTGTAGATACCATCGCATACATTAAGTTGCCTACAGCGTTTGCATATGGTACATGAGACATATACTGCTTTTCTTCATCAACTCTAGGACTCAAAACCGAAGAAATCTTAAAATGGGAAGCTACAGGAACATTAATAGGTTTCACATTATTCATAGAGAAATTTTCAAGTACCTTCTCCACATACTTCTGCTGTGACAACCAAAGCTTACCATTTTTCCTGTCTCTGTGTATCTCCATGCCCAAGATATGTTTTGCTGCTCCAAGATCCTTCATATCAAACGTCCTAAAGAGTTGAGCCTTTAACCTGTTGATCTCTTCCATGCTTTTGCTTGCAATAAGCATATCGTCAACATACAAAGCTAAGATAATGAATAGGCCATTGAAACTTTTGAAGTACACACAATGATCATACTCACTTCTTATAAAGTTCTGGCTCACCATGAGGGAATCAAACTTCTTGTACCATTGTCTGGGAGACTGCCTCAGACCATACAATGATTCCCTGAGCTTGCAAACTAATCTTCTGCTGCGACCTCATACAAAACCTTCTGGTTGTTCCATATATATCTCTTCGTTCAAATCACCATGTAGAAAAGTTGTTTTAACATCTAACTGTTCTAACTCAAGATTAAGCAACGCAGTTAGTGCCAACACAGTACGTATAGAAACAAGTTTTACAACTGGAGAAAAAATCTCATGAAAGTCTATACCTTCAACCTGAGAATACCCTTTTGCTACTAGTTGCGCCTTATACCTTTCAATACTACCATCAACCTTCTGTTTCAGCTTGAAGACCCATTTACATCCAACAACACTTCTCCCTTCAGGAAGCTCTACAAGATCCCAGGTATTATTCTTGGCTAAGGAGTCCATTTCTTCTTCCATAGCCATTTTCCATTTCTCGCTATCTGTATCATCTACTGCTTCCTGATAACAAGAAGGTTCCCCATCTTCAGTAATCAAAGAAAAAGATGAAGCAGAATCTTCATACCTTTTGGGAGTTTTCCTTTCCCTTGTAGACCTTCTTAGAGCGACCGGTTGCTGAACTGGTTCAGAAACTTGCACTGGTTCAGAAGCTTCAACGGATTCCTTTGTGTCTTCAACACCTTTTTCTCCAGAAGTCTCTCCTTCCTTTCGACTGTCACCGAAATGTCTAGCCTCCAACTGAACTCGTTGACTCGACAATACCTGTTCCTGTTCAATTCTTTCAACATTTGATTTTAACAAAGAGGATTCATCAAATGTTACATCTCTACTAATGACTATCTTCCGCAATGTAGGATCCCACAACCTATATCCTTTCATTGCATAGTCATATCCAACAAAGACATAACATTTCGACTTTGGATCTAATTTTGAACGCTGATTTTTCGGAATAAGAGAATAAGCATCACAGCCAAATATCCTCAATTGTGAATAGTCACAAGACTGACCTGTCCAAACTTCTTCAGGAATTTTACAATCAATTGCTACTGAAGTTGATCTGTTAACTAAATAACAAGCAGTAGATACTGCTTCTGCCCACAACTCCTTTTGCAAGTTAGCATTGCTAATCATGCTTCTGGCTCTTTCCATAAGAGTCCGATTCATACGCTCAGCAACACCATTTTGCTGAGGAGTATAAACAACATTTTTGTGTCTAACAATGCCCTCATCCTTACAGTATTGTTCAAATTCAACAGAAATGAACTCACCACCATTGTCAGTTCTTAGACATTTAATAGATTTGCCTGTTCTTTTCTCTACCATTACTTTAAATTGTTTAAAGACATTTAATACATCAGCTTTCCTTTTTAGCATATAGACCCAAACTCTACGAGAGTAATCATCAATGAACATTAAAAAATACAATGCACCTCCATATGACACAACAGGGGAAGGCCCCCACAGATCAGAATGAATGTAGTCTAAAACATCTTTACTATTATGATTTCCAACTTTAAATCTTTGTTTACACTGTTTTCCATACACACAATGTTTACAGAAATCTAAATTCAAGGATTTCAGACCGGGAAGAGATTTACGTTTCATCAGTATATGAAGACCTTTCTCGCTCATATGACCCAAACGCTGATGCCACAGACGAGTACCTGCTTCTTCCTTTTCTGACGGAACTGCTGCTTCACTGACCTGAGTACTTCCTCTTAACCTGTAAATATTTCCGACCTTTTCTGCCTTCATAACCATAAGGGCTCCTTTGAAGACTTTCAAGACGCTATCCTGACCTGTAAACTTATAACCATCTGAATCCAACACTCCCAAAGAGATTAAATTTTTCTTCAAATCAGGTACATGTCTAACACTAGTTAATGTCCTAACTGTGTTATCATACATCTTAATCCTGATATCTCCCATCCCAACAGTCTGACATGACATATTGTTACCCATAAACACAGAACTACCGTTTACATTTTCATACGAGGTAAACCAATTTCTATGTGGGCACATGTGATGCGAAGCACCAGAGTCTAACAGCCAGCTATCAAAACTCTGAGAGACATTACATTCAGGTGAAGTTTCATCTATCATACACAATTCTTCAGAAGATAAAACTTCGTCTATCATACCTGAATCGACCTGATTCGCTTCGTTCTTCGGGTTTTCGGATTCCTTCCGTTTCCAATAGTCCTTCTTCAAGTGTCCAACTTTACCGCAGTTCCAACATTTTGCCTTACACTTCTTGCCCTTCGATTTCGACTTGGAAGACCCCCTTGGTTTTTCTCCTCTTTCCTTTGAGCGTCCTCTAGCGACCATGGCTTCTGATGCAGCTGTTTCAGTGCTGGATTTCCTTCGTACTTCTTTAGAAAGAAGAGCTCCCACGACTGATTCAAACTTCAAAGAATCAGCAGAATTGAAGCTGATTGAAGTTACGAAGTGATCCCATGATTTAGGCAGAGAACACAACAAGGTTATGGCTTTATCTTCTTCCTGTATCTTGACTTCCATATCTGTTAATTGACAAATTAGTGTATTAAAAACATTCAAATGTTCTGCAACGTTTGAACCTTCTTTCATTCGAAGACTGTATAACTGTCGTTTCAGATAAATTCTGTTGGTTAATGATTTTGTCATATAGAGGTTTTCAAGTTTTTCCCACAATCCTGACGCCGTAGTCTCTTAAACAATGTTGAAGAGAACTTCATCTGCTAGGCATAAGCAGATGGTACTGAGAGCTCGGGCATCCAAGTCCTCCCAGTCTGAAGTAGTCATGGTTGCATGTTTCTTAGTTGCCCCATCCAATGCCTTGTGCAACCCTTGTTGCACAAGCAGATCCTTAACCTTCAGTTTCCAAAGAGCAAAATTGCTCTTTCCGGTGAATTTCTCCACCTCGAATCTTGCATTTGACATCTTGGCCATTTTTCCTCCTTCCTAGGGTTTCAGACTTTCTCCTTTTTAAAAAAAAATAACCTCAGCCTTTAAACTAGGGTTTATATTTTTCTTAAAAAATAATTTTTTTTTTTATTTACAAATCCTTTCTTTCTTGCAAACCCTTTTGTTTTTCTGGTTTCAAAACATTCTTGCAAACCCTTTTGTTTTTCTGGTTTCAAAACAGCCAAAAAATTCCTGAACCCTTTCCCCTTTCTTCTCCACCAATATTTATATATAAAAAAAAACCTCCCCTTTTATTTCCAGAATTATCTTCAAATTGCACAAATTTTATTTTCACATCTTTTTGAAAAAAGATACTTTCTGAGACAAATTTCTTTAAAAAATACCCGGATTTGCAGAAGATTTAATTCTGGCAGCCAACACGCAGAACAGAGGTAGCAGTCCTGGGCAGCGGCACACAGACTTCAGAGCCACTTTCTCCACGCAGCAGACTTCAGAGCCACTTGCTCCAACGCAGCAGAGGTTTGGCAGCCAACACCAACACGCAGACAAATTCTGGCAAACAACGCAGATTCTGGCAAACCTCAGATCTACCCTCTCACGCAGGCTGAAAAAGGATACGTTCTGGTCTCCACACGCAGGCAGTAACTCAGATCTTCCCTCTCACGCAGGCTGGCAGATTCTGGCAAACCTCAGACAGGCTGAAAAAAGGAAACGTTCTGGTCTCCACACGCAGGTTCTGAAGCAGACCACGCAGGCAGCAACTTCACAGCCGCTCTTCTGGCTCTTCACGCAGGTCTTTCAGCCTCACACAGGCTTGACACAGTCACGCAGGTGGTACAGCCGCTTTATTCACAACAGACAGACATTCTGGCAAACCTCAGACAGGCTGAAAAGGAAACGTTCTGGTCTCCACACGCAGGTTCTGAAGCAGACCACGCAGGCAGCAACTACACAGCCGCTCTTCTGGCTCTTCACGCTTGACACAGTCACGCAGGTGGTACAGCCGCTTTATTCACAACAGACAGACAACCTTTCACGCCCTCGGAGCTCTGATACCAATTGTTGAAAGAATAGCAGGAAAAATAGGAGAAGAAAGCACAACAGAATGACCAAGAAAACTGAACTGAATTTGGATTGGACTTTATTAAACAATGATTCTCCGTGTTTTTATTTCATGGGCATTCGATTGTTTTATATCACCAGCTATCGTTACATAACTAATTATCCGGTATACAACTGTCTATTTACATTTACCTAAAGTTACTAATTCGTTGTCAAACTAACACGTTATGTGTCTCAAGAATGTTTTTCCTTTGCTAAAGATCACATCCTAACCACAGTCCTCCAAAACTGTAACAAAGATGAGATTTTTCTTTAGGCCTCGAACGAACATGACATCCTTGAGTTTAAGAGGTGATCGTGAATCCCTCTGAAGGGTGATTGTACCAATCTCGGTCGCACTGTACCTACCATCATCTCCAAACTCAATATTCATCTGGAGATATTTCTCCTCTAGGTCACTGAAAAACTATCTACACCTAGTCATGTGGAACAAGGCACCTGAATCCAAGTACCACACACTCCCCATCATAGTGTTGGCCATGCATGTGATAAGGGTGAAATCTAGCTCAAACTATGAAGCCAAAGCTTCACCTATTGCTACTACTGCAGACTCCTTCTTGCTAGACTTTTTGTGTGGACACTTAGTAGCACAATGTCCGAATTCATGACAATTGAAGCATTTAATTTTGGACAAGTCTTTCTTCTTGCCCTCTTGGTTGGATTTGGCCTCACAAAATTTTAATGAAAACAATTCTATATTTGGTTATGCTTTTATCAATGTTTTATAATTAATGGATTTATTATCAATACTTTTAATGTATTGTGGCTATAATGCTTGGATGTATGCATTATCAATGTTTTATAATTAATATATTTATTAACAATATTTTTTTAATGTAATGTGGTTATGTACTTTTTTTTCCCAAGTATGTAATGTGGTTATGTACTGTTTAAGTTTTTATATAATTTATTGTTTTATATAATAGCATGGCTATATAAATTATATTGGTGCTAAATATTGATACGCATCAATTAGAATAAGCATCAAAACACTTAGTTTATGATACATTTCAGGTTGCTAAAATTTATGTTAAAAAATCATAAAAACTATTTAAATCAAAACTTTCTTTTAAATTAATACACGTACACACACGCGCACACACACACACACATATATGTAGTCTAATTTATAGACAAAATGACATTTTTTCTAGTTAATTTTAATCAAAATGTGATAGATATTTTTAAAACTTGACTTTAAAATTTTTAATTTGCATAATTCGAGCGCCCGAGGAAAATCTTGAAATTGTATTGCCATATTTTGGTGAATTTCGGTGAAGAAGACTATTTTGTCTATAAGTTAGACAACACACACACACACACACACATATATAACATGATTCTTAACCATGGAGATTTAACACCACTTTACCATAAGGATTCTTAATTTGTAAATAGACTTTGTTACAATACCATGGCTTATCAATCCCATATACCCAAAAAACCATAACTCACATCATACAACTCTTGGTTCATGAGGCACAATACTTGCTAAGGTTTTGCAAATGGGGTAGGAGGCTAAGTGGGCCTGATTATAGGAAAAACTCCACAGTTAAGCGCACTTGAGCCCAAAGGCGATTTGGGATGGGTGACCTCTCGGGAAGAACTGGTTACCGGGTGAAAGCACCAGAAGTGATGATTGATGCTCTGCAATTCATTTCACTAGTTTCAATCCCACTTCTTCACCCCTGTGAGCATCACCTGATGCAGTGAGTGCTAAGTGGACTATCCACTTTTTCGTGTTAGTGAGATTCTATCCACTTATGGATTAAACTACAATTTTCTTTTCAATCCCACTTCTTCACCCCTGTGAGCATCACTTGATGCAGTGAGTGCTTAAGTGGACTATCCACTTTTTCATGTTAGTGAGATTCTATCCACTTATGGATTAAACTACAATTTTCTTTTCATTTGCTCGTCGGTGTTGCAACTTGAACCAAAGAGCGTACCAGTCATTCAAGAGGGGAGATTGCGATGAGTGCTAAGTGGACTATCCACTTTTTCATGTTAGTGAGATTCTATCCACTTATGGATTAAACTACAGTTTTCTTTTCATTTGCTTGTTAGTGTTGCAACTTGAACCAAAGAGCGTACCAGTCATTCAAGAGAGGAGATTGATGAGGTGGCAGTGAAGCAGTGATTCAAGAGGGGAGATTGATGAGATGGCAGTAAACCAGTCATTCAAGAGGGGGGATTGATGAGGTGGCAGTGAATATATTGAGTACCCATGTTTCTCCATTTCAATCACTTCACTAGACTTTACACTTTGCTGAAACTGTCCAAGTGAATAAAGCAGATTCCAGTCACATTTTGTATTTACATATGACTGCACAAAAACTGAACCACGAGTTTGGGAGGGGCCCGATTGCTAGCAGTGACGAAGATGGAGCTGGATGGAGGTAAATTGCATTAAACCATCATATTTATTTTTGGTACAGTTTAATTATTGTTATTGCGTTAATTTAGGGTACAATTTAATAATGGCTCTAGCGAGATGAGTCCACTTGGCAAAATAACAAATTTTTAAGTTTTTTATTTTTTAATATATTTTTTTGATATGTGATAATGGTAAATAAAACTTCATAAAAATTACCTAATTAACATTTTAGGCCAATAAAAAAATAAACTTTTTGAATTTCAAATATTCAAACAAAAAAAATAATTAAAAAAAAATCATTTTAATATAGTAATTTTTTAAAACTTTACATCAACTGGTTTTTGACTAAAAAGTAATTGCAATATAACTTCTTATAAAAATAAATAATTTTTTTTTTTTTTACATACTTATCCATATATTAAAATAATTATTTTTATATTATTAAATTATTAATTTCTTTATACATTCATATATTTTAATTATTAAATAAAGTAGATGGAAAAAAAAACCAAGTTTCGTCGAAGAACTTTTATATTTTGATTAGACTTCTACCAAATTACCAATATTTCATAACTAATGGATTTACTAACAATATTTTTACTATAATGTAGCGATAATGTTTAGTTATATGCATTCTCCAAGTTTTCGTATAGTTTATTGTTTTATTTATAGAATAATTAAATAGATGGGTGTTTCTGTTAATATTGATTTATTAATTGAATTATAAATTCATAGCATTGTAATCATTAGTTAGGTTGACAAAAATTCAGAAATAAAGTTGATTTTGATTTCGATATAATTTATTAGAAATTATAATTAAAATTTATAAAGGAATAATTTATTTAATTTAAGAATAAGAGCAAGAACAAAGTATATGTAGTTTAATTATTTGACTAAAGAATATGTTCATACAGATGATTAAGAAAATATTATTAATATGGGTTATGATATTACTAGGAATATGAATAGTTATGATATTATAAGTATGAATGAGGGATTTGCGATGGGTTTGTTGATAATTTTTTAAACAAAGCTTGGCCATGAAATTCCAACGCAAATTTGATCTATTTTCTTTTTTTTTCAAGAATTCATTAAAGGTGAAAAGATTGGTAGTTGGAATATTCAACCCTTAATTGTGGAAGTGAGGGTGGCAGTTGGAAGAAATTGAGGGGAAGTGAGGGTGGCAGTTGGAAGAAATTGAGGGGAAGGTTGAGAAAAGCCAAAGCCTAGCCATGAAATTCAAACTCAAATTTGACCTGTTTTCCCTCTTGCCCAAGAACTAATTGAAGGTGAAAAGATTGGTGGTTGGAATAGTCAACCTCTTAATTATGGAAGTAAGGGTGGATACTGGAAGAAATTGAAGGGGAAGGTTGAGAAATAGGTTCTGAGAGAGATGAAGCCTAGTAAAGACCATGACAGAAAAAAACATATAGAGATAGTAAAGGACACACAAGTGCCTAAAGAAGTGAATTTGCAAATAAATTGTTGTCAATCATAAGTGAAATGATTGTTTAGACATTTAAGGTTATTCAAATTCAATTTGGTTTCCTAAATACACCTCGAAAAGTTCCATCCATGAGTTATATAAGTGCTATAGAATTTTGATGCCTAAATATGTCCAATAAAGTGACATTCCATAGTGGAATGATAGTTGTAGCATTTTGGGTGATTAGAAAGCAATTTGGTTGCATGAATGGGTTCATAAATGTGCTATTTGTGAGTTGGGTTAGTGCTAATATTTCTTGGGATTACAAAACCCAATTTTTTCTTACTAGATTCCTGTAGTGAGTCTTTGGAACTTAGCTTGGTTGATGGGGTCATGATTTTGTGTATGGTGGGAAAGCATGAGTAGCAAGAGTTAAGGAAACCATTGAGGGACTACAAAGTATTGAAGGGGTTTTACACATTTACTCTACAGACTAGCTAAGAAGCATAAATAGATTGTAGAGGCCCCAAGACCAATAAAGAAGAGGATTTCTATGATTGTTTAACACTTGTGAAGGAAAGTTACCTTCACTTAGACAAACTCATTTGTGTTATAAAATTCTCCTTATGGTATCATCACTTAGCATGGGGTGGATAGTTGTAGAAAAGATGATGTGTGATTGAACTTATGATTGGATGGAAAATGGCTCATTCCAATTAGTTGAGTAACTCTGTCATAAACCACCCCACCTTAGTTACCTCAGTGGGATAGGTGTCACTTGCTAATTCGACTCCTCTTGTACAGTTAGAGAAATAGGATTACAATTTTTTTTCTTCTTTTTATCCCTTAATCATGTTAGTTATCACCTCTCATTCCTAGGTTCAGACACATCATTGGAGTTTCTCAAATTTTCCTCGGAGCCTCATGACTAAGGCCTATTTACCTCACACCTATATGTATTCATATCTATACCTATATATGTGTTTTTATAAACATATTATGATGCCGAGTTCGAGCCCCATTTAACACTTAAATCCCTGCTTTCATTGTGCCCTACCAGATCCAACAACTATGAACTAACCATGTCCTCTTGGCGCTTTCAGACTAGCTCGCCTTATGCCTTCCGGGATGGCCCTCTGAGACATGTCATCCCATTTCTCCCATCTTGGCGATTTCCTGAGTGTGCACCTTTGTTAACCACTAGGGACCCACTATTGGGCCTATGTGGTTAGTGGGGCCAAATGACCTCTTTCCCCATTGGTTTGTCGCTCTAAGACTTGAATACCACCGTAGCTTGTGCCACATCACCGCGATCCCTCTATCTAGGTGCTTTCCCTTATTGCACCTCTCGATTCCTCCGGGGTCGTTCTGTCAGGATGACATGTCAGGTGGGACCACCACCCCACCAATCGAGGTGCACACTCCATTGATGTGGTTGGGCTTACGTGATCCCATAATATTCCTCTCGTCGCATACATTATACCACCCTTTTTCACCTTTGGGGTGAGAACTTTCAGCCTATGAGGACTAATGGGTTTCACCTTTGCACATCATTATCTTTGATTGGCACACGTGGTTGTGACACCACGTCATCCCACTCTTCTCACCCCATTCCCTTCCACTTGTGCTCTTTGTGAATGCTCTAGGGTCTAACCATTGAGCTGACATGTCAGGGGTCCACCTCTAGCTAATAGAATGGATTTCGGACTAGCGTGTCAATGTGCCAAGCCCACCTATTATGTTACCCATTTCCTCGTCAATGGAATTATTGTCGAGTTGACGTGTTTGCTAGCACATCCTGACCTAACATCGACTTTCTCATTGTCTTTGCAGCGCAAGTCAAATCTCTGAACTAAAGGTCCGAGGTGCATTGTCCTGTGGGTGCCACCTCCAACCAATGGCAGGGCCATCGAGCCTAGGTGTCAGTTGAATCGTCTCGGTTGATATCATCTTGGTTAATCCCTTGGGTAATGTAACTAGACTTCTAGGACAAAAGTTCTGGTCCATGTCATCTTCCCTTATCCAATGGTGGTAGAGGGAAATATCAACAACCAATATGTGGCTGCCACCACTAGGGTTTTGATCAGAACAAAGGATAAGGTTCACCTAAATTTATCTTTGAGTTTAGCGATACGCCCTTCCTGTACCACAATTCTTGCTTTCATTTGATCTCTGCGATGTCTCGACTAGAGGAGATCTACCCATCCTTAAGTGATGCACCTGATTTGGATTTTGATAAGTATCGAGAGAGCTTGCTCCAACTCTTTGCTAATCACTTTGCTCTAGTTGCTTCGACCATGACTCTACCACAGTGGTTTTGTAAACATCACGAACAACACCAATGCTTGGTGATGGAAATGGTGGCTCACTAAAACACCTTATGACGCTACCGCTCCTCAACTTGGGTGAAGCTTATTCCAACAAGTTCCTGGCCCTTAGGTATTCCCTGTATCGGAATAATGAAATTCCAGGGATGTGGGCATAGGAGCTCCTGTAGCCACTCTCTGCTGAGGACCTGTAGTGAACTCCTGAAGGGATCCACCTCTCCTACCACACACTAGGAGCTCCAGACTCCAAATCAAGCCTGTACAACTCCATGGCACTATGCAGGGGCTTCCAGGGCCTAATTAGCTACTGGCGATGCTTGTCGAATACCTCCAAAGAATTTGGTTTTGATTTGGCTACTAGAGGTGACATTCGTCCATCAACGAAGGTGCCCCTAGGGCGAGAATGCAGGTTGCTAATAATGCATGGTTAATGGGCCGCTTAAGTAAAGATCACAAGGCTTGAATGAGCTCTAAAGAGGAACAAATCCCTCAGCGTTAACATAACGCTTGCTGCATAGATTCATAGGTTTGTGACTAAGTGAATAATTATATATATATATATATATATATATATATATATATATATATATATATATATAGATATATATATATATATATATCTATATATATATATATATATATATATATATATATATATATATAGATATATATATGTATATATATGTATACATATCTATATATATGTATATATATATATATATATATCTATAGATATATATATGTATACATATATATATATATATATATATATATATATATATATATAGATATATATATGTATACATATACATACATACATACATACATACATACATACATATATATATATATATATATATATATATATATATATATATATATATATATATATCTATATATATATATATATATATATATATATATATATATATCTATATATATGTATACATAGACCATGCTAAGCAGACAATCCCTTATGTAATCACTTCGTATTAATATAAGGGACCTTTATGTCTAATGTTTCCAGGTTTTAATCCATATCCCTATGGATCCTTCCACTACCTGTAACATTTCATAATCTCTTTGCGTTATTTGCGTATATGTTGTTAACAACACAGTTAAGAATCTCATACGGGAGAAAATTATAGCTTAGGGATATAGAATAATCCTCATTATCATGTAAACCATTATAAATTCTATTGCACATTATATGTTATGAACAACACCAACAAACATGTGACAAAACACTTCATTCCAATCCATAAGCACACACTTGCTCAACCTCTTTTTCAGCATCATTTGTTTAAGATATGCAACACACACACACACATATTCATTATAACTATAGGTGTCATTTCCACAGAGAGGTGTAACCACATACTCATTAAATTAATATCACTATTACAGTCCAAAAATCTAGAGCAATTTCAAATTAGAAATGCATCATAAACTCATTAACATTTAAAGAAGTGCAAAAGGATACTTATCTTTAAATTTGCAGGGAAACCGACTTCGAGACAAGGACTCTCCAACCAACCATAGACAACTACAACCAATCTCATTTGTAGTTGTCACCCTTGAGCCAAATTCTAGAGATCGAGGGGGGGCTTGCTAAAAATAATGAAACACCAACTTCCAGCTAGAGCAGGGACTCCATAGGACCTCTTTCCATCCGCCTACTGTAGTACACATTGCACAAGGAATCTAGAGGTTCACCACCTCCACCCCCAAGGGTAATACCAGGGACTCACCTCCTTCCTAGGAAGTCAAAAATCCATTGCAAACCCAAAGTGTCCATGCAAAAACCTTCAGGCATGACCTTTGCAGATATTAACTCAAAGACTGATCTCTTCCCAAGCTGTCCAAGGCTCCAGGGATTGCTATCTCAACCCACAACCTCCATGGGACCAAGTTGTTAAAAGGATCCATATATTTATATCTCAACCCATGGCCAATAGGGAACCCAAGCCATTACAAAGCTCCATAGACTAGTATCCAAACCCACAACCTCCATGGAACTAGAAGACAAATCCCCTTCACTTCTCTTTCGTGAGTTCGTGCTCTTCTTCCTGTTGAATTTTTCTCGAATGGTTTCTCTTCTTGGATGAATGAATGAGAGAATGATATAATACCCCCTTTCCCATAGGGTTGATCTGTTGAGCTAGGTTGTCATTGATGTCAATATGGCAATATTCTGGATACTAGAGGATGACATGAAGCCAAGGGGATGCAGAGCAGATTCATGAAGAGACAGGAGCAAGCCCATTAGGATAGCCAAGCCATAAGCAAAGAGGAGTTACCTAAGGAGGCATATCAAAGCATATTACAGGATATCAGAGCAAGAGAGGCATTCATATATGCAAGGAGGTCTTCGAAAGACACTGCCAAGCCAGAGGAGCCACATTGGACTAAGAGGAGCTGCAGGAGGAACCATAAAGCAAGGAGGCATATCAGAGTCATCAGGAGCCATCGGAGGAGAAATGGATGCGTTTAACAGCAAACAGAGGATGTAGAGAGCCATCTGAACAAAAAGGAGCAGACAGAGTCACCAGAGGAGCAGATGGAGACGAAGAGGAGCTAACAGAGCACGAAGCACCACCATCGGAGCCATAGAGGAAGCAAACAGAGCTAGAGGAGCCCAAGTGGAGCACACAGAGTGCTGTAACACTATCCATGGCATAAACATGCATATGGCAGCAAAGACCTGTATATGCATTTAACGCAAACAGAGCTATCGGAGGCGGAAGATTTAGACTCATATGCAAATACACTGATGGAGTGAAAAAGGTAGAGTTTATATTGTATGAGCAGGCTACGTTATCGGGCTTGTAAAACCCATGTATGCATGCTTTAACAGCTGTTGAACACTGTTGAAAAAGTTGGAGAAAAGTTGCTGAAACACCAAATAGAGCTATCGGAGGCGGAAGATTTAGACTCATATGCAAATACATTGATGGAGTGAAAAAGGTAGAGTTTATATTGTATGAGCAGGCTACGTTATCGGGCTTGTAAAACCCATGTATGCATGCTTTAACAGCTGTTGAACACTGTTGAAAAAGTTGGAGAAAAGTTGCTGAAACACCAATTTCTCCGTTGCTGAAACACCGACACTTGTCAAAAATTTGCTGATACACCAGTTTCAGCGTTGCTGCAACACTAGTTTCAGCGTTGCTGTAACACCAGTTTCGGCGTTGCTGAAACACCAGTTTCGGCGTTGCTATAACACCAGTTTCGGCGTTGCTGAAACACCAGTTTCGGCGTTGCTGAAACACCTCCGTGACGAAATTATATTTCTACGTTGCTGAAACACCTCCGTGACGAAATTATATTTCGGCGTTGCTGAAACACCTTCGTGACGACATTATATTTTTGTGACAACACATCAATCGAAGGTAATCATGAGGAAGATAAAGCGAATGGAGGAGGGAAGCCGGAAGGTCAAGCGAGTGTTGAGGAAGCCGAAGCTCAAGCAAGCGAAGAGGAAGCCAAAGAGCCATTGAGTAAGCGGAAACGAATGGACAAAGGTATGAGAATTTATAAAACAGTAAAAATAGAGGGCTGTTGGTTTTGAGCGATTGTGGTTGTGGCAAAGAACCAGAATGTATGCTAGCAGACGCAGCAGAGGTGGTTAAGCTTTGTATGAAGTTGCTGGAGCTGCTATTGCTACTATTGTTGTTGCTGTTGCTGCTGCTGTTGCTCCAGCTATTATTGCTGTTATTGCTGCTGCTGCTGTTGTTGGTGCTGCTGCTGTTGCTGTTGCTACTGCTGTTGCTGCTGCTGTTGGTGCTGCTGTTGTTGCTGCTGTTGTTGGTACTGTTGCTGTTGCTGTTGCTGCTGCAGCTGCTATTGCTGTTGTTGTTGCTGTTGCTGTAGCTGTTGTTGCTGTAGCTGTTGCTGTTGTTGTTGTAGCTGTTGCTGTTGTAGCTGCTGCTGCTGTTGGTGCTGCTGTAGCTGCTGCTGCTGTTGGTGCTGTTGTTGTTGCTGTAGCTGCTGCTGTTGCTGGTGCTGGTGCTGGTGCTGTTGCTGCAGCTGCTGAAAGTTGCTGAAATACGCTATGAAGGCCGTTACAACTGCTGAAAGTTGCTGAAATACACTGGAGGAAATAGAGGCCGTATGAGGGTCCAACAGAACAGAAAAAGGGTGCAGCAAAACAGAAAGAGGGATGAAGGACCAACAGAACAGTAGGCAGTCAAAGGGGAGAAACAACCAGTAGAGAAATAGTCATGCTGAAGCATTCATTGTGACAATGAGAACATAAGCTTGAACAGAAAATTGTTCTTTATACAGAATTTAGTGCAGCTAACAGAAGAATGACTAAAGCTGTGTGAAGACATTATCAGAGAGAAAAATGGCTATTGGAGACTATGTGTGGGCAGTGTGCAAAGTTGTAAAGACTCATTCATAAGAAGACTGGTTGTCATTGATACTGTAGCTTGGAGAGTACAGTGAAGCTGTAAATAGATAGAACTCAGCAGAGAAGAGTTCTGAGTGCAGAAGGATTGGAGTCCTTGGGGTTGGTGCCTCAAAAGTGAGAAGGACTGAAGTCCTTGGGCTGGTGCCTCAGAAGTAAGTAGGATTGGAGTCCTTGCGGTTGAAGCCTCAGAAGAAGGAAGGATTGAAGTCCTTGAGAGTTTGTGCTCCTAAGTCCAAGATTGGTGTCTTGACAAAATAGAGTTGGTGCTCTGGAGGTTGGAGCCTCACCAAAGTCCAAGTTGGAGCTTGGCAACTCATTGCAACCATCTATATATTGTATCTATTTTACTGCACAGTTTATATTAATAAAAGCATTTATTCTTGCTGTTCATCTTGTGTTCTGAATATATATGTTTTAACTGGTAAAACAATAGTGGGAAAAAGAAATACTGATTCACCCCCCCTCTCAGTATTTCCAACAATTGGTATCAGAGCAGGTACCTTCATTCAAAGCTTAACAACTTGAAGGTCGACATTTAGAACACAAATGGCGAGGTCAAGGAAGAAAGTCTCCAATCCTCCTAAGGATGTGTCTCCCTCTACTACTAAAATAGAAGACAATCAATTTGATGAGGCTCCAAGGCTCAATGGGAACTTTAATATATGGGAAGCAAGAATGAGGAATTTCTTACAGACTCAAGGGATTGAAATCTGGAAATCAGTGATTGATGATAGCAAGATGGATAGAGAATCCAAGGAGTATAGTGCAAAAGCAGCAAAGGCAATCTTGAATGGGCTACCTGATTCTGTAAAGAACAATCTAGGAAAATGTTCATCAGCAAAGGGCATTTGGGACAAACTTCATGACCTTCACTCAAAGGGAGCACTGACCATGACCATCAATCAAGAAAGAGATCCTGAACCCATCATAGAAGCTGAACATGAGAATGATGACATCAAGGCTAAAACAAACTTAGAAGATGAAGAGAATGAAAAAGATTTTGTAGAAGAACTCCTCGCTAAACTTATGATTGCCATGGAAGAAATTAACAATTTGAAAGAGGAAAATGAGGAACTTAAGAAGAGAGCACTAGTTGGTAACCAAGATCAAACAAGAAAGAAAGTTGACCTCATCAAGCTTCAAGTACAAGAAAGGGATGAAGAGCTTGCCAAGCTTAAGAAGGAATATCATCAAAGCAAAAGAAAGCATCATGAAGAAGTCATATCCATGACAAATAAATTGGACAAGGCAAAGAAGCAGGAAGATATCTTGTCAAGCCAACTTGAACAAAGGCACAAGAGCTTGAACAAAATTGAAGAAGAGATTGGTCAGTACAAGGTAGAGGTCTCCTCCCTTAAGTCTCAATTACAAGAAGCCAGGAAACATGCACAAATAGCTGAGAAGAGAATGGAAAGAAGTCAAGCAAACAAGGAAGAAATCTTCAAAATGAAGTCAGATATCATCTCCCTTAAAATAGAAGCAGATGAAGCTACTCGTATCAAGGAAGAAACTGAGGAAAAACTTGCTAAGAAGAATAATGAGTATGAAAGATTGGAAGAAGAGGTTGTCTTCCTCAAAACAAAGGTTGAAGGGATGAACAAAATCTTGAAGAGCTCTCAAGCCTTGGATGACATGCTCAGCTATCACAGATGTCCATCTGATAAATCAGGTCTCGGATATGTAGGTGAATCCTCAAACAAGAATGAAAATGCTTTAAACAAAAGAGATGTGAAGAAGTCAGAAAGAAGTGGTGATGCTCCCAACTCCAGCAAAGGCAAGGAGAAAAATCAAGGCTGCAATAGGAAAAATCCTCTTCCAAGGAGAAAACCAGCTCCAAGAAGAAATGTAGATGATGACAAAGATGCAAGAAGAAATGGTTATCATCAAAGGATATCAAGGCAGAAAGGCTTCAGAAGTACATCAAGGAAATCCCCATCTCCCAGGTAGCAAAGTTCATTTTTTGGTTATTGTTATTCTTGTACAAAATTTGGTCACATGGCAAAGACTGTAAAGCATATCATAAAGATAAATGTTATGGTGCCCAACCACTCTATAGAGATAGATATTATAGTCCCCAACAATCTACAAGAAAGAATTTTGCAGGAAGAAATCATGAATTCTTATTCATGAACAATGTAGAATGCTTCAAGTGTCATAACATTGGTCATATGGCACATGATTGTAACTTACCATGGGCTCTTACACAAGCTAGAACCATGCAAAAGAAGAAAGTTACACAAGTATGGAGAAGGAAGGAAATACAATCTGAAAGTCCCTTGAGCTCTCCAGCCAACAGCATATGTCATTGGCCTAAATTTTGACAATCTAAGCATCTTATAAGAAGACTCTGCCAAAAGGAGATGATGCATACAGTTAGGGGGAGCCTGTGATTCTTGATCATTATTGTTGAAGCTATTAGTGAAAGGGTCCTGATGAAATCCTTGCTGAACTATATTAACAGTCATTCTTTGATAAAGATCATTTCTCAGGGGTACTCCATTGAAGAATATGATCCTGTAACCATTCTTTGGACTGTTGTTAAAGAAATAGGGCAAACAACCATGGTGCTGTTATCATAGAAGTTTATGTCTTAACTCAGGAATTAAATGTGAGAACAGATAAATTCTGGACACTGATAGAGGCAGTCTTCAAACAAACAGATATATCTGGAATGGAGTTTGAAGTAAGAGCAGCTAGCAGCATATAACAAACTGAAGCATTGCAAAAAGATGCAGATCTGCAATTGTATTTAAAAGACAGTCACATATTGGATATCTAAATCTGCTAAGAGGAAATAACTAGCTGAGATATGTACAAAAACACAAGGAAAGGATAGCAGTGAGTTAAGAAGAAGCACAGAGACACAAATAAATTCAGATCTAAAGAAAGACAGGATGAAAGACAATCTCAGGGGCATTTTCTCTTGATTCGGACTATGAAAGGACAACAATATTACCTGTGGAGACAGCAATATGGATTGAAGCATAAAAAGCTTGGACTTGGACACTTGGTGTATGGCCGTTTGCAATCTAAATGAAAGCATTAAAGTAGAGCATCCTTAAACATTGTTGAAGCCATGATAAAGCAGTTCTGAGACATGAAAAGGGAATAATGTGCAAATTGATAATAAAATATCAATCCTTCTATCTTGAGTAAAAAGGAGAAGAGCACTATGACAGGGGGAGTCACAGACCCATGAAGATCTACCATTCATGAAGAACAGAAGCAGTTTGATAGGGGGAGTCCCAGAGCACTCCTTTGCCATTGATGTCAAAGGGGGAGAGAAGAAGAATATTGCCATCAATAACAAAGGGGGAGATTGTTGAGCTAGGTTGTCATTGATGTCAATATGGCAATATTCTGGATACTAGAGGATGACATGAAGCCAAGGGGATGCAGAGCAGATTCATGAAGAGACAGGAGCAAGCCCATTAGGATAGCCAAGCCATAAGCAAAGAGGAGTTACCTAAGGAGGCATATCAAAGCATATTACAGGATATCAGAGCAAGAGAGGCATTCATATATGCAAGGAGGTCTTTGAAAGACACTGCCAAGCCAGAGGAGCCACATTGGACTAAGAGGAGCTGCAGGAGGAACCATAAAGCAAGGAGGCATATCAGAGTCATCAGGAGCCATCGGAGGAGAAATGGATGCGTTTAACAGCAAACAGAGGACATAGAGAGCCATCGGAACAAAAAGGAGTAGACAGAGTCACCAGAGGAGCAGATGGAGACGAAGAGGAGATAACAGAGCACGAAGCACCACCATCGGAGCCATAGAGGAAGCAAACAGAGCTAGAGGAGCCCAAGTGGAGCACACAGAGTGCTGTAACACTATCCACGGCATAAACATGCATATGGCAGCAAAGACTTGTATATGCATTTAACGCAAACAGAGCTATCGGAGGCGGAAGATTTAGACTCATATGCAAATACACTGATGGAGTGAAAAAGGTAGGGTTTATATTGTATGAGCAGGCTACGTTATCGGGCTTGTAAAACCCATGTATGCATGCTTTAACAGCTGTTGAAAAAGTTGGAGAAAAGTTGCTGAAACACCAAACAGAGCTATCGGAGGCGGAAGATTTAGACTCATATGCAAATACACTGATGGAGTGAAAAAGGTAGAGTTTATATTGTATGAGCAGGCTACGTTATCGGGCTTGTAAAACCCATGTATGCATGCTTTAACAGCTGTTGAACACTGTTGAAAAAGTTGGAGAAAAGTTGCTGAAACACCAATTTCTCCGTTGCTGAAACACCGACACTTGTCAAAAATTTGCTGATACACCAGTTTCAGCGTTGCTGCAACACCAGTTTCAGCGTTGCTATAACACCAGTTTCGGCGTTGCTGAAACACCAGTTTCAGCGTTGCTGTAACACCAGTTTCAGCGTTGCTGTAACACCAGTTTCGGCGTTACTGAAACACCAGTTTCGGCGTTGCTGAAACACCTCCATGACGAAATTATATTTCTACGTTGCTGAAACACCTCCGTGACGAAATTATATTTCGGCGTTGTTGAAACACCTTCGTGACGACATTATATTTTTGTGACAACACATCAATCGAAGGTAATCATGAGGAAGATAAAGCGAATGGAGGAGGGAAGCTGGAAGGTCAAGCGAGTGTTGAGGAAGCCGAAGCTCAAGCAAGCGAAGAGGAAGCCAAAGAGCCATTGAGTAAGCGGAAACGAATGGACAAAGGTATGAAAATTTATAAAACAGTAAAAACAGAGAGCTGTTGGTTTTGAGCGATTGTGGTTGTGGCAAAGAACCAGAATGTATGCTAGCAGACGCAGCAGAGGTGGTTAAGCTTTGTATGAAGTTGCTGGAGCTGCTATTGCTACTATTGTTGTTGCTGTTGCTGCTACTGTTGCTGCAGCTACTATTGCTGTTATTGCTGCTGCTGTTGCTGCTGCTGTTGTTGGTGCTGGTGCTGTTGCTGTTGCTGCTGCTGTTGTAGCTGCTGTTGGTATTGCTGCTGCTGTTGTTGCTGTAGCTGCTGTTGTTGTTGGTGCTGTTGCTGTTGCTGTTGCTGCTGCTGCTGTTGCTGCAGCTGCTATTGCTATTGTTGCTATTGCTGTTGTTGCTGCTGTAGCTGCTGTTGCTGTAGCTGTTGTTGCTGTAGTTGTTGCTGCTGTAGCTGCTGCTGCTGTTGGTGCTGCTGTTGTTGCTGTAGCTGCTGCTGTTGCTGGTGCTGGTGCTGGTGCTGTTGCTGCAGCTGCTGAAAGTTGCTGAAATACGCTATGAAGGCCGTTACAACTGCTGAAAGTTGCTGAAATACGCTGGAGGAAATAGAGGCCATATGAGGGTCCAACAGAACAGAAAAAGGGTGCAGCAAAACAGAAAGAGGGATGAAGGACCAACAGAACAGTAGGCAGTCAAAGGGGAGAAACAACCAGCAGAGAAATAGTCATGCTGAAGCATTCATTGTGACAATGAGAACATAAGCTTGAACAGAAAATTGTTCTTTATACAGAGTTTAGTGCAGCTAACAGAAGACTGACTAAAGCTGTGTGAAGACATTATCAGAGAGAAAAATGGCTATTGGAGACTATGTGTGGGCAGTGTGCAAAGTTGTAGAGACTCATTCATAAGAAGATTGGTTGTCATTGATACTGTAGCTTGGAGACTACAGTGAAGCTGTAAATAGATAGAACTCAGCAGAGAAGAGTTTTGAGTGCAGAAGGATTGGAGTCCTTGGGGTTGGTGCCTCAAAAGTGAGAAGGACTGAAGTCCTTGGGCTGGTGCCTCAGAAGTAAGTAGGATTGGAGTCCTTGGGGTTGAAGCCTCAGAAGAAGGAAGGATTGAAGTCCTTGAGAGTTTGTGCTCCTAAGTCCAAGATTGGTGTCTTGACAAAATAGAGTTGGTGCTCTGGAGGTTGGAGCCTCACCAAAGTCCAAGTTGGAGCTTGGCAACTCATTGCAACCATCTATATATTGTATCTATTTTACTGCATAGTTTATATTAATAAAAGCATTTATTCTTGCTGTTCATCTTGTGTTCTGAATATATATGCTTTAACTAGTAAAACAATAGTGGGAAAAAGAAATACTGATTCACCCCCCCTCTCAGTATTTCCAACAAGATCCCTTATTCCTCTGATGTTTATTTTCCTCATTGTGCAAGGATTTTCCATCACATTCCTTGTTTCTTGACCCAGTCTAGTCCTCCAAAATTTTGTCCTATCCTCTTTCCTTATTAAGTTTCTCAAGAACATGGGCCTATGCACTTTCTTTTGTAGCCCATTTTAATTTAGGAACCAGTCCTTTAAAATCACGCACCAAACATCCTTTAATGGCTGTCCCAGATAGTATAGAATTCTTGCACAAGGAAACATTCTTATCCAAAGCAAATCATCCCCTCAGCTCTGGAATCTATGTCCCATAGACTCAACCCATTTTAATGTATTTTTGCAAAACATTTACATTGCATTTTTTTTTCTATGAGGGAACCTGGGTTGGGGTTGTCACAAACTCATAATCCATATAAATCTTTTTTGTTTCATAACCTATCACATTTATGTGTAAATGAATGTTTACTACTTTTATGTTTAGAGGAATAAAAGGTCTATGTTGTGACCCACTCTCTTGAATGAATAAGATTTGAATGCATTTGGATATTGTACCTTGATTAAATTGCATGAAAAGTTATATGGTGTACATGGATATTATAAATGAATAAACTCTGATTGTGATAAGTTGGAATGCTTGCTAAATGTTAAACAATGGATAGTGAAGTCTATGTGCAAAGGTTTTATGAGTGATAATTTTTTGCTTGTTTTGAACATATTAAGATGAATGGTATGGCTCTTTGAACATCACCACATTTAGGTGAAATGACACACTGATATGTTGGCTCCTAGAAAGATCAAGACTCTTAAGTTGATGGTAATTTTATGTTGCATTAAGGAATACTCCTACGTGGAGTTGTAATCCTTTGCTGAGTGAATTTGGCTTAGAAAATACAATTTTCCATCTATATATTGAGTTGTGATGGCTACTTAGAACATTGCATGCACATAATTTAATGTTGGATTGTTGTGCTAAGGAGCTTAGTAGAAACAATGAATATTAATTTTATTGGCCAACATGCTTTGTCAATTTTCCCTTTAGGATTAATTGAAGTTTGTGATGGATAAACCAAATGACTTATGGGCTTACTGGATCTAATGCCCCTAACCCTATGGAATAGACTCATGAATGTGTGGAATCATAGCATGGTAGAGTTAATGCGCCTAACCTTCTGGATTAGATTCATGAATGTGTGGAGTCATAGTATGGTAGAGTTGTTACCTTATTATGGTAGATTTTTTAACCTTTTGTGGTAGATTTTTTACATTTTTTATTCATATATGATAGATATGAAGCCAAATGGAGCCTTGTGAGAGGATCATTGGGACAACAACAATAATGGGAATAATGGTTGTGGGATTTGACTGAAAATAAGTAAGTTTTGTGTATACATTGTTTAGGTGGATGGTTGAGGTTACTTTTGGGATTATGTATTGATCAATGTAATCTTATCTCTTCTTTCGAGAATGAAAGAGAGTTAAGGAAATATCATTGATTTTTATAAAGTCAAGAAAATCTAGTTTTACAGGACATTTGAAATAAAATATCAACATAATCACTTATAATGAATATAAATCTCTACTATATATTGATGAATTGATGACCTTGGGCCCTTAGTTTTCAGATGAGAAGCAAGCTTCATTGGGAGAGAGATGAATGTTGTTGTGAACGACTTAGTCAATTACTTGAGCACGCCCAGTAACATAAAAGAGAATGATTTTCTTAATTAATCCCATGTTGTTGTATTTCTATAGCATGTATTTTTCAACACTTTTGTGGTTATCCTTATGGAGATATTGATGTAAAAGAGGCTACCAACAATCATGTTGATCATGACATTTGAATGAGGAGTACAACACTCCTGGAATGCAGAAATCATGCCCAAGTTCACTTGTACCAACTTTTTCTTGGGCATTTAGTCGTTGATATCCTTTATTGACTCCTCACAAGGTTTACCCTCTCATCGATGTCGACACTTTAGCAAAGGATATAATCATCAACATCGACATTTGGGCTGAGAGAAGTCTCATTAGTGTCAATATTTTGGCAGAGAGTGTTCTTATGGGTATCGACATTTTGAGTTGAATTAGTCCCTACATTAGAGATCAGATCGATGGTTCTTGTCCCATTGATATAATTGGGCTGTAGTTATCCTTACTTCTCAATGCCATGGGTCAAAATATTGATCCTTTTAGTGAACCAAGTATTTTAATCTATGCTATTTTAAATAATGATCAATAAATTAAAAACAATAATAGAACTGAGGTCAATAATAATTTATACAAATTTCATTAATATTGATTGTAAATATAATAACATAAGAAGGTAACACACATTTTATGTGAAAACTCAACAATATACTGGGGAAAAACCATGAAGAAAGATTAACAACTTTTTTATTACTAGCTAAAATTACATAAAGTTCAAATTATAAGATCAACTCTCAATCACTTATGTTACAATGGATGAATTAAGCCTTATTTATAAAATAATTCTCTATTACATTTAAGGAGAATCCTTTGTTACATTCAAGGAGAAGTTTTTGTAACATTATAAAAAATATTATTTTATATATTTGGACTCACACATAACAATCTCACACTTGAGGTCAAATATAAGCTTATGTGAATATTATTGCTATTGATATAGTCCCAAAAATGTTTCATCTCTTATGTATGTCACCAACCAAGGTTCTACAAAGATCTTTTTTACCCCATTGGCAAGATTCTTTTTAACATGTCGGCTGAATTTTCTTCTGTGAGTATTTTCTCCAATTGTAGTAGCCCATCATCCAACACTTGGAAAATCCAATGATATCTAACATAAATGAACTTTTAACGTTAATGTACTTTCTCTTGTAGTGAAAGGCAAGGTTTTTGGTAAGATGGATTGCACTTTGGCTATCACAATTTAGTACATAATTTTCTTGTTGCAATGCTAGTTCTTCCAAGAACCTCCTCATCCAAATCATTTCCTTGCATCCTTCAGTAGTTGAAATATACTTAGCCTTTGTAGTAGAAAGAGCCACCACCTTTTGTAATCTCAATAACCATGAAACTACAACTCATGTGAAAGTACAAATGTAACATGTTGTGGATCTTATAGAATACATGTCACCTTCCATATCAATATATATAAATCCTTCCAATAAGGTATTAGTACCTCAAAAGAAAAAAATAAATAAATTGATCCATTAATGTATCTCAAAATCCATTTAACTACATTCCAATGTTCCTTCCTTGGATTTGCAAGAAACCTACTTACCATTCCCACTAAATGTGAAATTTCAAGGTGAGTGCATGCCATTATACATTAATATTTCTACAATTGAAGCATATGGAATCTTTGACATTTCATCTTCTTCTTTTTTTCGCTGAAGCAAGAGACGATCCTTCTATTTCAATAAAACAAAAATAATGTTACAAAATATACAAAAACCATCCGATTTCATGGACTCAGGAGAGACAAGGGGCAACCTGCCATAGACTTGACCCCCCCTACAATAGTCATTAACAAACTCTTAAATTACCCAAAAAGTTGGACTAAAGGTTTCTCCCACCACGAGGCATACTCGGTGCCTTCCACCCCCTAGCCCAAACAAACAACAATAGTCACCACCAACCTTACTTCGCGCACGAACCAACGGTAGAGGAAAAAGGCACCCCAATAAGACTTGTGGAGAAAAAGACTTGGTCCCACCAAAATAGCATGGCCAAAATTGACCGTAGATCTCGATGGCTATATCCAACGGCCCGGAGCCATATCGCTTTGCTTAGAAGACTGGTCGTTAGTGTGTGATGGGGGGCAGTATTCCTGACCACCCCCTTGCCATGTGTAGGAAGCCTAATGGGATCACTTCCAAAAATCCAATACCACTTACCACTCGAGAGCCCTACGATCACCTAGAAACTGCTTTGTACATAGTTTTCCGGTTCAATAATGGATTGAAGGGAGATTTCTACTGCCAGAAAACCCACCAATCTAGGCCGAAAAACATTACGATTAATCCCAACCATCGAATCACTATGCGACGGCTGAGGATCAAATCACACCGCCTAATAACACTGAGAATTAGCGCTTCCCGCCAACTAGACCAGTAACCTGCATGTTCAATCCCTGCCGTTGAAACACTTCACAAGATCCGACGACTGAGGATCATTTCGCACCGCATAATTTTACTGAACATTAGTGTGCGATGAGGGAATTATTTTAGCCAACCCCACCGCCATGTGTAGCCCTCTGTATGGAATCACTCCAAATTCATCAAAACCATTTTCTGCTTGTGAGGGCCGTGATCACCAGAAAACCTCTCCCGGATGGAAAAACCCCTGCTTTTGTGGTTGCCTAGAGTTCCCAGGATCCTTCTTATCTTTTCCTTCTCTCTGCCTAAAACTAGTAAGGCCGAAACTCCTGTCAAATGGTCTTTTTTAGATGAACCAGGGTCGCCCGACTGAGTGTCCATTGGAATCTCAAAAACAAAGCTGACTCGTTTTACTATGGTCGAAAAGGAACTGCAACCCCTTGAAGACTTGAAAGTAGAAAAAATAAGAAACATAGAACACCTGAATCAACTGGATTCCATCTCCATGGCCCTACTCCGAAACACAATCCTATCTTCATCTGCCTGGTCAGAACATTTTGCTTTTAACCTACTCTGAGGCATATCTTGCCAGCTGAATGCAACCATGTTCTATGTGCTGATCACCCCTTGATTGGCCAGAAGATCAGCTAATTTGTTTGCTGATCTTCTTACATGTTTAAAACTGACAGTCCAAAAGCTCTGTAGATGATGCTGAATCCATTGAAAGCCCTGGATCAGATGCTAGTTCCTTGAGACTTTTTTCGACTTTGTGCCCCAACTGATCCTCTTGATTGATTCAATGATTAGCTCCGAATCAGCTTCAACAATCATATTTTTCCGGTTATCCTGTTTCAAGAAATCTAAGCAATGCTCCATAGCCATTTATTCCACCATGTTATTAGTGGTTCTTCCTAAATGATAGTAGAAGATGAAAAGTACTCCACCATTCTCATCCCTTAACACACCTCCATGACCCGCAGAGCCCAGATTTCCCTTTGAAGCCCCATCAATGTTGAATTTCAAAAAGCCCTTTGGGGGGGGGGATGCCAGAAATCTTGCTTAGAATCTAGGGAAATAATTCTTCTATCCCATCCCTGAGGTATAAGGCCCTGCAGACCCAGATCACCGAGAGTTTTCAAATCCTCAGCCGAAGGAGGGTTCTTGGAGAGATTTCACACAATAGTGCTAACCGTTTCCTTGATTTGTTTTAAGATCTATTCAAAAAGGCTTTGGGATGGCCTCTTTTCACTCTTGAAGATTTTGTTGTTCTTTTCTTTCCATATATTCCAAAAAATGAAACCTGGCATGATGGCCCATGCTGAGCTAAGAATCTCATTGTCTGAAAAGGTTCTTCTCCATCTATTTAGGGTATTGATGATGCTCCCTTTGTCCCTGTCAGTCTGTTGGAAAATGTTGGCAAAAGAATCCCATAAACTGGATGTGAAGATGCAATTGTTGAGGAGGTGCTCCATAGTTTCCTCTTGGGCTTCACAGAGCTGACATCTGGAAGGCCCCAGGACACCCCTCTTCCTAATATTATCCCAGGTCAGGATTTTCTTGTGCAGAACCAACCACATGAAGAGTTTAATCTTCATCCATCCTTGATGTCTCCATAGGTCTTGCCAAGTCTTATCTGGAGCATGTGAGTTAAGGTCAAGGAGAATGAGTTTTGCTTCTTTGAGATTAAAGGTACCCTCACTTTTGTTGCCCCATCTTAGCTGATCTTGCTCCCTTGATTTCAAAATCTTCCTTTGTTCTAACATATTTTTTAGAGTCTCTGCTTTAGCCTTCAGGGGGCTTTCATCCCTGAACTCAAAGTTCCTCCAAGTTCTCCATTTTTCAATACTATTGGTTTGGACCCAAAAATATTTTACTTTAGATAACCCCTTAGAATTTGTATCTTCCTTGAGATCCCTTAAGTCTTCCTTTAACAAAATAGGTTCTTGTTGCCATATATCCTCCCAGAAGGTTTCCTTCTTTGATTTCCCAGAAGTTGTTTCCTTGGACTATGCCCCTATTGTCCCATGCATTATTCCAGATGTGAGAGCCCTTATTATATCCTGACATTCTTATTAGATCATTGTTTTGCCACATGTGTGCATATTTTTCTTTCCATATCTTTGCCCATTGTGCCTCAGGATCTTTAACCCATTGCCACCATAATTTAGCTCCTAAAGCCTTACTTAGAATCTCAGGATCATCTAGACCGAGTCCTCCATAGTTTTTGGGTTTGTAGATTTTTTCCCATGCTACCAAGGCCCATTTCTTTTTTTCTTCCCCCTTGCCCCAAAGAAAGTCTCTTTGCACTTTTCCAAATTGCTGCAGAACACCTTTGGGAGCTGGGAGAGCTGATAGCATGAAGACTGGGATTGATTGAAGGACAGCCTTGGTTAGCACCAACCTACCAGCCAAATTTAAAGATCTGAAAGTCCATTTCCTAATCTTATCTTGCAGTTTGCTAATCACTGGCTCCCAGATACTCTTGTGTAAAGGCTTGGCTGTTAGAGGGACTCCCAAATATTTTGAAGGGAGGATCTCCCTCTGAAAGCCCAAAATTCTTGAAATATTTCTTTGAATAGCAATGTGAGTATTAAAGAAAAAAATCTTAGATTTGGAGAGATTAACTTCCATACCTGAAGCCATGGCGAAGTCTCTCAGGATTTGCTTATAAGCTAGAGCTTCTTTGACCGTGGGGATGCCTTGTAGCATGGTATCATCCACAAATTGTTGATGTGTTAAGGCTTGACCATCTTCAGTAAGTTGGAGACCTTTGACTTTACCAACTTCTTTAGCATGCCTGATAGATCTGCCCAACCCTTCCATCATGAGAATGAAGAGAAAGGGAGAGAGTGGATCTCCCTGCTTGAGGCCTCTTGAAGGAATAAAAGTCTTCGAAGGAGAACCATTAACAAGAATTGAAAAACTAGGAGAAGTTACTAGGGCCATTACCCATCTGATCCAATTGTGATCAAACCCAAAAGCCATGAGAACTTTTCTGATATAGTTCCAATTCAGCTTATCATAAGCTTTGGCTATATCCAACTGCATGATCATTCCAGCTTTCCTCTTGCTTGTTAGTGAGTGCACCACCTCATGAGCTTGAATAATGTTGTCGAGGATTTGCCTACCTTCCACATATCCAGATTGTTCCCCCGACACCAGGGTGGGGAGAAGAGGTTTGAGTCTATTGGCCACAACCTTGGATATTATCTTGTAGACCACATTGCACAGGGAAATGGGTCTGAACCTATCAGGAGTTAGAGCTGAATCTTGTTTAGGGATCAGGGCAATAAAGGTGGTATTAAGCGCCTTCAGAATGGTTTTGTCCCTCCTAGAGTCTTCCACTACATTCAAAACATCCTATTTTACAATATTCCAGCAAGCTTTGAAGAAATCAACATTGAAACCATCCAAACTTGGAGCCTTACGATTTTGCATTTCTTTTAGGACCTCACTGATCTCCTCTTCTGAAACTGGTCTATTAAGGTTGAAATTGTCCTCATCGGAAACCAGCTTAGGTATGTGTCTTGAAATAACCCTGATAGATTGTTCCCTATCTGAACAGGATTCTTGAGCAATACCACGAAAGTGCTGAACCAGCACTGCTGCTATTTCTTCATGAGAATGAAGAATATTACCTCCTTCATCCTTGATAGAAGAAATCTTGTTGTGAGCTCTGTTCGCCACAGTGGATCTGTGGAAAAATCTGGTATTGCGTTCTCCTTCTTTTAGCCATTGTACTCTGGATTTTTGCCTCCAAAAAATCTCCTCTTGTTTGCAGAAGTTCTCCCATTCTTGTTGATACTTGGTTGCCTGCTCATTTCTATCCTTATCGAAACCCTCCCTGATGAGGGTTTGGTTGAGTTCCTGCATTTTTCTCTCAACAGATTTTTTTTCCTTCAAAAATGTTACCAAACTCCTTCTTGTTCCATTCCTTGAGCCTGAGTTTGATATGTTTTAGTCTTTTTTGTAGTAGGAACATGCTTGTGCCCTGAATGTTTAATTCTTCAGCCCACCAGATGGCTATGTTGTTGGCGAAATCTGGGTGGGAAAGCCAGATGTTTTCAAATCTGAAAGGTCTATTCCTGGGAGTACCAATACCTTGCATTTCCAGTTGCACGGGCTAGTGATCAGAGCCTCCAAAGGGGAGAACTCTTCCAGCTATGTCCTTGTCCTTGAGCATAAGATCCTCTGAGATAATGAATCTATCTAATTTGGAAGCCACCTGAGACTCTCCTCCTCTTTTATTGTTCCAAGTAAAAGTTCCATTACTCATAACAATATCCACTAACTTCATATTATCTATGAAAGATTGGAAAGCACAAGAATATTTATTAAGAGTTCTGGTACCCCCTTTTTTCTTCAACAAAGATTTGATCATATTGAAATCACCCCCCAAGATCCAAGGGATACTTGCATGTCTTTCCCTGAGATCCTGCAGGGAGTCTAAAAGCTTGAGTTTGCCATCCATTCTTTGGGGGCCATACACATTCGTAACTAGGTAGACTTCCTTATCTCCCATTGGTTGTATGACCACTGATAGATAATCCCTGGCTGCCTCTACATCTACAATGTCAATTTTTTGGGGGTTCCAAAGCGTGAGAATGCCACCTGCTGAATTCTCTGCTTTGACTTCTAGAAACTCAAATTTATTGAGCCATTTACTGTGAATCTCTTTTATTTTCTGAATGGAACATTTAGTCTCCTGGATGAAGATTACATCCGGTGCTGCTTGTTTCATTCTATTACTAAGTAACCTTTGTTTTCTTTTATTGCCTAGGCCTCTAATATTCCAAGAAGTGAACTTCATTATTAAAGATTTGTAAAGGAGTAACTGGATAGGTCTTTCATCTTACCTGAGTCTATCATTAGCTTTCCACATTCCATCAAAATCTCGTTCTGCTTTTTCCTGCCTCTTTTCTTTCCTGGGTATCTGGGTGCCAAGCCCGGTGTGGTTTTCATAGCTTTCACACCTTTGCTGCTCTGCCTTTCATGATTCCCTTGCTTTTCCAGCCCTGTGGTCTGAGTTTTCCATAGGAACAGCTGTTGAACTCTATTGAACTCCTTTGGATGTAATGAATCCACTCCCTCCCTAGTTCCTTGCTTTAGGAATCCTTCTAGATCTAGATTTTCTTTCTCAAGAATCTCTTGTAGTTCGTGGTCTTCCATTTCCATCTCACTCGGGTCATTTCCAGATCCATCTCCAATTCTGTGTCACTTGTCATTTCTTCTTTCTATTTGTTAATGTTTTGTGTTTGCTCCTCCTCTTCTTTGTTCTCCTCGTTCACTGGAGTGTCTCCCTTGGCCTGATCTACTTTCGTTATCCCTTCTTCCTCTTCTAGTGCTTGGAATCTATTTTGACTGGCTTGTTTCCTTTCATTTTGATGTGTCTTCGATCCCCTCTTGCTCCCTTTTCCTTTCTGGACCACTTTGTGAAAGCCTTCATTGTCTTTCATGGTATTGGTTTTACTAGTATTTTCAGTTTTACTGAGAGGGCAATCTCTAAATAGATGCCCATGCTCATGAAATTTATAACATCTGAATGGGATGTGCTCGTAATCCACTGTTTGTACCCATTCTTCATCAAACACTTTCAATATTACCTCATCCGATAGAGCTCCAGAAAGATCCATCTCCACACATATTCTTGCAAAGGATGTGTATTTTCCCCTTCTAGTGGCTTCAGAAGCTTTGACAAAACGTCCTAACTTATTTCCTATGGCAGATAGGGATTCCAGTTGCCAGTAATCTAGAGGTAGAGAGTAGAGTCTTACCCAAACCGGGACCGAGGTAAAAGTTTCATGTTCTGGGAAAAAATTCATGATCCAAGGTCTCATGTATAGGCCTGCTGCTGCATAAAAGTAGGGCCCTCCTTTGAACACTCTATCCTTATCTTCAATGTTTGCAAAGACTACAGTAAAGAATCCCTTTGACCTAAGATGTAGTTCTATGCTTCCTTTTGGTTTCCAGTGGTATTTAATCCATGTCTGTAATGCTTTTTCAGTGGGCCATAAACCCATGAACTTACAAATGATTGCATAAGTCTGCATGTGGTCCCTATGCGCCTGCAAAGCAGGGTCATTCAAAACAACTCTAGGAGTGATAGTAGTCTTGGGTTTGCATGGTCCCCTTCGTGTTTTGTCTTTTGTGCCCTGTTCCTTGTCCTCTTCCTTGCTTTCTTTAGTGTTGTTATTCTCCTTAGATTTAGAGCCCTCCTGCTCCTTTTCACTGTTTCTTTGCCTTTCAACTGAAGGATCTCTATCCTCTTCTAATGGTTTTTTTCCTCTATTGGCCACTGCCTGCTTGTAGGAGGGAGTGGAGCTCCCTCCTTTGCGGCCTTCCATGGAGAACAAACTTTGCTAAACTGTAACCCTAGCTCCAAAATCGCCCTCCTGCATGCTCCTCCTCTTGCAAATTCGTAGATCAAAAGTATTTTTCAATATTAACTTGTACAAATAATAAAATCAACACTTCTAAAATGCAAACCAACTCTCATGAGTTATATCGACATTTCATCTTCTTCATAATGCTAGAGGGAAACTTATTTTTCATTAATTTGATATGAAATAAAATGGTGTGCTTACATGTTTTTCTTTAGCCATATTAAACTTTTCGAGTACGTTTCCAAGGTATTTCTTCTATGATATTGATAGTTCCTTTCTTTATCTATGACATATAATTTTCATCCCCAAAATTTGTCTTGTTGATCCTAAATTATTCATTACAAACACATGGTTTAGCTCTTATTTCAATCTAATATTCACTACTACATATAGGACTAAGTCTTTTACGACATAGTCTAACGGTATGGCCCATACTGTCACAAATTACAAGAAAAATGTCATTTTTTTCAAAAACAATTGTGTAAAGTACCCGTTTTCATTCGTCTTTTAACGACCGATGAATAGGACATTGCTATTATGATGATATATCTATATGGCATATGTCTTTTGATGCAAGCAATGTGATTTTTATGTGACCATTTGTTTAACTAGTCATCTTTGATTTTGACTAGTTAATGAACATTGGAATTCCAACAATCAATAAATATATAAATATCTCGCATGTAAGATATGTTGCGACATCTTTGCTATAGGTTCAATAATTTTGAAAGGTTATAAGGTATTTTTCGCGAGTGAAAAAACATATTTTGTTTTATATATTAATGGCGTAGGGAAAACAAATTTTGTTTTGTAAAACTAATATTAATGGTTAATACCATTAATATCAGATTACATAACATATATTACAAATTACCTATTAATATCCTACAATATATATTAATAGGGAATAGGGAAAATAGATTTTGGTTTATATATGTCAATTTCATTATAGAAATATATTATTAGATCTAGTTACAGGGTAACTCAGTTTTATAACATAATCATCACATAATTTTTTGGTGGCTGGGAAGAATCTCAGAAAACATTAGATGGGGAACATCTAGTCTATGAGGGGCTAATGATGGGAAATGTTATTTCCCTTGCACTTTTTGTGGGTGCACATGTCTGTGAATAATTTCATATGTTACACCTGATAGATATTGTAGGAAGAACGAGAACATCAAAGGGGGGAATAAATATCATCTGGTGGTAAGCTATTTATAAATAATTTTATATATTTTCTTTATATTAATCGTATTTGTAAAATTATTTATTATTATAATATTTGTTTTGTAGACTAGTTTCACATGATTTTTTGTAATTATTATAAAGTCAAGGTGGCCTCCTAGGTACTGTGATCTGAATGCGTCAAGTAGTAGTACTAGAAATGATAATTTACAAGTTGAGGAACATGGAAACATATTTGAAGATCCAGCTAATGATCCTAAGGAAGAAGATGCCAATAATAACATACTTCAAGATGATGGGACAAATGAATTGATCCAAGACTTGTTCGGCGATGAGAACGATGATGTTTTTTGTGACGAACCTTTGCTAGATAAGGAAGGGACACCACTTTATGAAGGCTTAAGAGCAAAGATTCTCTTTGCTAGATTATTGTTGGTGAACTTATAGGTTTTGAATGGTTTGTCAAACAATTATATGACATATATCATAAGGTATAATGTAATATGTTTCATCACATGAAAGGTTTATTTTTTTCCTTTTCTTTAGTGTTAATTAATGTGTAAAATAAGAATGCCATATTTATGATTAATGTTCTTTACACTAACTAGTGTTTTTTTTATGTTGTACTAGATTGTTAGGTGAAATTTTGTTACGATCATCAAATAAGTTACCTCATACATATTAATATTTATATGCCATTATGAAAGAAATTAAAATGGAGTATGAAGGTATAGATGCATGTCCTAATAATCATATTACATATTATGGACAACATGCATTGAAAAAAAATGCTTGCAATGTCAAATAAATGTATATCAAAGGAATCAACTAGCAAAAAGTGTGCCTCAAAAGGTTCTTTGTTAGATTCCCATAATTCCACATTTGTAGACATTGTTCAAGTGTGAAAGCATAGCATAATTTATGGATTACCATGCATGGAAGAGAAGTAGAGATGGATTTCTTTGAATTCCTATAGATGGTTATGCATTGAGAGAAATTGATGAAAAATGGCCACATTTTAAAGATGAACCTTGTAATGTTAGGATTTCATTTGAAGTTGACAACATTAATACATTTGGAGAGCTCAGGTCTATTTACTTAGTGTGGCCAACTTGTTTTTATCAACAATAACCTTCCTCCTTGGATGTCAATAAAAAGGGATCCATTATGTTGACAATGATTGTTCCATGTATTTGTTTACATTAATTTTTGAAATATTGTAACATTTTCATTTGTCTTGTTTGTTGCATAATATGTTATATTTATTTGTTTATTTACTTATATGTACATATCATAGTAGTAATTATGTGTAATTTCAAACAATTAGGTAAGTACCAAGTTAAATATATGAATGTATATATTGAGTATCTTATCGATGAGTTAATGAGGTTATGGGTTGACATAACCTTGTATGACATCTGTAAACCAATAGGGCGAAGACACTTTCAATTCCATGGAGTACTTGTATGGAAAATTCATGATGCACCAGGACTAAAACATTTTTTTGGTATGTAACGTTCCATTGAATTTTAATAGTATATAATTATTTCAATTAGATCATATTGTGCATGTTTTTAAATAATCCATTTGTTTATAATTGACATTAATCCATCTCTCACAGGCCTTCAAACAAAGGGTAAATTTTCATGTCCAGTTTGTGGTCCTAAGATGAAATCTCATCGTTCAACAAGTTTAGGAAAGGAGGTGTCTGATGAGTATAGGCACTTACTCTCTAAGAACCATAGGTATTGTGCTACTAAAAAAAATATTTTGAATGGGAAAGAAGAGACTAGATTAAAACCACGAATAATGACACCTCACCTATGGAAGTTGGAATATAATAGAAATTGTCGTGAATGACATGATGGGATTCCATGAGCAATGAAAAGTTATCCCACACAATTCATGAGGTTTCCATACTATGAACACTTAAAAATAACTCATTTGTATGACAATGCATATCAGGAAGAATGTGACAGAAACTTTATGGAAGATCATAGATGACAGGAGGGATAAAGAAAAAATCCTCAAAATTTGTAATGACATTGTGTAATCCAGTCAAGCAATGAAAAGTGGGATATGATCAAATAGCGATGGACACTGAAACAAACTTCCATGGTCATTAACGGAGAAGTAAAGCGATGATCTAAAAAATGTCACTTGAAGAGCTAATTTTCCCACACGCTTTTCTTCAAACATAAATAATATATCAACAAAGAAGGGTGAATTTGTTGGGGTAAAAACACATGATTGGCATACCTTCATTATGGTAATTAGTTTGGTATATATATTTCTATATTGGCATATATACATCTTTATGGTTCTTTTCATCTACTTTTGATTAAAAAATAACAATTCATTCTTATTATTATAGTATGTTCTACCTCTATCTCTTCTACAACACTTCAACAACAATGTCAAAGAAGTTATATATGATCTTGGAAAATACATGAGGTAAGTAGTGCTTTATATGCCAAGTGTTTTTTCAATTAGTTTTTCAACTTAATGACACGTGTTTTACTTATAATGTAATATATTATATTTTGTTGAAACATGTTATTTTATTGCATCATCTGTAAATGGTTGTCATTGAAAAAAATACATAAAGACGATATGAAACATTAGAAGAGAGAAATTCCTTGGCTAATGTGTGAAATGTAAAAGTATCTACCTTTGGAGTTTTTCAATGCAAAAGAACACTATCTCATACACGAAGTTGAGGAGATTGAATTGTGTGGACTTGTACACATAAGGTCAATGTGGACGGCAGAGAGGCACTAGAAATAATTGAAGGCTTTGATTAGATAAAGAGCATGTCCTAAGGGTTCTATATTGGAGGGATATATGACATATCAATCCATGGTGTATATTAGTTTGTATATTCCTATATTACCGACAAATGTGTGTGGATCACATTTGGGATGTGAAGTCCATTAAATTTTTTGAAGGGGAGCACTTGTTGGGGAAAGGTAGAATAAATAAAATATTTAATGCGGATATATATATCTATATATGTCTATATATATATATATATATATATATATATATATATATATATATATATATATATATATATATATATATATATATATATATATATATATATATATATATAAATTTTCATTTTTATGTATATCATACTTATTTATTTTTTATTCTTTCATCAATTATTAATATTGACCATGGTAACTAATATTTATTGGTGAATTATGATTTTCCTAATACAATTGTTTGAGAGTGGAATGCACTACATTTATACATTACAAACAATCTTGATTGGATGAAGCCATGGATTGAAAGATGTGAACAATGTTATGGTACGTTATCATGGGGAGGGGTGTCTGCATTGGTTAGAGAAGCTCATCATGCTCGATATGCCAATCTTACATAGAGGGAAATTTATTTAGCAAATAGTTTGAAAGATAAATATGTAAACATGCATTTTCACCCTGCAATATTATATTAAGTTGTTTTATAAATATATTATTAATGTGAATACATGTGTTTTTTTTTCATATACTTTCCAAGTAATATTAATATGTTTATTAATTGGCAATTCCTTTTTTATGTGTTTGGCATATTGTAATTGAAACACCACAAGGCTATGTAGTACAATGGCCGTAACTTTTGCATCAAAAATTTGTATGAAAAGAGGAAAATTTCTAATTATGGGATAACTATAGTCTTCCAAGTCACTAATGTTTCCTCTAAAAGTGAGACACGTCCACAAGCATATGAAAATAAATACTATGGATATTTGGATGACATACTTGAGTGTGACAGTTGGCTTGATGGGGCCTAACCTAGGTTCGGAGTTAATTAGCCAAACAAATCCCCACTGGCCCTTTTGGCAATAGCCCGCAGAGCACGGACTGAGGTCTCACCCGAAGCAGTATGGGGGGATGCTGGAACCAAGTTTTCGCACCCTTGAGATGTCTGAGGGGTCAGTTTAGTCCAACTGTGAATACCTTCACGTAGGTTACTTCGCACACTTTCCTGGCCTGCGAGGCCTTCGCGCTCTATTATATTCACCTTCGTGCAGCCCTAATCAGGGGCTGAGGTGATTTCGCACTGCTAAGGCAATGATCTGTGCTCTTTTCCTAAGTTACACTGCGGATCTTACTTATCTTCTTATAACTGTTAATTAACTTCGCAGAAACAAATACTTATCTTATATTCGCTTATTCAACATATTCATATAAGTTCGCGCAGCATATAAACAGTAAACTTGTAATTCATACCCAATATACTTCAATGCATAAAACAGGAAAAAGACACATAGAATGATAAGAAACTTCTCTTTATTAATTTCTCCACGGTTACAGACTCGACTCACCCTGCGCACTTAGCTATAGGGGTCCGTGCACTCAGTTGCGGACTACTAGGCCTCTATGCACTTAGCTGCAGAGCCTTCTCCTATTCTACGACCCAAAACACGACTTTACACTTCCACTAAGACTCAACTCATCATCATTAGATTTTACTTGGATCTATATCTCTTTACACTTAGAGCCTTGCTCTATTTATACAATCCCATGGTCCGCAGACCATGGGTAGAACTCTCAAGCCGACATTACATTACAAAAGGTAAGGGTGGACAACCCTGTGACTCAATTACAACATCGCACTCCGCACCCATACTTCACGGAGTCTTTACATCATACATAGTCAAAAATTGGGCTTTAAGCCCCAAAACTTGCCTTGGGGGATCCCGTGCCCAACAAGCCCCCAAAAGGCCACATAAACATCATGACTCATCCTTGAGTCACTCTGTCGGTGCGGAGATCTTCGTGCGGAGACCTCCCAACTCTGCTCGAACTGCTGCAAGGTCAACAACGCACTGAGCGGCTGCCTGTTGTATCTCCTGGATGCGTTGTTCAGAGACTGCGGTGTCAGAACTACTTCCCTGTATCTGCTCCTGCATCCCCTGCATCTACACGAACTTACCTTCAATTGTTGCTGTGATTACGAAGGCCGCACCGCGTCTACCTACTCCTTAAGTGCCTTGGCTTGTTGCATCTGTGCAAGCCTCTATGTAAGGGACATTATCTACACGGTCCCTTTTATGTCGTCATATTGTTGCTGCAGCTCACGCACCTCTGCCTCCAAGCACTGAATGTTCAGGTCCTCTTGTAGAGCAGTGAGAACCTCGAACGATTCTTCAAACATTTTGGTGCAGTCCCTCACTGCACTGTTGATCTCTTCTATGCCCATGGTGATGGCACTGGTGCGTTGTTCCCTCACCTCTAGAGGAGTTGAAGGCTGCACCTTCAACCACAGCTCTGCTATCTGAAGGTTTAGCTCTAGCTGAACCTTGGCCATCTCTTCTCACACCTCGCGCACCCCTACTGCTAACCTCTGAATGCACGCCTCTGCCTACACCTCTACTGGGATGGCCAACTCAGGGACCTTCTGGTAGGATTCTTCAAGTACCTGCACTATCTACCTATTCTGGGACACGACCTCATCGTGCTGCAATTTCATCTGCTCCATGTTGATTCTTTGTTCACTCAATACCTGCAGTGCACGGCCCTCCCTGGCCCGCAGTTCTTCACTCACTCCATCCTACAGGACATAGAGTGTCTCCCAAGGGAGTGCAGCCATGTTGATCCCTACTCCCTTTAGTGCACTAAAGGTAGGCCTGTCGGCCTTGTTTTCTGTAACCAGTGCCCCCTATGGCAGCACTTTTGTGTTGGTCATGTGGGTGCACAGCATTTCTTCAGTCGTGGTCGTTCCTACTACGAGGCTGGTTGAGAGAGCACCATCTTGAGGAGTGCACACCTGCAACTCCTGAATCTGTGCCTGGAGGGCCCCTAACACAATCTAATTTTCCTCCACCAACTGCTAAAGGGCCTCTATGGTGACGTCACACACCATCTCTCCTATATCGTGCAGATCTCCCTTTGTGAGGGTGATTGGGTCAAAAGAATTAGATACTTTTGACTTCTTTTGCGGCCCCACCTGCTCTCTCGGGCACTGGCACTTTAACTGTGTTGACATTGTTTGTAGGTCTGCGCCACCCTCCTCTGTCTCTGTCTCCATTTCTTGTTCTTGCTCAGGCGAAAGTGACTTTCGGTCCTCACGTTCCTTCTCAGTTTCCTTCTGGGCTTCTGCTGCGGCCTTCGCAGCGTCTTGCGCCTTTGCTGCTACGACCTCTTTTCGTCTCTTGTCTGCCAACTGCACTACCCGTAGTTTTGCCTCCTCCTTCTTTCTCTATGCAGTAGACTTGCCTGCCTCCACTGCGGAGATGGCTGGAGTGCACCACTCCAGTCGCCACACCTCAAGGATGTCGAAGATAATGTCATCCGTGGCCATGTATGGTAGTTCATTCAACTTCTTTGTGGGGTCCTTGTGCGCCCTGATGTAGATGTGATGGAATTCCACCTTAAACCCAGAATATTTTACTCTCTCGGATCCTAAACATGTCTTTAGTGGCCCACAACGAAGCATACTTTGCAGCCTCTGAGAGATCCCTCGCAATTGTGGGGAACTGGCTGTCCTCAGGCAATTCCCTAGCCACCAGCACTATGGACAGCAGAAGCCATGCATAGTGGAAGGTTTTCCCCTATTCCTATGCCTTGCGACAATTCTCTAGGAACTCCTAGCACAAGTATGCGAACCAGTTAAACTGGACCTCCTCTGCACATTGCTTGGCAAGTGCAACCACCAGCGCGGGCACCTCATTTGCTCGACGCTTCTGCATGACCTTACCCTCTAGTATCTGAGTCACGACTCTGACTACCTTGTCATTGATACTGGAGATCGCGTAGCCCCTCTTTTTCTTCTCCAACTTATATTTCTTTTTCATGGCCTCTGCGATGGCCAAATCACTGCTTTTGCCCTCCGAAATGTCTGCTGGGTCTTCCCCTTTACAAGGGAGTCGGGTAATTCAATGGATCAGGTGGTATGTGATGGGGACGGGCTCCTCCAGTCACAAACACCCATCATGCACCAGGCATAGTAGCTTCCTGATGATGAAGATAGTCACTGGGGTGCGATGATAATGCAACACCTAGACCAGGTTCAACAACCCTGCCTTTTCGACACTGTGCAACCACTTGCGCGGCTCCAACTCTACGACTCCTACCGTAGTGTTTTTCTTCGGTTTCATGAGTTGCGTAGTCACCAAGTGAGGGAATTTCTCATGGTTGGTGAGATCCCAATATTTGAACTTCAAACTCGGCACCTGTCCCAGGTGCGCTCCTTCGAAAATGATATTGTCGGGTAGCAGCGGAGTCTGTAGAGAGATTTTACTCTCATCAATATCCTTGGGCACCTTCACCTTCCCCTTCCACAGAGGAACATACGCGGGCAACTTGGTTAGAGGGTCCGCGCCCTCAGTTTCTTTCTCCATGTCTTTATCCTCATCTTCTTCTATCAGGATGTCCTCCAGGTCTTCCTCCTCATTAGTTTCCAAATTAACCGCTTTCCGCTTTTCTTCCATTGTTAACTTAGTTCGCAGTGGGTTTCGAGGGGACACGTGCACTGGAATCATGGGCAACTTATCTTTCTTGGTTCTTAGCGTGCACAGTGATTTGGCGATCTCCACAACTATCTTGGCGCTCTCAAGGGCATCCTCTACTGTCATGGCCTACGTGGCCTCTTCGGTGGTCATTTCTCTAATTTCCATGGCTTCTTCAGACGCTGCCATTTTGTTCATCTAGAAATCTCTCAACTTCTCAACCGGGTGCTCAAACAATGCTCGCAAAAGGCTAAACAGGTCTCGGTTCGGAATACTCTGGGCGCACGACAGCTCAATTCTCAAATGACCAAGTGTTGTTTGTTGGGAAGCCCTTTGTAATTTATAGTGCCTTTTGAATTCAAATTCGACTATTCCCCCCAAATCCGGTTCATTAATGCTCCCTTGGTGGCAGATTTTCCCAAATCTTGCCCATAAAGCTTGCCTTAAATGCCTACCACCCGCTCCATTTAGTCTCAAACCAAGCATCACATCATGAATAGTGACAATAACGGTCACTTTCCAACCAACCCATGTGGCAGCACAACTACCCTTGCACTTTCGTGGAACCTGTGATATTTCGCTTCTGTGCGCAGTCCTAACATCGTTCAACTCTCAGGCAGAGTAATTTATCAATGCCACCATGCACATCCAGTTTTATCACCACAGTCCTTTTATCCAGAAAATCTATTTTCATTCCTCCTTCCAGCTTCTTGACTTCTTCTTCTGCCATGGCACTTTTCTCCCTCAAACGGGCTTTTTCATTCAAGAGTTCTTGGAGCCTAAGATTACCCCACTGGATCTCTTCATCAGGTCCCAAGCATCCTTCTTCTTCCAGCTGCGTGATCCCTTCTTTCAGGGTTTCGTAACTTGTCATATCCGCGGGCACTGCTATGCGCGGACTAGGCATGATATACTTCATCGGTATTTCAACGCTTGCTTCATAAACCAGCCTAGAAGGCATCCGTCCTGTTAGTTTCTTGCACGTCACCCTATAAGCCCATAGGATTGCTGGTACGTGTAGGTCCCAATCACTTCGTTGCACATTACAAACCTTGTTTAGTGCTTCACACACCTTATTAAAGGCTTCCAAGTGGATAACCGTCTGCGCGCTCGTTCTTTCCACATTCTGTCGTTCCAATTTGAGGAGCTAGTCATGCATTTTCCCCTCCAACACATGCTTATTGATCGTACCTCCCATTGCGAAGTGTATGTGCATCTGACCACCCTCTAGTTTTCCCAAACCATGTGCGCATCATTCTCCTACAGGCGTGGCAGTCATCAAAGTTTCCTTTTTTCGTACCCCACCACCTTTTGGGCGTAGTGCACAGTACCCAATTCAAGGCTTCAAATCGTTGTTTTTCCAACACCTCCCTCTTAAATTGGTCCAAGAAAGCATCTACCTTTCCTAATCCATCGTAAGTAGGTAAATCTCTCATTTCTGTTGATACGCATCGCATCGATCTTGTCATCATGTTACAGTTCAACGTGGTTACCTCGTGTTACTGGCTCTGCCATTGCTCTATCTCCTCATCCGAATATAAGTACAGGAGCTTTCGTGATCCCATGAAATTCGTCCATCTGCAGTGGGATTTACCTAGTCCTTCTCTCGTGCGGCTATCTTGTAGATGTAGTCCAAATCGTCGTCACTTTCATAGTCATGCAATAAATCAGTGTAGCGCGATCCCTCAACAAGGTCCAATGGTATTACTACGCGTAGAGACTTCTTTTCGAAAATCATCTTGCACTTTTTCAGATTAATCACCCCATTCATGTCAGTGGCCCAATCAATTCCTAAGAGCGTGGGGTAGGGATTGTTGTCATCAACAATCTCTATCACTTCAAAGTCTGCTAGCGCGCTCGCTCCCTCAATATCCATAGTGATTCCCTGCAATCGCCCCAGGGGTATTATCTTCTGTTGGTTTTCCATGTGTAGCTGAATAGGAGACCACTGCAGCGTAGGCCTCCCCATGCGTTCCCATGTTTTCTTTGGCAGAATGTTCGTGTCTGACCCTAAATCCAAAATTACTTGGTCCATCTCATATTCTCCAATCTGCGCAGTTAACCTCATTTCTCTTCCTGTTCTTGTCTTGTGTTTTCCGATCTTTCGGACTATGCATGGTTCTCCTTGCGTGGTTCCCGTGCATCTGTTAATGAGTTCCTATAATCCCTTTACAGCCTTATGGTTGCGTAGTAGCTTCATGCACATTTCCAAGAACATTGTGAGCATCGATGGGTCCATTTCTGGCTTTGGTCTATCTTTGCTTCCTGAAGTGGAGGCATCAATGAAGCTCTTCTTAGCTTCCATAAAGGTTTCTCGAGCATGCTCCAAATCAAACTCTGCTTCTTTCGCTGGAGCTTTACGAACCTAAGTACTTTCTTCAGGCTGTTTGCCTTTATCATCTCCCATCATAATTCCACTTCGGAGCACAATATTCACATTTGGATCATCCTTGCATGGCTCAGACCTCATCATTTGTAGGTTCTGAGTCGGGGGAGGTGGTAGCGCTCCCTTGTCGCGTAGCCTAGCTATCAGTGTAAGAAAATCCTCTGTATCATGATAAAAAAAGGTACAGTACATCATGGTGGAAGCATCAGATTTGTACAATCGTGGGCATAATGCTCTGGCCCTTCGCAATTGTAGCATATCAGTTGTCCACAACCTCTCCCAAGTCCTCCTCCACCTTGGCCTCGTCCGCACCCCTGGAATCCAGTTTGCGCCATCCCTGTGCCTTGGTCTAAGGGCTGCGTTTCGGCTTGAACCCTGTAGGTGGGAGTTCTATCCATCATTAGCTCATAACTTCTACATGTGCGCTCATCATGTCCCACTGATCTACAGAAATTATAGAACAACTGTTGTGAGTTCTGTGTGTACTTTTGCAACAAATGGCAGTTGTCTGTAGCATGCTTTCCTCCTATTTGACAAATCGCGCACCATAGAGCAGGCGCTGCGCTCGGTCTTGCTTGTGCTTCTAGTCTTAACGGCATCGGTCCCCCTCCTGCGAGGTAATTCGTGAATACTGGGTAGTGGTCTTTATCATGACCCTGACCTTTGCATTTCACACACCACACCTCTTCGCGTGCTTCTGGTCAGACTGTTTTGTCTTGTTTTAGACTCTGCATCTCGAGGCATAAGTTTTTCAACTGTGCGTGGATCTGCTGAACTCCCAAGTTAGGATCCTGTATTGGGGTCTCATGCAACCTCATCACGATCTCTAAAGCCTCTGCCTGAGTTGTTAACCTTTGCTGCGACAGTGCGTTCCTCAAATGCGGTGATAGTGATGCTACAAACCATTCGCGGTGTTATCCATCTGTCAGAGTCATGTTAGCTTCGCGAATCGTGAACTTCAGCCTCTGATCTAGCTCCCAAGGAGTTTTTCTTGGTAGCATCGTGATCTCTTTGAACCCAATGATCTATTGCACTTTTGAATTTGGCCTGCTAAATTCCCTAGTTAGTGTAGCTTGGGTAACCGTGATTCCCGCTTTCAGATTATCACTTGAGTGCTTGATGTACTAGGTTAGCGCGCGATCCTGCATAGCGCTAACTAATGTCGCTTTCTTGATATTATCATCTACATCTCCCTGCGCTTCCTATATAGATTTTACAATGAACCAAAAATGGTCCGGATCTTAATTTCCTACTACCTTGAACACATGCAACTTTATCTAGCTTTCCATTTTAAAACGCGGTGGTGGAGGAGGTGGTACAGGAAAAGATGGAGGTGTTGACGGTGAAACTGGCGGTGCTGTGGGTGGAGGTGGTATGCGTATAATCCTATGCCTTATCAAATGGACGCACTTCGCGGATATACCTTCGCGAGCTCTTCCTCGTCCCTTCACAGAGGTGAAATCAAGGGGCTAGTCTCTAGTCCCGCACTTCCTTCGTTTTTGTAAATTCTCCCACTTCGTGTAGCCTCGAACATCAATGTAGCTGCATAATCCTCTTTTCATACAATAACATTTGAATCCAAGTGTTCAGAGACTTTACGTACTTACCTTGTGGTCCCTTGAGGAAGCATCACTCTGCCTCGCTGTAGCTGACCGAAGTATCTACCACGAACTTAGTAATGAATCCTCCTATAATCCAATGAAGCCAGTGATCAACAATGCACACAATCTTATCCTCTGATGCTTCCAATCTGTGCACCAAATCTGGGGTCCACACAATAGGTCCGTCGAGCTTCCACCTTCCTTGGCTATCTACTAGCTCTGCGATCCACTCGTACGGCTCAGTAGGGAAAGATGTGAAGAAAATTTTGTGGATCTCTGTGTACAGGTAGCAGTCTAACCACTCTTCCTTCGATAGTCATGGATTCCTGTTCTCCCACACTGCAAATTCATGAATTTTCCTGTCCAACCACCCTTCAATCTCCTTCTTAGTTCGATTCCAGTGATGTGACATCAGCCATCTCTATGTAGATTCTGGTCCCGACAACGGAACCATTTGTTGGCTTGACGGGGCTTGACCCAGGTTTGGAGTTAATTAGCTAAACAAATCCCTGTACTACTGGCCCTTTCGGCAACAGCCCGTGGAGTGCAAACTGAGGTCTCACTCGAAGCAGTATGGGGGGATGATGGAACTAAGTTTCTGCACCCTTGAGATGTCTGAGGGGTCAGTTTAGTCCAAATATGAATACTTTTATGCAAGTTGCTTCGTGCACTTTCCTGGCCTACGAGGCCTTCACACTTTGTTATATTCACCTTCGCGCAACCCTAATCAGGGGTTGAGGTGATTTCGCACTGCTAAGGCAACGATCTGTGCTCTTTTCCTAAGTTACACTACAGATCTTACTTATCTTCTTATAATTGTTAATTAACTTTGTGGAAATAGATACTTATCTTATATTCTCTTATTCAACATATTCATATAAGTTCGTGCAACATATAAACAATAAACTTGTAATTCATACCCAATATACTTCAATGCATAAAATAGGAAAAAGACACATAGAATGATAAGAAACTTCTCTTTATTAATTTCTCCATGGTTACAGACTTGACTCACCCTGTGCACTCAACTGCAGGGGTCCGCGCACTCAGTTGTGGACTACTAGACCTCTGCGCACTCAACTGCGGACTATTAGGCCTCTGTGCACTCAGCTGCAGAGCCTTCTCCTATTCTACGACCCAAAACATGACTTTACACTTCCACTAAGACTCAACTCATCATCATTAGATTTTACTTGGATCTATATCTCTTTACACTTAGAGCCTCGCTCTATTTATACAATCCCATGGTCTGCGGACCATGTGTAGAACTCTCAAGCTGACATTACATTACAAAAAGTAAGGTCGGCCAATCCTGTGACTCAATTACAATATTGTGCTCCGCGGCCATACTTCACAGAGTCTTTACATTGTACATAGTCAAAACTTGGGCTTTAAGCCCCAAAACTTGCCTTGGGGGATCTCGTGCCCAGGAGTGACTTTGATTCCTTCAAATTGGTTATGTTTGACGTGAAATGGTATAGGGTACAAATGAACGAACATGATCCCAATAGAATTGTTATTCAACATGATAATGGATTTACCATGGTTAATAGAAGGTCATTAGAGCTAGGATTGGATCACTATGTTCTTCCAAGCTAATGTGAACATGTATTTTACTAAGAGATTCTAGGTAGAGTGGGTTGGTCATATGTTGTTAGATATGATCCAAGAGGAAGCCTGATAGATTATAATGTAGAAAAAAATATGATAATGTTGAAGAGGATGATGATGTAGAGGAGCAGTTAGTTTATCATGTGTCAGATCACAAAGATTTTGAAAAATTTTAAGAAGATGTTTGACCAAATTGTTGGGTGTGTGTTATATTCTTTTGACGTGTCATCGGGTCTAGGGTAGCACCCCATATTTTTTATTTTATTTTATGAAGACCCAATAATAGTTAGGTGGACCCAAGGATGGGGGGAAGACCCAAAGATGGTGGGTAGACCTACCCATGGTTTTGCGCATGGCTTTTGTGCATAGTTTTTGGGCATGCTGGTTTTTTCCTATGGTATTTGTAGATCTGGTCAAGGGATCTATGATTATGCTCTAATCCGGGGTTAGTGGATTGGGGTTTATGAATTCTTCGATATATATATA